>VYZT01002119.1:0-48770 GCA_013400735.1 Pomatostomus ruficeps
TGATGCACAATACAATTGCTCATTACCCACTGACTGATGTTCAGCCCACTCCTGAGCAGAGATCAACTCGTCCTGACCAAATCTCCCCATTTTATACATGGAGCATGACGTTCTAGGGTGTGGAATATCCCTTTGGCCAGCTCAGGTCACCTGTCCTGGCCATGTTTCCTCCTGGTGCATCTTCTCACTGGCAGAGCACAAGACCCTGAGAAATCTTTGGCTCAGGGAAAGCACTGCTTAGCAACAACCAAAACATCAGCGTGTTATCAACTTCATTCTCATACAAAACCCAAACAACACCAGCTACTAAGAATAAAATTAACTCTATCCCAGCTGAAACCAGGACACATGCCATGAAATGCAAGCTTGGTTATTATCAAGGTAGCATCTGCAGGTTTTGTGCCCTAGAGTCCTCTTAAGCTATGTAAGGCACAACCAAGAATCAGTTCCCACACTGAACAGCTAATGTAATATAAATTTTAAATGGATAGAGGACAGATACATCAGATACAGAAAATACCAAGAGACAAACAAATAGTGGTCTCAGGGACAGGAGACCTAGCTCACCAGCTGCTTAATGCTCCCATGATGCACAAACCCAAAAAATGAATGTCTTCAGAATGATAATTGTCCCACCCTACACATGGTGTGTACATCCATAAGTAAGTAAAGTCATCCAAACATAGGAGCAATGGTTCTTAATGGCAGGTGCCACCTACTAAATCAGAGAAAATCCAGGTGGGCATGGCCAGAGCTTCAAGAAGGGCTACAGCTGCACAAACAGTTGGCCAGGTGGAGCCTGCAGATCTCTGCAGAAGGATTATGCAATCTTGCTGCAAATGTTTTGGAAACAGTGTTCATTCTTTTTTCTGTTCACTCAGCAGGGATTACAGGCATAGTAACTTCATCTATCATTTGCACAAGGAGATAAGAGCAAGGAAGGTGTAGGGCAGATCAAGCATCTCTCCTTTCCCTGTTCTCACACTTCCTCCACTGCAAATTTAAAAGGTGCACAGTACAGCTAATGTGAGCACCTCTTATCTACTTAATACAAGGTAGGAGAATGTTGAACTAGTTTATTGCTTCCTGCAGCTGTACTACCTGAAGCTCTGATCTATCTCATCAAATATCGTAAATGACGGTAACGATGGGCAGACATGGTCCTGCCTTGCAGAAAGGGGCCTCTAGAGAACATAAAACAGGCATGGGGGTCTCTGTAGTTGGGGGTCTCTGTAGATGGAGGCCTTTTGCTGTCACCTTTCAGAGGTCACAAGATCAAACATCTGACAAGGACATTGGGCTCATATCCTGAGTTTCATCAAAAGAAGTGTGTCCAGCAGCTTGAGGGAGGTGATTCTCCCCTGCTACTTTGTGCCTGTGAGACCCCATCTCAGGACTGTGGCCAGCTCTGGGGCCTCCAACATTAGAAGAGCATTTGGAGTGAATCCAGAGGGGGCCACACTGGTGATCAGAGGACAGGAACACCTTTCCTAAAGAGTCTGGGAGAGCTGGGGCTGTTCAGCCTGGAGAAGAAAAGGCTAGGAGGCCTTCCAGTACCTAAAGGGGGCTACAAGAGAACTGGAAACAATGTGTAATGATAAGACAAGGGGGAATGGCTTCACTCTGAAAGAGGGCAGATTTAGATTAGATGTAAGAAGGAAATTCCTTCCTGTGAGGGTCGTGAGGTATTGGAACAAGCTGCCCAGAGAAGCTATGGATGCTTCATCCCTGGAAATGTTCAAGGCCAGGTTGGACGAGGCTTTGAGCAACCTGGTCTAGTGGAAGGTGTCCCTGCCCTCAGCAGGGGAGTTGGAATGATGTGATCTTTAAGGTCTCTTCCAATGCAAACCATTCTGTAATTCTATGACATAAGTAGACTGCTCATTACAGAAATGTTTTAGAGAGTTTGGCCTATATATCACTGACCAAGGTATGGAAGATTTTCACATTTATTCAAGGAAATTTTTGTAGAAACACATATTAGGCCTCTGAGTGTCTTCACATGGCCTGATAAATATTTATTTCTTCTTAGTTCGATAGAGCAAAGAGAAGACCTGCAATGTACATTAGGACCCTAACTTTACCTAATTTTCAATTACCTAATCAAGCAATTCCTAAATTAACTATATAGTCAAGGAAGAGAAGGGCTCTAGAGGGAGATGCTGCTAACCAAAATTTCCCACTTGGCTTTGTGCCCTGATGTAATTTGATTAAACTAGCATCTTCCCCAGACTCTGAGATGTGAGGGGCCTCTGCCTTGGAGAAAGTGACTCTGTACATCTCAGATTTCCGATTTGTGAGAGTGTCAGTTCTAGTAAAGGCCACTGCAACCCATGAGATTACATGCCATACAAGTGTAAATTATTATAAATGCAAAGTGTGATTAGTTTTCTAATTGCTTATTGGAAAATCTCTAAACCTTCCACAGTGATGATAAAAAGCATATGGTGAACAGCATTTTCAAAAAGCCAGCTATATTTTCTTGAACAGCACTTTGTTTACACATGATTTGGTTGATTTCCTCCCCCATCCCCAGAGGCTCTTCTTTGAGGGTGTTGAGGAACCCATAGTATATGAACCACTGACAATATTTACTGAGAGTCTGGTAGCAATAAGCAACCTATACTTCTGATTCTTGTTATTAAATATTCCAAACTGTATTGAGATTATTAGAACCTATTTTATGGCTCATTGAACTTAGAAACCATACAATTTTACTATTAGCCATTTCCATCTAAATATTTATGATACCAGTTCATACAAGAAATAACGAAAGACAAAAATGAGGAAGAGGGAGAGATTTCCTCAGATGCCTGGGAGCAAGGTCTCTCCGTAACTCTAGCATAAACCAGTGGTGCAACTTAAAGGAAGCTAACTGAGAGACACAAAGCAAATCTGATGATGATGAAAGGAGAACCTGGTCATGTCTTTAAGGGAGTCTGTATAAATTTGGATACAAGGCTCTTTTCCATGATTAAAGAGAATATTCGTAATTACTCATTTCATTTTTTTTGGGTGTGGTAAGGAGTTTTCCAGTCGAATCACTGCCTGGTATAAACTGATCCATCTATTTCAAACTAGAATATAAGTCAAAATTCCAACTCATTTTCTATCAGCATACTAAAAGCACAACTGTGGTGGAGGAAAAAATCATTATGAATACTTCTTTGGATGAAGTATTGATGGACTTTTGAGGAGGACATAAGTTGTGATAGCTTGGGAACAAATCGATGCAACCTGTATCTTCAGATCCTCTAAACCCCTTAGATTTCTACATACTCTGGGGTCTGAGTTATCAATGGAGCAGAAACAAAGAAGACAGGACTGTTCTTTTTATCTAATTGTCAGAAATTACAATTCTGCTGCCAGAATTCTTCAATCCAGGTTATTTGGATGCAATTCTCTGTACCAGTCAGAAAGTGCAAACAAAGTTAGTGCAGGGCAGCACTTGCAGAAGAAAGTGAAGACACGGGTGGCCGGGGCAGAGGCCACCCTCCCACTTCTGCTCTGTGCGTGTTCCATGAAAACAGACAGGTTTAAGTCCAGTTGCAACAATGTGGCACTGAGCCTGAGTTAGATGCCTTTTCACTAGAGAAGAATTTTTGGCCCAGGCTAGTACTACGATGCACAGCTTCTAGACAGGATCTGGCTTGCATCCAGCTGGCTTGCAGTACTGGGAAAAAGGACATGAAAACTTTCTAACCCATCCACAAAGAAGCACTGACGTTCAAGGGCATAATCTTCAAAATTGCTGCCTCATTGTACAAACACCTCTAGTTTTCAGCTTAAGGTTGTGTAGGCTTCTAACGTTCTGCTTGAGGGCTCTGTAGGAGTGTTGCATAATACGAAGAATGAAACTTGGCACCTAGCTGACTCCTAAACCTGATTGGGAATGTCAAAAGCCAGCTGGTTTTCATTTTGGAAGAGAGAGAAGGTGATAGTGTGCACAACCTTCCACTATCAGACAGGTGAATCAACAACAAATAAAAATAATGTGAGTTTCTGTGTTTCCTTGTCTTTATTTTTTTCCTTCGAGGATAAAAGGCTTGAGCAGAATAGAGAGTAATTCCACCCAGACTGCTGTGAAAGCTGATGTGGGACTGGTTTTGTGCAATATACATAAGTATGACTGGGAATCTAAATATAGGAGTGACAAATCACTAGGCCTGGGAATTCTCCAGTGACGTAGCCATTGTGATGCTAAAGAAGAGCATGGCTCCAGCTAAATTAGGTCATGAGATATTAGCACCTTTCTCTTTATGTCCTTTTTTCATAAGGAAATAAATAACACAGGACCCACAGATAATAAGATTATAAAGCCAGTAATTTGAAAGACAAATAATGGAAGAGCTGAAGTCACGTAAGTGCCTCCTCATACCATCCACATTTATATACTAAGGGACACTCCTTTTCCAGGAAGTTTAAGCTCCAAAATTATTTCTGAGGAATCCTGTCATGGCAATGCAAGAAATAAAAAAATCCAACTTTTTTCTCCTCCCTTCTGATGGAATTTGCTGCTCCCAGAGTAAAACCACTGTAAAATGCACCTGCTTACGTGTAAAACATAGCAGCCTTGGTGGGAGCTGTTCTAAGTCAAAATACCAAGTCTTGCAGAAAAATGTCAGGATATGAGCATTCATTTACTGCTGCTGATTCTCGCTAAGCTGGGGAGGTGTAGAGGTGTCTGGTGGCAGTCAGCAGGATAAGTGACTCTGGGGTATAGAGTGACACATATGCACTTGTCTGAGTGCCCCAAGTGAGTAAGATTCTGGGCATGAGGAAACCTGATCTTTTCAGAGAGGAGCCTCAGGCAGGGGAAGGTGGACTAGCAAACTACTACTAACTAGGTACACTGTGTTCTTTGACCTACACTCTGCATTAATATTGCCAGCTTAAGAACATCAGCAATTAGCTGCCTAAAAGCTCTCAAATTATTTGCTGCATGCATGAAGCAGTGGAAGAGAGAAGCTCATCCCACTTCCCCACTTAGCATCAGCTCTCTGATATCACAGGAGGGCACCCTGGTAGCTCAGCTGAGCCAACACCACTCCAGCTATTCCCACTGTGGGCAAGTGTCCCAGAGTCTGCACTGTGGGAGGGTGGGGGCTTCAAGCTTGAGTGTGAAATTTGGTCCGTGCTCAAAAGGAAGAATATAGATCCTGCGCTGATCTCAGAAGAAATACTGTGATGTCAGAAAACAAAGTCTCTCTCTGTGGAACAAGTTCTTCTCTTTTACACCCAAAAATCTCAATTCCACAATCAGGATGACATCACACTAACTCAGGACAGGGCCTGATTCTGTAAGGCTCCCCTCTGTTCATCATGTGTTTCCTAATTGCCCTTTTTCTCAATAAACTCAATAATGAAGAATTTGCCATCATCTGCTTTCTTTTTAAAATACAGCAAAGCTGAAGCAAGAACTTTATCTTTCCTTTTTTGTCTATGACAAATGATAAACTTGAGTGATAAGCTATAGTATAAATAAAAGCAAGGAATCTCAAGCAGCATACTGAGTAACTACTGGTTTTCAGGCTATCCCTATATCAGATAGTAAATTAGATATAAAGCCATTTAGTTGAAAGATAATAAGGTTTATGCAACTAATAAGTAAGTCTTGTAAGGAATGTTGCTGATTTCATTGTCTGTGTTAAGTCAATATCCACTTGTTAAGCCTCTGACCCTCCCATGGGTCTCCTTCTGTAACCTAGGAACAATGACTGGACTTTAAAGTGCCTCCTCCTCTCCAGTACATTTTGAAAATAGAGGGAGTTAACACACCAAAACACAAGAACATAGGAACAGCTACACTAGATCAGACCAGAAGTCTATGGAGTCCTGGAGCCATTTCCTGGGGGGGCTAAGAACAGGTAGAAGAAAAAAGAGAGGGCAAGTTGGGCATATGGGAATGCCTTCCCAGAGCAGCCCTGCAGCCTGGAGATTTTTATCTCAGGAATTTCCAGACTGAAAATAATGATATATTGTTCAGAACTGGCCTGCTCCAGCACTTCTGGTCCTCATATCTTTGTTATGGTGGTACTGCCCTGCCATGCTTCAGACCATCTCTGCTCAGTCTTATACAGACATGTGACAGCAGAAAACTGAGCACACGGCCAGATGAGAGATTAGAGATGAGAAGGTAACCAGGATCACCTGAAGACCTGGAAGGAGAACATCACCTGACTCCCACAACAGCACAGTCCTTCCAGCACCCTCACTCTCTCCATGCTGGTGCAGGAGCTGCTCAGGCAACACACGTGCTCATTTTCTCTTCTAAAGCCTCTCTGGTACTTGACACCTTCAATTCAAACGCAATAAATCTCTACTGACAGATACAGTGAGCAGTGCTTATTCCTTGTACAGTTCCACTGAAATCTAGGCAAAGCTTTACCGACATTGATGGAATTTCGCCTTCTGCTTGCTGAGTGCAGGGACAGACAGAGCCCAGCTTTTCTACAAGAGGTTGATTTCTCAACACCTAACTGCCGCTGTTTTCTGAGGATAGAAAGAGAAGAGGAAAACATCTGACACAAGAAGGGAAAGACACAGAGATAATTTGCAGCTCTCTTGCATGAACACCAATGCTGTAGCAGAAAAACAGGGGACAGAAAGAGATACGAGTGCCTGAAGCCCTCCAAACACTGCATTCCATGACATACACCTACACAGAGTTGTATATGTTGTGTCAAAATCCAAACAGTGACCACAGCTCAAACTACTGCATTTTTGCCCCTATCACAGATTGATATTCAAGTCAGGGTTGTTCCAGCCCTTTTCCCTCTCTGACAGATTTGGAAATTGACAGAGTTTGTGCCATGCCACAGTAGTGTTCCTTAGTGGGTCGAAGCAAACAGGACTCTGATTTCAAATGTGGTTGCCTTTCAAATGAGATACAGACTTTGAGAGTTTGGGGGCTATACATTACCCCTGGAAACCAGAAAGTACTTCTCTACCTCTTTTCCAGTTCTTCCTCCTGAAGTAAGATTTTTCCAGGCATTTTAGAATCAAACAAATTGGAAGTACAATGGTCAGTGCAATTTCTGCTGTCTTAACCTTTCCTTTTTCTTTCTGTTCTAGAATATGCTATATAGACTACTACTAGTAATATAATTTTATAGCATAACACAGCATCATATGAGACAAAACTCTGAAAATCACAGGAAGCATAAACATACAGCAGTGATAGTCGTTGCATGATGTTTCAGTGTACAGCAGAGAGCACTGTTTGTATCTCTGTTAGATTCAGTTTCCTTGCTGTCATTGAGGAGTTTGCTCCATAATATCAGTTAAGACCCCAGCCTTCGAAATCTCTGTTTTCATTTGCAGAAGGAGAACAGTAGGAAGAACAGCATGGAGCTGAAGTGAGAGGCATGCATATAAGTTCTCTGAGATGTAATTTTAGTGATGTCAAAACTGCCGGAAAGATAAAGGAACTGAAAGGAAAAATACATACATCTGCAACGGAGTTCCATCTTTTCAGTTGACAAGCATCAGAATTAAGAAGGAATACAGGAAAGCAAAATAGAAGAGGATGTTCACCCATCTTTTCTTACCTTTTCAGAAAAGAGACCATGTAAGAAAAAATTGTCACACACAGCAGACAGCTTCTGTCTCTGAGCAGGCTGGCTGTGATGAGACAAGCCATGATGCCACTCTCCTGAGTGCACAAGTCTGCCCAGAGCCCATTCACAGGGGTCCTTGTTGGTAAATCAGGACCTCGCAGCACATTCTGCACCCTGGAACATCATTATGTTATTACTAACACTTATTTGTATTGGGGTAAGTTCCCAAAGGTCTACCTTTCCAGGTCAAGGCCCTCATTGTGTTTGGCATAGTAGAGAGAGAAAATCTGTTCCTGAAGAGCTGACACTTTAAATGGAAAGTACTAGCAGCAGTGAGAATCCAAACCAAAATTCAGGAGATACTTCATTTCTGCATCAAATCACTTGACTATGAGAAAAGCAGAACTGAAAAAAAAAAATATGCTCAGAGATATACGATAAATAATTTAATTCATAATTAAATGTTTGTGTGTCAGCTATCCTTAGATGTGGGTCTTTTAGCAACCACTGACAACAGGAGTCTACTTGAAAAACAAATCTGTTAACACCTGAAGGCTGTAATCTGCACTAATGCAATCACTTAAATTAGTAACATTTTTCATTTCATTGTGTTGGTTTACATGCATTTTTGGAGCTAAATTGGCCATGAATGATGAAGATATTGTCATTTGATTTCATACCAGATGTAATTGGGCCAACAGGGCATCATTCTGTTTGTCACTGTAAATAGCACTGCAGAAATGAAATAATAGGAGGGTACTGGGATTTTTAAACTTGAGAAAATGCTGAGCTCAGAAGTACATGTCCGTGTCAGTCCTGGAGCTCAAGAGAGGCTTGTGTCCAGTGTGACATTTCATGTGCACCACTAATACAAGCTCCTTACTACTCACTGGATAAAAACTATTCAAATGCATCAACTTCACAAATATTTTTATTAAAGCTCAGGTACGGACAAACTCAAAGGTTAACTCTGTCCTCGGGGCATAGGGGGACAGGGAATAGCATCCTCTAATCAGGCTGCAATTCCTGGGGATCAGGCAGTTCAGCTGTTTCAGAAAATGTGGCATCTCTATGGAAAATTCAGAAATGCTTTAAGGGATGCATTTAAAAGTGTAGAGTGCAGTATTTTATATTGAAATATTACTTGGTCCAGCTTGCATAGAGCTGCATTACTTATACTTCTTCCCTTTCTCTACAATTTCCTCACCAGAGTGATCCCTAAGTTGTGGCATCCATGCCATGAAGATTACCAGAGGGAACAAAAGCCTACCACAGCAGTAAATCTCCAGTTAGAATGTAGCTTCTAGAACTAGACACATTTATTTTGTTTTTAAGATTTGCAATGTGTCACTGACATGCTAAGAGCTACTGTGCCACAATGTTTTCAATATTTTAAAAAATAATTTTGAATAAGAATACTCTGGATGTTGTGAGAGGGACTTTTGAGGTCTCAGTATCATCGAGCATTTCTAAATCCACTAAACTATGTGAAATTACCAAGGAAAGATAATGGTATTTCCCTCTTCAGTAAATGGTGCTCAGATCTTGTGACGAAAAGCACTAGGTAAGTGACGTACTATCTGTGCCACCAGTCAAATCAGACAGCCTTGTGCACAATCTGTTTATTTTTATAGTGAAGTATATTATACTGTCAAAAGGACACTTCATCATCTATAATAAATATTCATCTCCATGTATCATGCACTTGAGCTGCATGAAAGTTGAGTTCAGAGTACAGAAATGAATGAGAAACTTGTAAGATAAATGTCACCTTTCAGTGCTGTTCTTGTGGATAAATTGAAGATGGATATAAACAAAGTCAATTATTTCATACAGGTGTTCCTTGACTCAATGTAAGTGTTCCTTACACCTAGACTAAAATCTTAAACCTCATCATTTACCTTCTGTCAGAGAATGGCAAGAAGAAACACTATGAAGTTCCCCTAACTGAGGATAATTAAGTACAGTAACACACAAACATTATCCGATATATTTTCCCAGAAACAAAGGTCACATGCTACGGCGTTGAATAAATCCTCACCTGTGCTTACTAAACAACTCCATTAACTACTAAAGAAATATCTTTATTAACACTAGCAGAGAAGGTAACATATAAATTGAATTTCCACATACACTTATCACACAGCAGTGACTGTGAAGCATAGCAAAATATCATTTCCATGACCTCAATCACAGAAGGGAAAACAAATTTAAAGTAATCTTTGACTTTGCTGTGCTTTGAATTTGGATTTGCTAGTTTTTTTAATATATGGACGTATGTTTTAATTACTGTTACCCTTAATTTTCTTAGGAAATAAAATATTTTCCCTGGAATAGTCTTTTATTTGGTTTTAAACTGTACAACTAGTCCATGACAACTGCTTTCATAAGCAACATGAAGAACAGCAAATGCAAGAATTGTATTTTGTAATATACTCAAAAGAAGCGAAGTAACACAGTGGGGAAGGCCCTGTTTCCTATGTTCTGTCATCTGCAGATGAAACAAACCAAAACAAAATTGTCCTGAAGAAGTAGTTTAAGATTCAATAACTTGTGAGTGTTAATTCAGAAAATGTGTTTTATGCTAATAGGAAGCTATGGATGGTGGCGTTATGGCACTGTCACTTCCATTACAAGACATTACATTTAAAGTTATGCATAGCCATTCAGGTCATAATTTGGATTTTTTTCCCTTCCTATTAGAAGTTTGATGTTGTTTTAACATTAAAGCCGGGGCAGTATCTGAAGGTTCAGTCATCTGGCTGAATGCAATCACGTTGTGGCTGTTCAGCGAGCTGTGACTCCCCCCCTGTCCAGCCAGACATAACCACCTACACATCACCCCTGGTCCACACAGCCCCAGTCACGAGGCTACACATGTTAATTCACCTCAGATAAGGCAACTCAATTTACTTCATCTCACAGCCAAGGCAGCATAAAAACAGGGCAGGGTCACTGTTTGACCATCTCCACCTCCACACTTGCCCATCTGCCCAAAAATTTCTTTTTCATTCCGTGTATAACAGCATAACCCAAAAATCCAACAAACCCAGCTGTATCCCAGGGGTTTGGACTTTAAATTTTCCTTGCTTTCCAAGTATGCAAGGAGCCTGTTCTGCCAATACTTACTGACTCCAGTGGTAAATGTGTTGCTTGTTCTGCCTTGGGGGCTGCAGGTTGCTGCTCCATGAGTGTTTGCAAAGGGATCTGACCCTCAGCCATCTGACTCGCGCCTCGGCACCACGAGCCAGCCAGCTCTGCCTGCACTTTTAGTGAATTGTGCCTTAATGAAGTATAGGAGAATAAACAGAGGTGCTGTTCCCTTGAAAGCCACTACATCTGAAAATTGGCAGGCTGCAGTACATTTTACCACCAACCACAGGGTCATAATATCTAAATACATTGTATATACAAAACAGTTACCAAAAAAGTAAGTATAGTCAGCATTGTAATAAATAATAGCTAATAAATAGTGAAAGCATTACATTCTAGGATGTAGGATTCTATGTCTTCCACTATTTAGTAATTTATCACGTGAAATCCACTGACCTTTCCAAGCTTTCCTTTTTCCCTTTCTTTTTTGGTGAAGCAGGAGTGTTAATTATGCTTTCGCTTTTTTTATTGAGCAACATTAGCATACAAATAGGCCATCAATAAGCAATTACAATCTCCATGTCAGAAAGAAGAGAACTACAATATTAAGTGTGGCTACTCACGCAAACACACAAAGTCCTTTTTAAAAAAGACAGAGCAACTCACAATTGAACGAAACAGGAATGCACAGGAAAAAAGGCAATGATAGATGGATAAATATCAGGCTAGCTTTCAGGCAAAGAATTCAAAAAGGTCCTTCTTATTCATCAGACAAACATAAGACTCAAAATAACCCTAGTTTTCCCCAGACTGCTCTGCCACTGACTCCAGAGATTAAAAATCTGTTCAGATCTCATGCTGGTAACATTTATGAATTTTACTCAAGTGGAAACTATCAGTTGTGTCAAATGGCACTGACTTATGTCTTAAAGCAGCATTTGACTTATTGCCAGTGAAACACTAAATCTGCCTCCTTCTTTTTTATAGTGGGGGACCTTATGGGAGAAAGGATTCATTTCTTATATTTGACATTCTAAGGGTAGGTTTGTGCTAAAGATGAATAATAAAACAATCACCACAATATTTTTTTCTGTAAGTACAATACATTTCTGCTGTGCATTTCATCCAAGACCTGGTTTAAGCCTGAACCTACACTGATTTAAGTAAATACATTATTTTGAACCTTTTTAGTTGAATCCATTTCATTTCATAATATTGGCCTAAAATTGAATTCAAATGCAAATAGAGGGTAAATTAATTTTTAAGTGTCCACACAAGACTTTTCCGTATTTTGACCTAACATTTAAGACTATTTGATCTTAAAATAATTTTTGTCTAATGACTATCAGCCAATGCAGTTATAGAAATCACTGACCTTCAGCTGAGATGCTGTAAATAACCAGATTTTGATTCACAGACCATTGGGGAAAATTTAAATAGCTTACTTTAAAACCATCTTTGACTGAAGGATGACCTCTTACACCACTATGTCTCGATCTGTTGCAAGCTTCATGTCTGAAGCAGTTTGTGCATATTCTGTTTGGGGAGTACACACTCTATGGCCAAATGTAAACACTTTGAATTAATGAAACCAAAGCCTACTGAAGAAAAAGCTGCTTACAGCTTTCATGCAAGAGATCTTGACCTCTTGCCCTATTTTTTTCCCATTAAAACTATAAATAAATCTTTGAAAACTACATAACATTGGTTGTCTAGGAGGTCTTCCTTTATTTAGGACTTCAGCAGACTAGTTCAGCTAATTCCTGCCTTGCCAGCTGGGGAGACAATTCCCTTGGCTTCCCACCTTTCCTGCCAGCAGCAATACCATCTCCAGCATGGACACAGAACCACTCAGCAGACATCACAGTTTGTAACCTAACATCTCAGTTCAACCAAATACAGATTAAGTTGTGAATTTCAGCTGTCAATGTTGCCAATTCTCACTAGAGTTTCCCATCTCCCCTGTGAGGGCATTATCTTCTCACTTGTCCAGGAGGATTCAAGAATATTCATTAACAACAGCATTCCCTTAACACAGTTTAACAATCTCCCTCCTCACCAGGTTTCTCCAGTGTAGGCAAGATATGAGCTCCTAAAATCCAAGCTGCTGTTGAATGATTTCTCTGGTTTTAAAATACAAGAAGAGAGTGATAAATACATTTTAACTCCACTACTCTCTTCAGGTTTTGTAAAATCTCAAGTTTTTTCCTCTGGCATTTTAGTGCTTTACCACTGAAACTTTGCATGGCATTTCCTGATGCTGCTAGTACATGGCATTATGACACTGTCAAGGACCAGACAGAAAAAAAAATTGATACTTGGATATGAGCACTGAAAAGAGCAAGTAAAAGCCTTGAGGGCAGACGTTCAGAGGAGCAAGTTTTAGGGTGCAATCCCATGAGCTGGGGTGAGCCAACCCAACAACTCACTGTCAACACCTTGGTGTGACACTGTGGTTCTCCCCATCTTCCTCTCCTCCCTATGCCACTCGTCCTCCTCCTGTTCTTATCTTGTGTTAGCTCTGATGTCTTTGAGCCACTCCTTTCACCATTTCACTTCACTAACCCAGCACAAACTATGCTGTAGTAGGGAGGAAAAGATCAGATCATAGTTTCTGTAGGCTTAGTGAGCTCACAGGAAGGAGACTCAAGGACCAAAGCCATTGAGAGGGAGGAATCACAGAATTTTAGGTTGTAAAGGATCTTTGAGATCATCAAGTCCAAGCATTAATCTTGAGGCAGTGTAAATAAGAGAAGGGAATGACATCCACCCTTCCTGGAAAAAGACAATTGAAACTAAAGCTTAACCCAATTAGGTAGCACGTTTCCAACCATTCTCAAGGAGTTTTCTGACCTGTTTGCTGGATCCTTGCTCTTGATTTCATTGTCCAAGTGGTTCTGTCCAGGGAATGGTGCAGACAGGGGAATCTGCTCTTGGAAAGAAACATTTAATACACAGACTTCCTTGCTGGTTACCTTCATGATTTCAGAAAGTACCTACAGAATAAGGCTGTAAAAAGACAAAAGGGCCTCAAATTTTCAAAAAAGCAGCAATCTATTCCATTATTTGATCAGCAATGTGCTAACAGATTCTTTCTCCATAATTAATAGCACAAAAGTAGTATTGCTAAAAGGAAGGGCACTTTTCAAGCCCGAGTCTCTAATGTCTTATTCTGGATTTCTGAACACGTAACATGTTGTAACCTGAAATGTGAAATTTCACTTTTATATGTTGTGATTTTGTCCATTTAAAAATAAGTATATTTCCTTTATTATTTTCTATATTTAAAATAGAAATATAATCAAAATAGTATTTTTCTGAAAAAAAATTGGCAGAAAATCTTTTTCTAGAAAATGTAGGATCTCCCTCGAAATAGATAAATTTAATACTCTTGTTATAAATCTATAACATTGCACAAGCATATGGCAAGGCAAAGCTTCTGAATGATAATTCTGCAAGGTAATATTGCAACTCATTTTCAAGATATTTCAAATTAGCAGCCCAGCCCAAAGATATCCATTCCAATTGTTCTCTGATTCTAGGATTGCTGAATGTTCACACTTAATCATAAACTCAGACTGTAGAACCACAGCTGTTATTAAAATGGAGATAAGATAAATCTTAATTAACTGGTTGTACATCTGTAAATAAATAAACTAATCCTATCTCCCTGAATTGCAAGTGACAGCTTTGCGTCAACCTGAGGAGAAGAGATTTCTTCTTTTTTAATTTCTTACTGGTTACAAATTACAATAATAGAAAACATACAGTTTGAAAACAATAGATTTAACAGCTCTTTTAAATTTATCTCGATTATTTAATCTGAGAATGAGGGGAGTTAATGCACATTCTTATGCCTGTTTTCCTAAAACTGAGACATAAGTTGGACTAGTAAGTGACAATATATGCAGCTCTTGTGCTCTATGTGACAAATCTATCATGGAGCAGATCCACTAACTTTAATGTTCCTGCCATTCCTCTGAGAAATAAAGTAAAATGGAAAAGTTAAGATCACAGCTCTGATGCTGTCTTGGCTTTGCTGATGACCGCTTTCTGATACCTGCCACAAGCATCATTATTTTGTTGCAGTTGGATATTCTGACATGATCTATGTCTGTGCTTCAAAGTCTTCCCAGTCTTCAATAAATGTCTACATATTACACCTCTATAAATACAGAATTCCTCATCAATATTGCTAGCAGGTTATCCTAGGGTTATTTCAATGACATTTTTATGCCTCTTATTGCTAAGTCAGTAGGGGTAAAAATATTCCTTTAATTTACTTTTAAGTTGATTAAAACTTACCAGTCCCGTGGTGTCTCAGCAACTTCACTAAAATCACCAATTCATTTTACACAAGCTTCAGAAAAAAAAGCTGATGATGTCAACTTCCTGGTCTTACGCTTGGTCCGCAAGCAGTTGACCATGTTAAGTCAAGAGTTATGACTTGATATTGCTCATTCTCACACAAATTAAGAACTGGAAGTGTGGATTCTATGTGATTAATTCCCTGGTATTTCTGAGATGACTAATGGTACTCACCAAACAAAAAAAAACTGTATTATCAGATCATTTTTGATGCAGTTATCTGCAATGGAGGAAGAAATGAGGCCATTTCTAGATGCAATGGAATTTCATTCAGTCTAGAAGTGAGGCTCACCAGTCTGTAGCCAAGATAGAAGAGAGGAAAGAAGAGAGGAAGAAAAACTTAACATTTCAACAGAAATTTTACCGTGTTTATTTCACCAAAATTTTCCAACAGAAAAACCTATCATTCCTCATGCTATGTCTTTGAAAGTGAAGTAGAAGTTTACACAAAGGTAATCTGATATTCCTTAAATTACCAAAATGTTGATATAAATAGACTTTTCCAGGAAAGATAAAAGTACTGGCCAAATGTTAACCACAATATTGAAACAAGATTAGACAGCAGTGAATATTTGTATTTTTTAAGATATGAGGTTCTAACCTTACATGGATAATTTCACTCAGGATTTTTTAATTGCTAAAGTGAAAGGCTGAGGTGTAATTTTGGCTTTTTAACTCACTGGCTGTTTAATGACAGCAAGGAAAGAAAAGTTGCCAAGATTTTCAGTGAGATGCAGTTAAAAGTATTTGTCTTTATTATACACTCAATCATAATCTTTACAGTTTCTATAAAATAGTCGATTGATTCCACAAATTAACAAAATGATAACATGATGGGGAGAGGAGGGAGAGGGTGTACATTAGTAGGAAATTCTTACTTATGTGATAATCAGCCACCTATGTTTGTCCTATATACATGTACAGGGGAAAAATTTTTCCTAGATTAAGTCTAAAAAAGTTACTACAATAATCCCAGGTATACAACTAGCCTGCTTAGCCTAAATCAAGAAAAATAATCCTGAGCTGAATGTTTCTTCCACTAGCAAAAGCGATACTAGAATAAAACTGAGATGGGAAAAAAGTGAAGTATCAAATAAAACCAAAGGAGATATACTAAAAAAAAAATAAAAAAAATAAAAAAAATCCAAATATACATTTTAAAGAGCTATTTGGATGAAAGACTTGAGATAAAGCTACTTATTCTCCCCCTCTTTCCTGTTTGGCTCCACTATAAAGCAATAAACACCATCTGGTTTTGGAATTTTCTGCTGCTTTACCCATGGTGCTTCTACGAGATTTCCCTTGGGCCAGAATTTACTGAGCAACCTTATCTTCTCAGAAGTTAGTGGTTTTAGGAGGGATTCAGCACCTCAAAATCTCAAATTCCTATCAAGTCTCTCTGCCTGTTGACGTGTGCCTGTGTCTCATTGCCTTGCTCTCCTCTCAGAGGGCCACACAAAGGATCTCAGTTGTTCCACAGCATTTTAGACCAAGGATAAGCCCCTCCAGAGCTTGGGTCTGCACCCACCCTTTCTTGCTTTTCTCTTTCCCTCCTCTCGTCTCCCAGATGAAGTAGGTAGGGCTGGATTTCACAGGCTTTGCCCCACCATTAGAAGGGACTTGCTTTTCCAGAGTCCTCACCCCTGGCTCAGACACACAGAGCTGAACCTCTGTGGCCAGCACCATTCCTGACACCAAATTGTCTCCGAGCACAGGATGCCATGTCCCCACTTCCAAGTGACAGCCTCCTCCTGCCATCCATCTGCAGCACACCCAGGGAAACTGAGGCTGCAGGGTGAGACACTTTGCCTTGCTGATCTCATGAAATCTGTCCCCTGGTTGCCTGGTCTAAGCTTGTTCACCCAGGAGCTACAAGCACCTGACATCATGTACGGGGTGAGCAGAAGGGAAACATACAGCTGGAGGCACCTCCAGCAGGACATTTCTTTTTAGGAGAATGTGGCTAATTCAATAATATGTAATACAAAATTAAGATACTGTGTCCTCTACAAAATATTTTCTGGGAGACAGTACATCCCAGAAATACTTTGGAGGATATCATCTAACTGGAGATTTTCCTTCTATAATAACTTCAATAGAGCATTTGCAGAGTAAAATGATCTAGAGCTACCTTTCCCACAGGGTATCACAGACCTCCCTCAGTCCTGGAATAAATGTTAGAGAAGTACCTGTGTTGCCTTTAACTAAATAATGAATTAACTCAAATGATCTGGCAATCAGTTAATTTTGGAAGAAAAATTCTCATCTGCACATGCCCTCAGCAAAGATCAGGTTTCTTTTTTTGTCTGATCTCTCTCTCTCTGCTCTTTAAACTCCTCCACGAGAAAGTGTATCACCCTTTAGCTGTTCCCCATACACAGCCTGCTGCTGGCATGCAACCAATAAAACTCCAACCCACAGCAACATCAAGGAACAATTGCTGCTCCTGCTACCACAAGAATCCTGTTTAACTTTGGGGGTGGGTGGCTCAGTCACAACCTTTACAACAGATCACCTAGGCCAATGAAAAATTCACTTTTGGAGCTACAGATGAAGAAATCACAGAGGGATCAAAAATGCCACCCAAACACCTCTGAGGAATTATTTTTATTTTGTGGAGATTTACTTGCAATAAAGAAATTACTGTTTACAAGTGGCCTTATATCTTTAAAATATTTCTAACTAATACATATTGAAAGCTTCCTCACTTGTACACTACTGTCGTCTCTCCGATTTAATACATTACCAGCCATGGAAAACTATGGGGATACTTAAAACATTTAAATTTTTTTGTGATTATTAATTTTGTGATTATGAAAATGAGTAGATTGTAGTTTATTTCCTGGAACAGCTTCTCCTGGGGAAGCTAAACACAGTGCTTGGGAAACGTTTAGAAAACAAACAATTAAAACAAACAAAACAAACAAAATCAAACAACAAATGACCAAAAAAACCAAATAAACTCACAAATTGTTATTCACTGCGTGACCAAAGCAACAAGTCCCTAATTAGCACCCCAGACATCTAAATATGTACAGAACAGACAAAAAGATTTTTAAAATCCAGAAGCAGAAAGAAAAAAATGAAACAAAACTCTGGAGTGGAATTCTAAATACTAAAGCTGATGTGTAACTACCAGAGTATATGTCTATATCTGGGCAGGTCACCTGAAGATGTCTTTACATGCAGCAAAGAATTAGACAAACAAATTAATGAAGATGGTGACACAATTTACCTCATTAGTTTACTACATTCTTAATTGCATCTCTCCAGTTTTATTAACTGCTTTGACTAGCTCTCCCTTGGCTATATTAGATGTTCATGATGTGGAGATCTAAGAATCATGGACCTCGCCCTGATCTGCAAGATGTTCTTAGCTCTACAACACTAGAGGACCTTCACTGTGGTCCAAACATAAAGTTTACTTTCACACCTTTGTTTAATTTGAACCTTTCCCACTCTGGAAAATTTTATTGAAATCCTCAGTTGAGGGCCCTCCTAATCCATGCCTAACAATTTGAGAACCAGTGTGTACAAATCTTTAAATATTATTCATGTCAGTGTGCCTAAATAAAATTCATGTGCCTGAGAATTTATTATTAAAAATGTGATTTAGGGGTACATCACACATAGTGACATGTCAGCTCATTCACTACTAACCCAACTGCTCATAAATCACCGCATCAAAAGTGAACCAGAGCACAGGAAGAGTTTACTTGCAAATACCCACTGGCTCAGGAAATACAAACATGAGTGTGTTTAAGACACGAAATTGTATGCCTCTATCCCATAGTTTAGGTATAAGACAGCTGAAGAAAATGTAAACAAACACACAAACAAAAAACCCAAATTACCCTTATGATGCCATGTGTATATCATAAAGATGGTTGTCCAGAAACCTTCCTGCTGTCCTGATCTCTGTGATGGACCTGTCCAACTGATCCTGGCAAAAGGGGCAATGGCCACTCCAGCTCAATCTGCCTGTGAGCAAGCCCCCAATCCTACAGAGAATCCAAACAGGAACGATCAGAGGGCTCAGCTATCTGTACAGGGATCAACCTCCTTACCTCCTCACCTCTGCCTCCTACTTTTGGTTGAATACAAACTTTGTCTCCCTTCTCAGGACATAAGCTGTGCCTTTCTTTATCAGCGTGATGTTAGTGACCTCCATGAGCAACTCCCTTGATGGTGCACACTAAACATTGCATAAGAGAGCAATAAATCATGCTGCTGTTTAATGGTGACCACAGGTTTCCCCTCCATACTTATCAGAAGCAAAGGTGCAGGAAAAAATAACAACATAAATAGACACAAATAAAACAGAAAATTCCGAACCTGGATATTCAGGACTTGCCACCTGGATCAAATGAAGTCTTTCCACAAACTTCCTAAGTCCATTTGAGTGTGTGGCCAAGCCTCTTTCTACCTTATCCTCGTCTTCTCACCAGCAAAGCAGAGCAGCACTTCCCTGTCTAAGGTTGAATACATCAACGATTGTGATATACCCACATATTTTAGCAATAAAGTTATAGCAGTATCTTAGGTAGATAAAATCTCCTGCAAACAAAATACTGGATTCTTTTAAAAGAATAATTTTTTTTCAGTTCCATCAAGCTAAAAGAACAATGTTCATTATACAAACAGGTTTTCTGATGTAATTACCAGGGTTTCAAAGTCCCCTCCTGTACTTAACACTCAGGGTTATGCAACTTGTTGCCAAGCAATTACCCCTTAGATTTGCTTTTATCCATGCCGATCATTTCCCAGAGCTGATCATTACTGCAGATTTTAATTGCCTTTGTTGGCTTGTATGTTGCTGGAGTTCAAACAGAGCAGATTAACAGGAGGCTGCCAGTCACAAAACCCTTTGAAAAAAAGGCGGGAAGATGACTTAAGAACCTCACAGTGTACTTTATTTCAAGGACTTCCCAGAAATTGTGGTTCACACCTATATTAACCTCAGAAAAGGTCTGCAGGAGTTACATCCTGATCTTACTGCTATCAGTTTTGCAGTGGTACCAGCCGTCTCTGTTGTATGGAGTTGCAGCCAGGAAAGTCAGTAAGGAATTGGAAAAACAATGACTGAATTAAGCAGAAAGAAGGATAAGAACATTATCTGTGGATAAAGTAGTATGCAAGACAACCAAGATACCCTGTGCATGTAAATCTCAAGCTCATGTCAATAGGACACTGTCCCATGCTATCACTCCTGTGTGGTTTGGGTTTGCAGGTCACTGGGAAAGAAGGGCACTCTCATTCCTACCCCAAACACACAACCTGGTTCCCATCCCTTCAGATCATGTCGTTTATCTAAAGGAAGCTGCCAGGTACAGCAGGAAGCTGGATTGAGTCTGTGATAAAAGAGATCCTTTCCTCCAATAACATGGTTTATGTATTAAGTGAAGCTGCTTTTAGAAGAGGCTCAGTACGTTTGCAACATCCCCCCTGGTAATGAGGTTAATGCACTCGCTACAGCTGATACTGTGGAGCATTCATCAGAACCATCTTAATTGAAACACCAGATATATTTGCAGCCATTCGGTACTTTGCCATCTGATCCAAACTTACAAAAATGTCTGGCTTTCAGTTTGTTTCCCACATGAGCATAAAAACTCTTCCTACATTTGCTACTTTTAACAGAGATTCAGGCTAATACAAAAGAGAGGGAAATTTTGTCCACACCATATTTTTCCACATTTTTCTTCCCTCCCCCACCATCATCATCTCCTTTCCTTTGTAGCTCAATAACACCTAGAAGATTTGGCAGCACACCAGGGGTTGCACCAGCTCTCCACATTGTACAGCTACATGGTAGTCTCAGGCTCAGTTAGGGCAGTATCACAAATATGTATGTTTGGAAATGAGAAAAATCTGGAAAGAAGGAAGTGAAGGAAACTAAACATCACATAAAAATATGATGAGCAATAGCTGGATTTATGGAAAGTTAGTGGTGACACAGCATCAGAGGGTGACAAGGTTATGTTTGTGTAGTTTATGTGGCAGGAACATGTTGCTACAGCCACCAAACAATTATCAGACATAGCACATGTTTATACAGAACTGTGCCATGACAAGAACAGAACTTACAGGGAGAGAAAGCAAAAGAGCTAACTTCATGGGAATTTGATATTGCAGTGCACAACCGACATATTGGGAGCTCATTATGCAGTAATAGTCTTTAGATCTTTAGGAACGAAATTTTTAGCAGGGCCTGTTGTGATAGGACAAAGGATAGTGGTTTTAAACAGCAGGACAGTCGATTTAGACTAGATATAAGGAGCAATTTTTTTGCAATGAGGGTGGCAAAGCACTCTAACAGGTTGCCCAGGCAGGTGGTAGATATCCTACCCCTGGAAACATTTAAGGTTAGATTGGCTGGGGCTCTGAGAAACCTGATGGCAGGGGGATTGGACTAGATGATCTTTAAATGTCTTTTCCAAATCAAATTATTTTATGATTCTATCGTCTGAACTGATGAAGAATACTTTCTTAAAAATCTGGGAGGTACCCACCACAGTCTCAGGATAAAGGCCTGGAGTGAGAGGCACGTTCTCACTGTCCATTTGAAAGCAGCCTGATGTGCTCTGCATGGGGAGAGGCCATAAGAGCCGGTGCTCCAAAGTCCTTCTCTTTCCTCCTTCCTTGTTTAGATAAATAGGTATTCTCTATCTCTGAGAACAAACGGCCTTGTTCAAAAAGAAGGTGTAATTCTGCTGTGATAATCTTCAGAACAACAGACAACATTTAGCATGTAGCTGCTACCTTGAACAATATTTAAACTGAGCAAAATGGGAAATGAAAAAATAAGGGTTTGCACACCTTCATTTGCTGTTTAGGGAGAAAAACCAGAGGACTATGGTCAAAAGGAAATTTGAGAAATGGAAATAAATTGGAGTGGACATCATCAACCACAAGACAGAATATTTTAACTGAGAAATTGTTGATGTGGAGATAGGAGGCACTGCTGATGCTGCATGGGACAAGACTATCATACAAGGAGAACAAGAGAACCTAGAATAATAGAGATGAACTGGAATGCAATAGTGTTAAATGCAAGGCCCCACAGCTGGGAATAAACACCACTAATACTTGTCATGAACTGAGGATAAGGAAAGAGAGACAGTATATTTTGTGTATACAGTCAACAGAGAACTATAAGCCACCAACCATTATCTTATAACTGTGAAGAGGGATAATGCAGTCCTGAACTGTTATGGGATATTATATTTCAAGGAAAAAATGAAGAGGGATTAAAGCCACCATACCAAAATGACAGAATACGTGTGCAATTCCAGCCACACATTTTCAAAGCAAATTGAAATGGGAATGGACATGAAAACAGATAGGTTTTTGCTCATTCCAATAAAATAGATTGTCAGGAATGCAACATTTTTTCCTTCTAACTGTAGGTCTGAACTATGGAGTGAAAAAAGATATTTAAGCTGAAGGACTTTGTTGACTCAAGAGGGAATTGAGTACGCACCAGTCGTGAATACAGTCAGCTTGAAAATTGAATGAAAAAAACCTATCTATCAGAGAAATTAATCTCAAGAAATTTCCACAGGAAAAACCCCAAAGCATAAACAGAATTATTGCGGAACTTGATAAATTTACTAAATACATTTTTATGACATATTTGCCTCCAACAGAATGGGAACAGACTTAGTGAACCAGGAGATGACTTTCCACTCTATGTCTAAAACAAAATTCACCCTTTGTAAAAGAAGCAAAATTCAAAATATAAATATCCTTCAGTCTACAGTTTGAACATTCACAAGAGTTTTAAATAGTTTTAAGATTCTAAAGTTTCACCCATGGCTCATAACTTGTAAGTCACACATCTGTTTGGCTCTTAGGTTTTTATACGCGGTTTAAAGAGACATTTTTTCCTTTTGTGGGATTTGTTCCTTTTTGTTTGTGGGATCTTCCGAACACCAGATTAAAAGCATCTGCATCAAACCCATCTCAGACACCACTGCCAGCATTTAGTCCTTCTTTAGCCATAGAACAGGGTTTTGTTGGGTTCCCTCAGTTTGACAGCATTTTTACATCTGGTAACACAAACCAAGAAAAGCTTAGGGAAAATATAACAAGAAATAAAAATAATACTCACTCTGGCTGAAGGAATGTGCCAGGACTTGCTGCAGAAAAGGACTGGTTTAGTGCTTATGTAGGCTTTTCCTGCCCGATTTAGAAGGACAACCCCTAGAATAAGTTGCTATTAGAAATATTTCCGTAGAAAGAAAGTTACACGTTAATGGAGTAGGAAAGACAGAGGCAGCTGTTCTGCAGGGCACACATCAGATTTTCTCTTCAATCAATGTGCATCAATTAATTGGGAGTAAATTGCTGAAACCGTGCTAGCCAGGATGCACAGAACTCAGGGACTCACTCACATGAGGCTTGCCCTGGTCCCATGTCCATCTGGTGCTACCCAAGGGTTTTTCAGTGAATTTAAAGTCAGCGTGAGTAAGACATTCACAGGAAGCTGGGAAGTTCACATTTGGAGTGGGCCCCTCAAACTCCCCTCCACTTGCTATTTTGTTAATCCCAGATCTTCTCAGAAGACTAACCTGCAGGTCCTGATGCATATGGTCATATTTAAGGACAGGAGACAGAGATGCTGTGTACCTTCCTTTGCTTCAAAATGCATCACTATGAACACCAGTACTGCTGAGAGCTGATCTCTGAGGCATCTGCACCTTGTGGCTGGCTCTCATTGCTGCCTGTGACACAAGATGTGGGTGAAGTTTTCCCATGTCTAAGGTGTCATCAGGACCCCTCTCCAGGGTGAATTATCTAATTCTCCCAGTGCTGAGGGCATGTACAGGATAATTTTTTTTAATCTAACCAACAATTTTCACTACATTTAGAAGAACCTAGTTATGTGTACAGTTTTGTTCCCTTCCACCATGACCAGAGGCAGCAAACAGGTCCAAAATGTACCACTATAAGACATATGGACACATTTAAGCAGTGCATTTTAACATATGCCCCTTTTTCTTTGAAAACAAGTCTAGGAAGCCTGTT
The DNA here is from genome assembly GCA_013400735.1 of Pomatostomus ruficeps. Classification (NCBI taxonomy): domain Eukaryota; kingdom Metazoa; phylum Chordata; class Aves; order Passeriformes; family Timaliidae; genus Pomatostomus; species Pomatostomus ruficeps. The sequence continues at coordinate 24,051 of VYZT01002119.1, forward strand.
CTAAAATCTAGAAAATAAGTTAAAATACACAAGAGTATTTACTTTTCTTTTTAAGACCTGGGATACAAAGAACTTTTCTTTGACTTCGTGGACTTCTCAGCTAGTTGATGGACACGGTATTAATAACTGCACTCACATAAGCAGCAAGGTTTGGATTCATCCCATCTCATGCAGACTGAAGATTCGGTCTTTACTTAGTGGAGATGGAAAAAGTCAGAATTGCCTCCCCATGACACTTTCCTCTCTATGCTGGTGGCAGAGAAAGCCCAGAATTATTTTGGTCCTCATAACTTCAAGTACTGACTCTAGCTGGAGCACTGTGCTCATCCCACCACAGCATTTCCACTGACACAAATTGTTCTGGAATTGCTGCAAAAGCCTCTGAGAAAACCTTGATGTCGATCCCATAACTGCTACAGAGAGCTCTGGCTCTCGGAAATGTAGGGGGATGCTGAAAAGGTTTGTGTTTCAGGAACTCTAAACAAGGGTGGCAACTGTGTTGTTTCCGCTGATGGTAACAGTTTGCCTCCTTTACAGCTTATTGCATAAGGAAAATATCTACTGCCCACTTTGCAGTGATTTGCCATTTTTACTGTGCCAAAGCAAGGTTTTATAAGTGTCTCTGTCTTTGCACATTAAATCCGGGGTGTGTAAGACAAAAAGAATATGGGGCTGGTGAAAAAAAAAAAAGCACAGGATTTCTCAAGGAAATTTTTCATTGTGTGGCAGAGAAAAGAGAACCAAAGGGTCTTTTATCTGTAAAGGGACAGAATTGGAGAAGCAAATTTTAGGCAGTAAAGTCTGATGTTTTTTCTACTTCCTTTGGCCCCAGGAAATGGAGAATCCCTTTAAAGATAAATTGTGAGAGAACCTTGAATTTCTTTTCCCATTTCAATTAAAATGGGTGCTCACTCATAGATATTTCAAATAAAAGCAACACTTTTGAGCAGTACTCAGTCAAAGAAATCAAGGGTTGCCTCAAAGAGGGAGGTTAATCAGTACATAGAGTGTTAGTACAGAATTTACAAAACCTAATGCAGAACAGGGAGTTGAATACAAGCCTCCTGTATGACTTTAAATTACAATGCTTTTCTCTGTCTTGTCTTTGCTTTTCACATATACTTGAAGTGTTCTCATAGTCCAGCAAAAGCAGACACTGGCCAGAGACATGGATTAAACAAAGCAAACTTCAAAACCGAGTGCAAAACCAACTCAGTTGTGATGAGGACTAATAAAGAAAAATAAGTGGATTATTTCAAATTTCAGGTCCTGTTATAAACTGCACTAGTCTTTGAATAAGTACCTCGCCTTGCACATTGAAAACATTTGTGGGGCCAAGCATTATCTAACAGGAGAAGGTGGATGAGGTCCTCTTCAGCGAGGAAAATTTCTTGGGAAAAATGAAGCCAAGGGCATGAAGTCAGAGGAAAAATCCAAGAAGCATTGTCAGATCTCAAATCTGTCAGGTCTGAAGTTGAACTAGTGCGTATGCAAAGGCCTAAGCAGCTCTGCACCATCAAAGCCTACTGAATCAAATTCCCACCTTTGTATTTCACAAATACTTTAATCCAAGAAATGTCATATTTGATTGCATGTGCCTGTAACCTTCTCTAGCTAGAAATCTCTGAATTGGTTCCAGTTAATCCATCTTTTTTCCTTCCTCAAATTGGTGTTACCTAGATATTAGCTACAAAAGCCCCTTCCTGGCGCAATTCTGGGTGTTTTAGTCATATGTTCCAGTATGAATGAGATGTTTTATATGTTAGTCGTAAAAGAACTATCCCTCCACAAAAAAATATCATTATCTGACACTGCATAAAGTGCATGTCAAATTGTCCTTAAGTTTCACTCATTAAAGGCTTTTAATTTCTGAATGCAATTGTAAAAATGAAAGCTTTGCTCCCATCTCAAGCTTTGTTAATCACAGAGTTAAAAATCAGACAAACAAACACCATCAACAAACACAGCTCCAAGTGATCATGATTTCCACCTTCATCCAGTGACTGAACAGGACACAAGAATGAAAATTCTTTGAAAATGTTTTAAATTGCATTTCTACTTAATCTGTCTTAATCTTGTTTGTTTTAGTAATCTACTGTTTATTCCTTGCACTAGCAAATCAGGACGCCAAAATATACGTATTTATTTACATTAGTTTTAAATACCTCTGATAAAAAGGCTTCTCCTCCCTTAATATACATTTAATAAATCCATTTTTCCATCAACAGCTTCTGCTTTGGCCTCTATTTGAGACACCACTCTCTGCTCTGATGTAATACACTGCATTCACATGTCCATTTCCAACCCAGATTAGGCAATGGCAGTGAGTGCTTTAGGAAGACAGACAGGCGGATCCCTAAAATTGAGCTCATTTTCTGATTTCTTGCTATCAGTATCCCCTAATCCTGCTTCATATCCTGCTTTTGCTACCTGTGGCCAAATAATAGCTAATTGTAGGGCCTGACCATAAAACCTCATCTGCCCAGATGGATTCCTGCACCTCTCTGGAGCCTGGTACCTCTGTTTGGCTCCCCACTGGTGTGAAGATTTTTTTACAGCCATGAAAAAGCCAGATTAGAGCTGATGTGAGTGAACTCCACAAGGTATCTGTTCAACAGTAAAACCTCAGGCATGTGCACTAATACTCTGAAAGAGCAAATTCATTTTCCAAAATAATATTGTGTTAGGTCTGCAGATTGCACTGATGCCACTGATACTTTCATCACTGAGTATTAAGATTTCTTTTTCTTTCCTTTAATCTTCGACGATACAACTTTCCACCTGATAAAAATCAGCAAAGTATGTTGATAAGCACATCATCAGGTACGCCTTTAGATTAGGTTATATTTGATTTAACATTATTAATTAATCTGCTTTCCACTGAGTAATCAGCCAAGTGATTGCCTGCTCAAGCCATAGCAGAACATCTACACATATTGTGTAACCTGCAGCTGTGGTAACTTGAAGGATTCCTCACAGTATAAAGTTCTGGATAGAAAACTTGATGAGCTATGTAGGAATTCCTTCAATAGCTACAGACACCTGTAGGCCAACATCTGGACTGGTTTAGGATGTACAAGAACCAAAGCAGAAAGAAGATTGTACTGTCCAGAGTACACTTGAAATTCAGTAGCCTTCATCCTGTCCAGGCAATAAAATGGTTAAAGTAGAGAGTAGGGCAGGAGAAGAATCTAAAGGTGAGCACAAAAAGACAGAATCCCTGTTAATATAAAGATCTCCATCGAAGCAAAAAGACAACAAACTGTGGTCAAAGGAACTACAAAACTATGTGCCAACTAAGCCTGCAGTCAGGAGAGTCTTACAAGCACAAGACACCAAATATTTCTTCATAAGTTTAAAGCCAGACAGGCCCATTAAAAGATTAAGCCTAACCTCTTGGATGACATTCTCCATTAAACCACGTACTATACTCTTGGGTTGAGTGTAGGAGTTTAGGTTTGACTAAAGCTCATCTTGCAAAAAAGCATACGGGCCTGATCTGAAAATGTCAAGAAATACAAGATCCAGCACTTTTCTTCAGGACTTTCCCCCCAACTAAAAAATAATTTAAAAACCAAAACAAAAAACAAACAAATGAAAAAAACCCAACTCAAATAAACCCCCAAATAAAACAAAACAAATAAGATATTTTAGTGGCAAAATTTTCATTCAGTTTAGAGCCTTTCTGCGCTAGACTGAGCAGAGTTCAACAACCAGTATTTTCTCTACTGAAAATATTTCTGTTTCACAGTGAAGTTATCCCTGTATCTTTCTTGCTAAATTAGGCAGATGAATATCCTTAGGTTTCTCTCTGTTATTTCTGCTTAGAATAAAGAGTTTGCTAATTAGGTTGAAATTACAGCTAATGATTACAGTTTGTTCCTAAAAGTGAGTAAATCAAACAAGTTAATCAGTAAAACCGTTGCGGTGTGCTATGGCCAGGTTTTGGGTTTTCCCATGGCCAAGCACTGCCAACTCCCCGCTTCCTCCCCCGGTATTTGGTTTCTCCCCCTGGAAGGTTCTGTGTTCCCCAATCCGCTGCTAGCCCGCCAAATTCAAACCCCGATCCCTACACCATAGGGTATTTTGTATCCTCCCCCACCCACTTGCAATGGTATATAAGTTACTGTAAAATGCCATGCTGGTGATTCCCGGCATGAACCCGGTGCCCAAATAAACCATCTTGGGTAGCCCCTCCACCTCATCTCGCCTTCCTTGCTGCGCCTGTTCCACTGGTGGATTAGGCGAACCCCTGCAGGACCTTCGCCAGCCCTCCCACACCCCGGAGCAGCCCGGACAGCCCCTGAAACTGCGGGCGGGTGCCTGGTGCCTTTGCTGGTGGTACCGCAGCATAAAACTGACAATTTTTTAAAGGTGAAAAGTGGCAAAGAACAGACAAATTCTGATAAAGACATCAACCAAGACATACAATGGGAAACTGTCTTGTGGTTTGTTACTCAACCATTAGATGGCACAACCATGTGCCATCAGGGTAGGACACTGGATGGGCAAACAAAAGGGACTAAACAGCCACACAGCCCTGTGGGTTTGTAGCATTCACTATGTGTGTGTTTCATACACATTTACTGCTTGAAAGCAACAATGGTTTTCTGAATGTTGGTAATAACTGAATGGTTCTAGAGGGAAGATTCCAAAGCTGCAGTGATGATGAAAAAGCTCACTCAGGAGCTTGTTTAAATAGCCACAGGTTGAACTTTAGTTATTAAAGTCAGTGGTCTCTGTACAAAGAAACAAGGTTGGAGTAGACAACAGAGGCCAAGTTATTGATGGATATTTATTTACCTGCAGATCAGATCTAATCATTTGGTTCTCCCGCACTAGTGGCCAAATTGCATCTCCCCACCAGAACCACACATGACTTTAGAAAACAAACAAGGTAAGACCACATCTTCAGCTGCTGTAAATTAGAATTAGTCAATTAATGCTTTCATCTCAAACACTAGTGAGATGGCTGGAGCAGTTACTGCTCACAGATATTGCCAGCCCTGCCACTGGGGCAGCCCAACAAAATGACCCACAGGCACTGCAGTTCTACAGAAAGGCACATGAAAGTAAACTTTGGTTTGGACTTTGAGCACTGTAGCTCAAGATCAGCTTCACCAGCATTTCAGCAAGATGCTGACCACCAGGAGAGAAATGGGGATGGCAGCTAGATGCAATAACTGCCTCAGCCATCTCAGTTCAATCTACCTGTGCTCATGAGTGACCTCCTCCCTTCAGTGACAAGCACAAATATCTTCAATGACACTTTTAGTTGAAGAGCAGGTGCTTTAGAACAACTGTTTTACCTTTATTTATCTATTGTTTTAGTTCGCTGAATGCTGAATTTGCAAGCCTAGTTCATCTCCTGAACAACCCAACTTTGTGCTTCTTATGAGCACTGTAGTGTTCTAACCAATATTTATTCTTCTGTTCACAAAATCATTTCATTTACTAAAACAAGCACAAGGACATGGTATCCTTTTTTGCCCTACTAACTATCAATATTTCCTATGCTTCAACAGATAATCACACACACACAAAATAAAAGCCATTAAGGAATGCAGTGATAGCTACAGGTTCATTTCTAGATTTACTTAGTCAACACACAGGAACATGGAGACACTCCCCTTTTCATTAACTGAGGAGCCAGCTTGGAGATGGCACAGGGAGTTTCACAACACTTCCTTTCTGACAGATGAAAGGCTGCAGATTATTCAGTTGTGAAGGTGAGCCAGGGGAAGACAGGAACATCCAGGATGACAAGGCTGTCCACACCCACTAGCAATTTTTAACCAGAGGACTGAGGTACAACCAAATATGTGCCAACTACATCTGTAAAACTATTTCTTTTAGATGTTCAAGGACAAGACTGTAAAGGCTGCAGAGGAGAATTTGCTAGGAGCCCATTTGAAAAGCCACCACCAATGGGCTGACATTTCAATAGAGATATGGATGGAGTTGGCCCAAGTACCTTCAGCTGGAGTTGAGTCAAGACCCTGAACACTTAAGGAAAAGTTTCTTGAGGTATTTGAGGACATTGAGTTTTCCTATGTCTCCAGGACTGTGCAAGACATTAGGCACTATATGCGTTACTTGGAAAAAAACATTCATTTCATGGCAATAATGAATGTACAGTCAAAAATGCCTTCACCACACACATGCCTCCCACTCCGTCATGCTAACCGGCAGGACTACAAGCAGGAACATATGCTCTTCCTTTCTCCCCCATCCTTCTTTCCCTCCTCTGGTGACAGAAGGTACTTACACTGGCAGCTCTAGAGCAGTAAGTTTCACAGACATGCTTGGCTCATACCACAAGTGGTTAACCAAGACATCAATAAACTACTCAGCAGAGGACTCCAGGGACTTACCTCTGCCGAGTTCTCCCTTGCGGCTGGATTCCAGCAATGTGAAGCCAGCTTCTGGCTCCAGGTCCGCTAGGAGACGGCTGGAGCCCCGCACCCCGTTCCCTGGCTCCCTGCAGGCTGCACACAGAGGTTTTGGCTCTGGGGCCCCAGCACACATTGCCTCCTCCTCGTTTGCTTTGGCCACTCTCAGACAGCTGGCCTGAATCTTCCCTTGTCACTGTTGCAATAATGGTCTGAGGAGTGCAGGGTCAAGGCAGGCCAGGAGACCTGGATGGCTCTGGCTGGAATAATAAGGGATTTGTTCAGCCAACAACAGGCAGCAGGTTTGACTGTTTTCCCAGGACAAGGGACATAGCAGAAATGGTCTGAGGTTTTGACTACAGGGCTACAGCAGGCAATTCAAAACCTCTTCCTGTAGATGCACTTTTTATGGGTCAAAACAAGTCCATATAAGAGGAGTTTCTGCCAGGAGCATTTCTTCCAGGTTTCCAAGCAGAATAAACAGAGCACTTCTGTGAGGGGATAAGGGCACTCTCACAACAGTTTGGGTCAGTCTTGCAGCATTGCCTGAGATCCTACAGGGGTTTAGTACATGGCAAAATCTCCTTGGGCGAACCTGGCCACCAGTCAACCCAAAAGGAGCAAGGCAGGGGTTGTGCAGCAGTGGGGTCAGTGTCACCCCATGGAACCAGGGGAGCCCCAACCCTCCTGGCTGCACTTCAATGTGAATCCAGTCCCTTTGGAGACCAGTGAGCAAGGATGACTGATACACCAGAACACAGCGCACTGAGCTATCTGGGGAGGTAAACCCTCCTCTCCACCTCCCTGTAAGCATGACTACTGACTCCCAGAGATGAAGGAACTCTCTTCTCCTCCTTCTGGCTGGTGTGTCCCCAGCCTCCTCCCAGCTGTCCCCCTCCTGCAGTTTGGGAGCACCTTAGACCAATGTAAAGGTCACTTCACTGAACTGAAGTGCTGGGCATCGCAGAACAGAGAGCTAACCCAGCTCCCAGGGAAGCCTCCTCCTAGAAAGTCAGGAAAGGTTTCAGTAGTTGGAGTGGAAATGTGATAAACTTGACCTTGAAACAAGATGCCATTTCCTGGGGGTAAGAATGATTAAACCCTGGGACAGTTTGCCAAGTGAGAGGAGGATTCACTTAGATCCTTTACAACAAGATTAGATCTCTTAATCAAACCTATGACTTAATCTCATTTCTGGGAGAAGTTCTACAGTGTAAGTGAGCCAGAGCGAAAATGGAGGTGAAATTTGCTAATCACTGCCTCCTTCTTAACCTGGAGTCCATGTGTCTCTGAGCATACCATAACTAATGACAGTAGTGGTGCAACAAGATCAGATTTACTCCATCCTACAGCACACCCTGCCTAAAAAAAAAAGAAAAAAAAAAAAAAAAAAAAAAAAAAAAAGAAGAAAAAAGAAAATAGGTAAGGAGAATGTTGGAGGACCTATGGATTTCTGATTTCTCTGATCATACATGTGAGATTTAAGAAGTCAGATAATTTGACTAGTAGCATAGGAAGACTCTCTTCCACCGAGTCTCTTATGAATGTGAGACCACCCTCGAGTGCACCTAATCTGGTTTCCAAGCACTGCATCTCCTAATCCTGATACAACAGGTAGCTTTCCCCAGTAAGCTACACTGGCCCTTGAGGTCCCACTGCAAGAATGAGGCCAGGTCACCCTGCTGCCAGTGTCTAAGATGAGACATGAGGAGAGCAAGTGAGAGACTCTCCCAGATAATTCATGGGACTTGACAAGTCTAAATACAGCCAAGTAGGGTTTAGACCTTCCAGTGAATCCCTTCCAGCAAGTTGATTTCCATCAGAGGTGACGCAGCTAATCTCTTTACCCCTATGCCCTTCAGGGAAGAGAAGTAGAAACGGAGCTTGGTGTACAGAGTAGTTTTATCTTTCCTAACAGCTTCTACTGCTTTTAGCCTCTCTGTCCTATGCCTGGCCTTCACACTCTTCTTTGCCAAAAACACATCAGCTCATTCACCAAACAAGACTGGAAATGAAGACAGAAGAGGCAAATTAGAAATTTCCTAGTCAGCAATCCCTGCAAAAATTATTCTTTTTCAGGCAGTGTAAAATATTCTAAAAATCTAAATCTCGTAATATATCAGACCATTTGTTGTTTATATTTGTGACATCGCTACAGCATCCGTACCAGCACTAATCCAGTATGTATGGTTCACAGATTTTAAGGTCAGATGCTTGGGATCATCCAGGCAGTATAACACAAACCACTGAATTTCAGCCAGAATTTCACCCACATCAATCCACTACATTCACTTCAGCAGAGTGCTTGGGAAACATCTTCTTTCAGCTCAGAGGGATCTTTGACTTATATACAGATGGTTCCTTTCTATTTCCTTTGAAAATGATGGCTAAGGTTAGAGGAAAACAGAAGACAACAACAACAAAACCATCTCCAGCAGTGCAACTCCCCATCCCAGTAAGTTAGTGAGGAATTCTGAGTAATTTGCACCAGAGACACTCACATTCTCTGCAAACTGCCATAAAGTGGAAAATACCAGGTGACAGCTTCATACTGGAGATGCTTCAGCACTCAGTGGGCTTATATAAAAAGGTATAATACATATAAAAGTCTAATGTTCCTTCAAAATTACCTCATCTTTTATTTAGAGGTTATTTCACCCTTGTCTTCCCTTATCGCTCTTTATATGAGTGAATTGGGGAGGCTGGACAAAACTGAGACAATTTAGGTTACTAAGTGGAACTAGAGTTTATGGTCAAAGTTAGGCTCTGGAGGAAGAATTCCTTGTCACCACCCCCACAGCCAGGCCACCTCTGCTTTGCAGTCAGCTTTGTTTAGGTGCTTCTTCCCAGCTCCAGCCCCAATCCTCTGCTTGGTGATAAGGTTGTCTAGTAAAAGAGGAAAACACAAACAGAAAGCTATGGAGGGCAGCAGGATGAGGGATAAAAATAGCAGCAGGGCTTTTTGTAGTGGCATCCTTTGTACCATTACAGTGAAAATTCTGGCAGCATTTCTATTTCATGGGATTGGTATCTCCAAGCAGGATAAACACATATATGCCATTCTCAAAAAAATTTTTAAAAAATAAGGCACTAGGCTGAGTTTTGGTCATGTCAGTGACATGCTAGAACTGCTGAAATACAACACTCAGGAAAACAGTGGAAAACCCCTCCTGGAGCACAGGGTGATGGAGGATGCAGGAGAGAAGTCCCAGCTCCAACCTGCTTGGCAGCCTGAGCTCACGCTGCTCTCCCTATCTTTTTGTTGGGCCCCCTCCACCCCTTACCTATTTTGAGGCTCTTTGGAGCAGGCTGCCTCTGTGTAGCACCTGGAAGACTGATTATGATCTCTAGGCTCTACTGTAACAAAAATAGTGAGACTTCTGTTGGCTCCATGTCCACATATCTCACAACTACTAATAAGTTAAAAGTTCTTGGGGAAAAAAAAAAGAAAAAAGAGCTATCAATTTTGAAATTAGTAGCAGTGGCAGATCTGCAGCTTATATTTTCCCATTTAAAACCGAACTAGTGCTGAAGAGCAAGATGGAGTATTCCAGGAAAGAAAAGCCAATATTACGTTTTCTTCCTCTCCAGAAAATTCTTGGTATCTCTCCTATTCTTGCTGGTATAAATTATCCCTAAACCTATTTGGATTAAGGTAATATTTGCACAGAGATTTATTGTCTCCTAATGGTCTGCTGTAGCCTTCTAGTAACGTTGCTAACACTGGGTATCTTCCAAGAGCAGATCCCAGACCCTTGTCTGTAATTCTCACTCTGTTCCAGCATTTCTATTGTATTCTGTTCCTCTGAAGGTCTTTTCCAACAACTGTTATAACGTATTCTGCCAGTGATGTCATTGATGCTCCCCTCCTAGTCTGGCCAGATTTGGAAAACTTACTGCAAGCTGCTGAGCAAGCAAGCTTTGCTGGCTCCTGGCTCCTAAATACTAAATCACAAAAAAAAAAACCAAAAAAACAACCCATAAAGCTCTAGATCCAGACATCCTCCAAGCTCTGACTTTTGGGAGAAATGATTTATGCAGTGAATTCAACCCCAAAATTTCAATTGAGATGTAATTTAAATGCAAACATTTGGCTTTCAGGTTCATGATATTCCTAAGGGGCACCAAATCAAATGTTTTCTGAAGCTGACTGAGAGTTGAATTGGTCCCTTCAGGTAGATGTTCTTCTGCTTACTTTAGAGGATGACACTGACATAGCTTTACTCAGTAACTAATCAATAATTTAATTTTGATCCCTAACTAAATGAAGTTTGATAAATATCAGACACTTTTAAATTGGGTTTAATTAGTGTTTATGCAAGTATTCCAGGGCTCTGATTCACAAACTCTGGCAACTCCACAGTGAATCTTGTCTTTCTGCTAGAAGATACTTACCCATGCCCATGTCAGAAGCAGCAGATGGTCCTGAGACATGCAGGGTTTGGGTGCCCTCATCCTAACGGGAAGTAATTTCATAAATCTTATCATGATGTCGGTGTTCAAAGGGAGCGATGTAGGTGATGTAGAAGGGAAGAAAGGTACATCAAAGTGGCAGCTGGGGAGGGACCCGGCTTTGAATTTCCAACTGTGGGTTAGAGGCAGCGCAGGAACAGCTGATGAGAGTGATGAGCAGTGCAGAAAGACGTCAGCACAGGGAGAGATGGAAGAGATTGCATCTGTTTCCTTCATAGAGTATGCAAACAGGGAGTGACATAGTGCCAGCGTGTAAAAAAATTAATGGTCTAGAGAAGTTATGTCTACCAGCACACAAGAGCTCCTAGCACACCAGAGGTGATTGCAGTTCAGCAGATGGATATTTCAAGAGTAAAACTACCTGCAGATCTCATTCTTACCATTGGTCAAGACCAGAAGAGCAGAAAAGAAACAGAGCCATGGAGACAGCTTCCAGCTGGCCTTGTAGAGAAGAGTGCCCTGCTCTGTGGAGAAGGAAGGCTTAATTCCCTAAGCACAATCCATGCCATGCCTCTCACCCTCAGGGCTGAAGCAGGTCCTGGCCTGCTTCATGTGCCAGCTCAGGCACGGCCAGTCAGGTGAAGAAATTAGCCAGAATCCAAAAGGTGAGAGATCCTTATCAGAACCCAGCCTTGCTCTCAATGGGAACAGAAAACACATAAGCAGAAGCCAGCCACATGTTGGTAGAGATTACATAGAAACACACTCTAGGGATCTGTTATTCCTGACCCTTCCCTACTCTTCTTCCAAAGTCACTGGTACCAAGGTTTGGCAAATCATTGGGCTGTCACTATGATTCTCAGGCTTCAGTACCCCAAAACTGATGTTAACAATGATCCCCACCTCTCAAAGGAAATGATCACAACCCCACCAGCTAAGGAGCTCCGTCACCTTACAGCTTTCCTAGATGCAAACACACACACATAGCACACACTGGACTGGTCTGGGAAAACCACATCCCATGGGCAAAGGAAGATGCACTGCTAAACCTGCAGTTTTGCCAGGGTAACCACATTGGCCCTTAGGATGTCTGCCTGGAAAGTTGTGGTGCTGGAAGTCCATGCTTCTTCATGCCCTGACATAATGAGGGTGCGCATTTATCTATCATACTTCATTTTAAATAAATATCAGTATTTTTTCCCCTGGGCTCCCCTTTCTTGTTTTGTCAAGAGCAATGATTGTATCACAGCCAACATTATGATGCAAAATTAGAGGGAAGAAAATGCCTTAGAAAGGTGGCATCATCTGAATAGATGTGATGGCTGCTTGCATTAGCTCAAATATCTTTCTCCCTGAAGTCTGACCCTATGTGTAAATCGGAGAAGCCTGATGGAACATAAAAAGAAGTACTATCCTGTTGACCCAGTTTTCATAGAGAGCAGTGTGTATAATTATTTTGGCCACCTGCAGCTGATAAACCAAACCTGTGTGAGGTTAAAAATTATCCAGACATTTAACTGGTGACACAGCAGTATGCTAGAAACCTGCACAGCAAACCTGCTCAGCCACACTCTGCGGGAGGGAGGTGTGGTGAGGCATGAGCCAGGACTCAGGTAGCTCTGCTGGCAGATGTCCTCAGCACAGAGAAAGCTCTACAGAATTCTGCTTAGGTGGTTTATGTCATTCAGGAATGGTAAAAATGACATCGCAAATACCTTATTTTGTGAGAAGATAGGAGCAAGGGCTGTGTGTATGGTGCTCCAGCCTGCAGGAATATCAGTAGTTTTCAGCAGTAAATAAAGCACTCTTGGAACTACTGCATTGCTGCAGGAAAACCACTCCCTGTGGGAAAAGTTATGCTACTAAAAGTTCAATTCTTTTTTCTATAAATAGCATCAGTGCAAACGTTTTCTGCCAGAAAAGCTGTGACAGTGAGAGTGCCCCTCCCGCAGGCCCCAGCAGATGCCGGTGTGCTGGCAGAAGTCCTCAGCAGGGACTGGGAGGAATTTGCTGAGAGAGCATCCTCCGTGTCTGTGCTGATGACGCCACTCCTGGGCATTGCCAGGCTACGATCAGGGACTGCAGTGATGAGCTCCAGCAGCTTAGGTTCACACAGAGTGTTTTCCTCAGAGATGAGGTTGGTGCTCCGGGCAGCAGAGCAGCACAGGTTAGGCACTCAGGTGTGAACATGACCTCCAGATGTTCAGGGGTCCTGCAGCCCTGGGAAAAATGTTCCTGAAAAATCCAGTGTGGAGCAAATCTAGCCCCTCACAAACCACTCACTCATTGCCCCCTTTTGAGAAGAACTAGAAGAATTATTTATAAAAATAAAAATACAATTTTGGGTAGAATGCATAACCATCTTAGACCACCCAGGTGGGGTGTGAGAGACAAGGGTTTATATACTTTCATTTTGCCAACTAAAACATATTTCTCTATTTCTCTCTTTTTTTTTTTTTTTTGGCATTTGATGTGTTACAGAGCCTCAGTGGGTACCCAGAAAAAACCAGTGATATAGCTGTTACTAATTGTTCTAAAATTAAGTGACCTAGTTGGGAAAGCATTTTCCCTGTAACTTAATGCAGGAGTGCAAATGGATATAATTATATAGGCATAACTTCCTAATCTGTCTTGGTTTTGTTTATGTCATTTGGGAAGGGATTTAAATTCAGCCCAAACATTCCAATTTCTATGGGAAAAAAAGGTGAAATTCTTAGGATATAGTTATACTACACAATCTAAAACATTGGTATTAATGGTAATGGCATAATGCACCATATAAAAAAACCTAATTCCCATATCTTCCATTACAGTTTATATCCTGATTTCATGCAAAATTAGAATGAGCTATTAAGAGCAGTGGACTTCCTAAAGATTTAGTCTAGATTAGAAGATTCTCATCTGCTTTTAGTGTGGAAACTGTAAATATTACTTGAATACAAACACAACTGAACTGTAAACCAGCCCATTACATCTCAGGTCTTTACTAAGTAATGAGTATTCTCTGTTAAAAACATCAGTACAGGCAAGTTTTTCCTTTAACAAGATTCCCTCAAGGCTGACCAGCTAATGAACAGGGTTTAATGATTATACTGAGCCATTTTTGAGGAATTATTGAGATTTGTACTCAAGTACAGAAAACATGTATCAGGCAAAAGTCCCATGTGACCCAACAGTTCACTAGGTCTGCATGATCCATATCCCCATGAGATATCACATTTATAACACATCTGTTATAGTCACTTCTGCAGGGGAAAACTAAACAGGGCTCCCTTTGACACAGATGAGTGACAACATATGTTGTCATAAGGACATTTCTGCTTAGCAAGCCAAGCAGAGCATGGGTCCTCTGCTGAGAAGATGCACTTTCCCTACCTCCAAAGCTGACCAGAAACGGGACTGTGGCCCTTGTTTGTTCAATGCCTGTTTGCAGCAGAGGCCAGGCCCAAATACAACCCAATCAAGGCTGCTGTGATGGTTGAAGCAGTGCCACGGGGGCCAATAGCTGCCCTGCTGGCACGGCTCTGCTCTGGTGGCACTCAGATGGCAGCCGTGGCCAGCTCACTGCGGATAGCCACCCTGTACAGAGTGTTGTGCGTGTGAGGCAGGTCCAGCTCCTCCTTGGCTTCTGCTTCCATCCTTCAGATTGTGCTTTTCACAGCTCCGTTACCAAGGCAGATGGCTGCCTGCAGAGCCCCAGGCAAACAGACAGATGGGCTCTCCTCTGCTCAGAACTAAGAGCAAGACTTTGCTGACCTTGCCTGTTTTCTTGGCTGGAATCAGTCAAAAAAACTTTTCTGTAGCTTTAATTCCTGCTTCCACTTGAAGTAAATTGGAACCAATGCAAATCTTAGTTTTCCTCATCTGCCTGCAATAGCAGGTTGGGTCTTTGCACTCCAAGATGAGCTTGAATTATTCCTAAACTCAGTGGTGCTTCATCTCCTCCTGAACTCAGATTGCTCCCCTGCTGTCTTTGTTCTAGATCTGAACAGGCAAGGAAACATTCAGCACATCATCTCTACCTACTCCAAGCAGCACATTACCTTTGTTCATATTCATGATTCCATGTATTTATGATACCATAAATGCTCAGAAGAGCCTTCAGGATCCATGTCGCCTGGGAGGAGGGAAGAAGAGATAGTAAGGAATATAAAAAATAATTTTGTATGGGAACATGCTGACCTCAGAACTAATTTAAAGTGATGTTGGTACTATCGTATTGCCTGGTAACTAGCTTCATCTGACATAGTTACCCTTGAGGCAGAAGTGGGGGTGCTGAGGCACTGGAAAAGTTTGTCCACTGGGGCCCTAAGCAACCTGATCTAGTGGTGGCACCCCTGCCCATGGCAGGGGGATTGGAACTAAATGATCTTCAAGGTCTCTTCCAACTCAAACAATTGTATAATTCTATGTGAAACCATAAAGGGAGGAAAAAATAGAAGTAACTGATCCTGGAGACATTTCAATCCTCACCCTCCAAAACCAAGATGAGAGTACCTGTGTGGAAAAACAATACAGAGGTTTGGGGCATACTAGGTTAATTCAGGCTGTCCTTTCTGATGTAAACTTTCCTATAATTCAACTGATAAAAGTAGGACAGGAGGAAAAATTCCAAAATATACTTCATGGTAAGAGATAAAAAAGTCTGTTTGGACCATTTACAACCTGTACAATCCCCACTCCAACCTCTGCAACACAGTTTCAGATAGGGATGCTGTGGGAGCACACACAGCATGAAGACAAGCAGGTACTTGGTGGGACACTGAGGCCTTTGCATTTGGTCCAGAAAGTGTTGCAACAATCTGAAAATTTCACCAGAGTTGCTGAAAACAAGTCTGTAGAAACAGAACATGACAGACCTACCCCTAAGGCACGTGAGCTTTAGCAAACCTTTCAAAAGCCTGCTTTGAGGAAGGAATTTGAGAGAAAATTCCAAGTCAACAGCTTTACTGTAAATATTTTACACTGAAGTTGATCACCTTTCCTTCCCATTTTTATAGAAATGTTGCCTCATGTTCTCTCCTTCTCCCAAATATCTGTTCTTTGCACTGCTTTGCTGTCCTTCAACCTTCTATTCAACCCACCTAAAAAACAAGGAACATTGCATCCAATAGAAAAAAAAGAATGGTGGAGACAGGAGACCCCATGGAGAGTAATTGCCCAGCAGTACATTTCAGTGCCATGAAGCTGGTTATGATTTCTCACTAACAACAGCACAGAGGAGGAAGACTGTTGGCTTTTAGCTCACAGAGCTCTTAACTCACTGCTTACCAAAACCCCCTCAGCTACTTGCCAAAGTCACTCCTGCATCCCTCCGTCTCCAGGAATCACACAGTGGCCCATTACTGAGTGAAAGCTCTTCTCTCACAGCCTATTTGGGTCCTTTATCGGAAGCTTGTAGGTGAAAATGGAATGCAGCCTTGTCTACAGGGTTTGCTCCAGAAAGGGGATTGCTCAGGGAGAGGAAGTCCAGCAGAGACTGGGAATTTAAGAACCCCTCTAACTTCCCATCAAAAAGGAAACCCACAATGACATCACTGTTCTTGCAGAGCTTGCAAGCACCTCCAGGCATGTCTCTGAGTTCCCAGCTACCTGCACTTCCATCTTATTCCCAGTAGACTCTGCCTAAGGCAATAAGGGTCTCCAACATTCATTCTCAGGAAGACTATCTATTCCTATGTCCCAAATTCTTCCCTCCCCACTCTCCTTTGGATACTGGCACCCTACAAACTTTTTTCATCTTCCTTCCAGAGGAAGCAGCATTTACAACAGCCCAAACCCTCCAGCTTACTCATGTGCAGGCTGCTGGCCTTTACTTATGCATCACCTCCAAAGCTTTCATTTGGCAGGCAATCTCCAAACTGCCAGCATGCTACATTAACCTGCATTTCTCTCTTCATTCACCACTCTTAATTAGTGTTTGGGAAAGTATTAACATGGGGCTAAGCCACAAAGTTTGCATCTGGGCTTGCCTCATGTTCAGAGGAGCTGAGCTAGCACCAGAGCCTGGTGAAGAGTCACCCCTTCCTCACGTAGCAGGTGAAAGCAAGAGCATAGCAGTGACTCCCCATCACAGAATTCCTTCTTCTGCTTGAATATACAGCCATTGTGACTTTTTTCCCCTGCTTTCACAACTCTAAGTCACCAAACAGTCATTTGGTCCAGTAACTGAAGCTGTTCAGACACTACCAGCATTTCTAGCTTGACCAAAGTCTTTGCCTTCAGGCAAGGATATAACAAAAAGTGATCAGTGATAGTGGATGAGTTAAGCAACATCAAGTCTCTCTGTAGCCACTTTAGGAATGAACATATGAGCTAATTATTACTGAGTTTTGTGTATATGTGTGATAGGTAAGTCTAAGTTTGTAGCTGGATGGTTACTCTGATATCACAGGCTCTGAAATAGCAGCAAGGTCAAAGAGAGTTGGCAGAGGAGACAAGAGGGTCTCTTCTGCTCCTCCTCCAGTGGCCCACCTCACCAGCAAGGTGCTCGGAGGCATGTTGAGGTCTGAACTTCCTCAGTGCATGCTTCCATAGCACATCCTCTCCTACAGGCTGCTCTGCTTGGGACACAGGCATGTTCACTAACATCTGTGGTTGTGAAGGTCTGAAGGGGTCCTGAGGTTCCCGAAGCAGTTGGGAAGGGACAGAGAAATCTGCCTTCACCACCGCCCTCTCCCAGGGTCTCAGTGTGGCCACCAGGCCCTGCTCCCTACTCCTCTTTGATGGTGTAGGGAAACCTGTAAGTAACAAGCATTGCCAAGCAAATGGCCCTGCTAAGCCTAACAAACCAGAGGCACCACTGTGCCAGGGACAGAAGTTGCTCAGACAAACTACCAGTCCACACCTGAAGAAGACCACTCCTCTTCCTGCCCCAGATCTTTCCTGTAGGTTTCCAGCAGCACCAACCCATTTGGCAGTAGGAGTAGTTCTGCACTGCACACAGTAATGCAGTGACGTGACTGAGACATCTCAGAGCCACCCAACTTATAGTACAGGCCCTTCCCCACCAACTGCTGATCTCAGAAGAGGCTGTAAAACCTGTATGGAAAAGTGAGGTGAGTGAATTTTGTCTAAGCTCTGAGCTGCCATAGGACTCCATGTACTGAGGTTTGCTGGTTTAAAGCTGCTTGATATCTATATTAATCATAGTATAGCAGACATGTAACACACCTGCACTCCATATGCTGCATCATTTTAACTGAGTGACCTACGAAAGGCTTCTCCAATTTTCCATGTACAGAAAAGCTAAGGGTAGTTGGGAATCTTCATCACACAAAATAATCCAGGAGATTTCCCATTTCAGGACTCCTTGAGAACCCCATCTACTCAGTGTTTAGCAGACAGCAGCTTCTGGGACCCTGAGGGAGGGAGTATAACAACTCTCACATTACCTGAAGTGCAGGGAAAAATGACCAAGCATGTGAATGTAAGGATGTGAGAATGACCTTGAACCTTCCAATTAGCAATATCATGACTAAATTCCACAGCACGCACACACACAGCCTTTGGCTTCATAGACATAATATCATTTTCTGTCTGTTTAGGGGAGAGAATAACAAGGGAAGCTGCAAAGAACATGAGCTGAAGGCAGAGATACCTGCTGGTTAAATTTCAGAGCACTAACGATGTAGTAGCTGTAGATATTAGTGCATTGTTTGTGGGGGCTGGCATATGTACCTATCCAGCCTTGTCATCACACGTGTAGACAGAACCTGGTGTTCTGAAGCACACAGTAGTTTCAACTCTAACTTGTACATTTTTTTAATCATTCAATAAAAAAAAAAAAAAAAAAAGAAAAAAAAAATGCCCAGTCCTTAGTAAGGAGCAGAGCTAGAAGGTCCTAAAGTACATATTTTAATTTTTTATCTCTCTTCTCACCAAAAGTGAGATGCATCTCTCAGTGTCCTTTCCCATGACACTAACAGGAGGGTACATCTACTCCAGAACTAGACTGGAACTATATTGGTACAGGAGGGTTACCCTACATCCATTGGGTAATATGGTTTGGATCTGCAGGTAAGTCCTAATTGAAGTGAAGAGGCAGAAGAGATGTTCCCTGCTCCCCAAATACACAAGCCACGATAGGTGAGAGAAGATCTGGGGCTTCCCAGATTCCCTTGATCCATACCTCTCTGCAGTGTAGGTCAGAGTACTTCGATCTTCTGGCCCTCCCTCCCCCACCCCTGCTGCACATCTCTTCCAGCCCTTTCAGAGCTAAGACAGGCAGCACGGTCACTACAACACACTTAGCCCCAAAAGATGGGGTCTGAGCATGGGGAAGTGCCTTCAGGATGCAAATGATAACAGGAACAATAATAGTTGTAAGCTCACTGACAACCTCTTCTTTCCTTTCTAAGACTGGGCGTAAATAATGTTCTTATCTTCTAAGAAATACCTCTGGCATCCCTGACTAAGTGATAAGTAGAAAGAAGAGAGACACTCTTAACTGCTGATCAAGAGAGAGGAGAGTGATTAGCATCCTCTGGGGAACACCTTGTTGATGACGGCTGCTTTGCATTGTTGAGGCTGTAAGAAGTACCTAAATTCCTCCTCCACAGAACTCTCAGCTGCTGATGAAGTCAGTTCTACATTAATCCTTCAGCACACTCCACATCAGGCCCATTTCTGATCAAAGCTTTTCTTGCCACTGCAGTCATAATTGCAGCCCTCTGCTCCCATTTGAGAAAGGGACACAGTCTGAATGGCAGTAGGAGGAAGGACTGGACTTAGGCAACACCAAGAATCTCATGAAGTAAGAAAATAAAACAAAAACAACCTGCAGTGAAAACAATTAGTAGCAAGGCTGAATCTATTTTTGGCATTTTCGTGCTAGGGGTTGTGGCTCCAAGTCCATGGTAGCTGGGTTTGATATGCTGGGTCTCAGCAGTACCCTGGAATTGCTCACCAGTGCACAGTGCACAGCCATTTTTAGAGATTCAACTCAGTTTCTGCCATGTACAGACTTAACCAAAGCAAGCAGAAATGAGCCCAGTGAAACAGCATTCCTCCTACAAGGTCAAAGCCTGGACTAGCACACAAGTGTCCTGAACCTTAGACTTAATCTTGAGGAGTGGATCAATGCAGATGTGTGGGTACAACCCACTGCATTGATTTGCATTGGTGAGTGCCAACAGACAGAGTCTTTCCCTGTCCTCACCTCCCTCAGCAGTGGAAATCAAGGCAGTCATGGCTCTGCACCCACACTGGGATCCTGTGGGACAGCCTGGCTCTGCAGCCAGACACACTGTGCTGAAATGCATCCTGACATCTCCTTGAGGCCTCCCCAGCCTGGGCAACAAAACACAGATAAAAGGATTAAGCATTTAGGCTCCTTCTGTGCTTTAAACGCCTCAGAAAACAGCTGTAACAGGAGGTTCCTCCATCCCAGACATGCTTGCTCTCCTGGCAAAGGTGTGCCCCAATGCTGTATTTGGGTCCATGTGCACAATATGAAAAAAAATGCCAACAAGAAATACACCTATACCTAACAACAACCTAAACTTGGGTAGTGTAGGAAGAAAACAGAGCATCACACTTACAATTACAGACCATCTCCCAAACTGGGCAATCCTAGCCCATAACAGTGATGTCCTTTCTCCCTTCCTTTTACACTTTTTATCTCCCCATATTATTGCTTACATGAAAAATCCATTTCCAAGCGTGATATTTCCCTTTCTAATAAAATGCAGCAGGAGGTTCCACAGGTTAATTATAAATTGATTTTAAAAGCATTTACCAAGAAGTTATTTAAATCTATTTCCCTTAATTTCATTTGATGTAGCATATGTCTTGCAGTGCAAAGGGGAGATGCAGCTTTATTGCCACTATCTGCCAGATGAACATGTTCATCATCAACAGTGCAGGGAGTGATAAGTCACTTATCTGATACAGAGAGACAAAACACTCCCTCCTTCTTATCAACAAATTGAGTTATCAGCCAAGTGAAGTAGTTTTTTGGTAGCCTTTCTGACTGTGTTTTGCTTTTAAATCCATACTGGCAGCAAATGTTCATGGATGTATTTGCCTCTCTTATGCTCATTTCAAAATGCAGCAGCAACCACCACAGATAACAAAGCTTCACCTCCCAAAGATGTCTAGCCTAAGTGCAGTTAAACAGTTCTGAATTTACTCTGATTGCTGGAAATCTGAACTAAACTACACCGGAAAGTAACCAAAGTGATGCTAAAACAGTCATACAAAGAGCTTAGAGGAACATAGAGCTGTAATATTGCATGTCCAAAGTCTGCTGACATGACCATCACTGATGGCTTAACCCACATTTCCCAGTGCCATCCCTTATATCTGGGTACCTGACCTGAGACTATTAGGACCCAGAAACGTGGGAAGTGCAAGCCCTGATCGAGCCAAGGTGACACTTTTGCTACACTTGGCTACATAGGCCCAAATCGATTCAGAATTAACTGCACTGCATAACAAAGCTGGAGAGAAGTTAGGGTTATCAGCGACCTAATATTGTTAAAAGGCTGTAACTGAATGCATGGAAATGTTTTAGGTGTG
Source organism: Pomatostomus ruficeps (assembly GCA_013400735.1). NCBI lineage: Eukaryota > Metazoa > Chordata > Aves > Passeriformes > Timaliidae > Pomatostomus > Pomatostomus ruficeps. Next base: position 45,377 of record VYZT01002119.1, read on the forward strand.
AAGAGTTAGAAACTGTCTGATGCCTTTTAAAGACTCTTTGGTGGTGAGCAGCTACTCTGAAAGGCTTTGTACAGAGTGCAACTCATGAGCAGGGTGTCACTATCACACTGACTTGAGCAGGCGGTGAAGGCACTGAGCTGTACTCAGAAAGTTCTCAGTGCTGGAATCAGTATCATTTTTGCTGAGTGTGGCTGGAAGTAAACTTCATTGGACTAGCACTGAAAAGGATTTGTCCTTGACTGCAGAGGCCAAATGTGATCATTCACCAGTATAATTTCTAAATGTGATTTTTCTCTTCCATAAACCATTCCAAAGAAAACATGACTTGATAGCAGAAACCCACGGTGGACAGACATACTAAGTCAGGAATGTTTCTTGTAAATACTTACAAACTCTCTGCTACAAGCTCATCTTCCTCCTTCCCATAAAGACATAATCAAACAGGACCCTCCATGATTAATATAAGGGTTGTCAATGCGAAAATCATCATTTCACCTGCTGAACAAGACAAGCAAAACCTGTAAGCATTTCTGAGCTTGCTCAACACAGAGCCAGAAAAGGGAGCTCTGATGATCTTCACTAGAAGCTTGAACTTTGAAGAAAGTGTGGACTTTGAATTGGCTCAGATAAGTAGATTGCATATATCTTTTCACCTACCCACAAACTCAGATCCAACCACCCATGAGCTGTAACAAGACCAGTAACACTTCCAGTCTCTAGTGTTTTCTAAAGGCCACATATACCTACTTTTCCAGGCATTCTCCTTCAATAGGGCCACTTTCTTTCTCAGAATGCATTCCTGTGGCTTAACCTGTTAATTTGATAACAATCAGATACCTCATCTCCAAAGCAAGAAGCTGCATAATTCCTGGAAGGCTCCTTTACTCTCACCTGTTTGTAGATGGGACAGGATTGTTGGATATTAATTCTCAAAGAGACAAGAGATAGCTATAAGAATGGCTCAGCTGACAATAGTTTCAATAGTTTCCAGCCTTGCTGTCAGCTGACACATTCCTTCCTCCAGATAATATCTGATGCACTCAGATGTTTCTGAAGCTGTGCCCCCACAGGACGTGTGGCAAGAATGACAGCAAGCTCTTTGCTCTGCTTTCATACCAAACACACCAAGGAAGTTGCCACAGAAAGGTTTATTTCTTTTTCTTGAGCATTAATAAGAAACCTGCATGACAACTTTCAATCCTTCTCTCCTTTTCAGCTGCAATATTGCAACCCCCCTTGGTGTTGTGACAAGAGGAGGGGGCCTCTCTGCACTTGCAGGTACAATATGGAGGTGGCTTCACATGGGTGGGGAGGCAGAAAAACTCATTCCTGCTGCCTCACAGCTGAGAGTGAGTCCTGTACGGGGGAGCACCAATATTGAAGGGCTGGAGCAATAGAAGAGGCTCTGATCCCATTACAGCTCTAAAGATCAGGGCTTGACAGCAGTGGTACCTAAAAGGATCATTAAGTAGTTGCAAATGACCTTAATACTTTAAAGAGGACTTAATCAAGCAGAGCTGGGATGTCTTGACAATCTGATAACTGCAGCATACAATTCAGAGAATGCAGAGGCCAGAGATGTGTGACTGGCCTTTGGGACTGATTGTTCTGAAACAGCTCTGCTTTTTCTTTTTGAAGAGAAATTTAAATTACCCAGCCTTTCAAAAGTGACTGTTTATCTTTCACGGGGGGGAGTGGGGGGGGAGGGGCCTTGAAAATAATCTCTTTTATCACACACTTAAATCAGCGCAGATTTCCGGTAATTCACCCTTAATCCACAGCTGTACAAAACTCTTTTCTATCAAGGAATGCCAAAACTACTGGTGTTAGCTAGGTCCCTTCCAGTTACCCATGTCAAAAGGTGTTAATTTGTGTAGGAAGGTTAATTCAAACTGCTTGTATTTTTGGCGTTGTTTCCATGGGATTTAGATCAGTTTACGGGTAGTGTATTCAAGCAACAACAATAGCTAGCAAAAAAAAAAATAGTTTATTTGTGATTTTAACATAGTTGTATACACATATAAATAGTTTTATTTTATATAATTAAGAATAAACTAATCAAGGGCTACCCTGTTTGAAAACAAACTAAAATTAGATACCAAAGGTACTGTGATGGTTTGGAAGAACTGCAAAGTCAAACCGTCTGTAAACAAAGTTAAATTAACATCTGTGGTAATTTTACCCCAAAGCAAAAAAAGTAAATACTGCACATCATGGAAAGACCAAAGCTGGTGTAAAGGATTTTATTCTCTGTATTCAAAAATGTTAGTTACATTATTGTCTTCCAATCTGATGTCTTCTTAAATTTCCTGATCCCAGAGAATAGGACAAAGCAAAACAAATATATACCAATACATATGTGTCTAATGCCAGACCACCTTTAAAAATTGCTCATGTTTTTGTTTCACTGAAGACTTGTTTTCATATGCAGTCAGTTTAAAAACCAACATCTGAAATATTTGGTTTTAACAATTACAAATAATAAAAACGTCCTATTTCATATTGTCTCAGTTTGGAGAAAAATTTAGGAGAAAATGCTCTGAAATGAGTGTTTCCTCTAAAGAGAAGGGCTCCAATAATCCCTATAATAATATAACATCCCTATCTGCCGCAGTCCGGAGCACACGGGAGAGAGAGAGTTCAAACCCAACCGTGCAGGAGCCCAAGGCTCTTCGTCCTACCCCTGGGCCCATCTTAAAGCTACAGCAGCCGTTTCCTGGGCATAAAGCAGACAATGAGGGGAAAAGTATCATCACAAAATCACCCTAAGACACATATGCACTGTAAGATTGCAAAATTAAACTAAAATGTTTGATTTTAACAATCAAAAAACCCCTAAATAAATAAAAGTCCTAACTCTGGATCATGGGAAGTATCATTTTGATCTCCTTTGGTTTGCCCAAGCCAGAAGAGCACTTCAAGCTCCCCCCTAATTTTCTTGATGACAAAACTTACTTTTCTGGGACTTCCATGGATTTCTGTGAGGAGAGGTGGTACTCAAAGTAGTTCTGGGGGAGAGTAACTTAATATCAATGTAACACTTTCTTTACTCAGCACTCTCCCCATTCAGTTTTCATCAATTTCCTTCTGTACATTTCCCTTTTCCTCTTGATAATAAACAGCTTGAATTTTTCCGTAGTGAGGATCACAGGCTGGCACGATGCTGAGGAAGAAGTTGCCATGTTTGCTGCAAACACTCTTGGGGACATAGCTGACAGGATGAGGGAGAGTCAAATAAAGAAATTGCACTAGATACCACTTTCATTGACCCCCACGATATCTCTGCCTGAAGACAGACATGCAGAGGGTGAGGATGAAAACAGCCTTGGGTTCCAACAGCAGATAAGGCCTAAGTAAGTGATATGTGCTACCTCTGGTTTTAAACTAGCATATT
>VYZT01002121.1:0-12164 GCA_013400735.1 Pomatostomus ruficeps
TCCCAGCAGATGTCAGGGTGGTTAAGGTCTCCTGACAGGACAAGGGCCTGTGAGTGCAGTGTCTCCTATAGCTGGAGCCAGGAGGCTTTGTGTCCTTGACATCATTCTTTTCAGTGGTGCCCAGTGACAGGACAAAGAGCAATGGCCATAAACTAGAACACAGGAAGTTCCACCTCAACAGGAGGGAGAGCTTGTTTACACTAAATATGGCAGAGCANCACTAAATATGGCAGAGCACTGGAACAGGTGCCCAGGGAGGTCATGGAGTTGGTCCCTCTCTGGAGATATTCAAAGCCCACCTGGACACCTTCCTGTATAACCTGCTCTAGGTGATGCTGCCTTGAGGGAGGGGTTGGACTAAAAGATCTGCAGAAATACCTTCCATAAAGATGAGAAAGATGAGTGCTATCTGATGCCAGCAGAGCTGGTACCATGAAGACCACCCCACTATTGAAAAACCCCTAATTGTGGTGGTGACACTAGCCATGGAGTTGTATATTAATAGACTGGGTCCATCCCAGAGTATACATTCAAAACTAAAAGGTACACAAAAATCATGCTGTAAAGAAGTAAGAAGACTAAGTTGTAGAATTTTAAAAAGCAGGTAAGATAGAGTGAAAATGAGACATTAAAATGTACCAAGTAGTGATTAGGCAAGAAATGTTGCATAAGAAAGATATTATTGAAATAATAAAGGAAAGGTTTAAGCAACAGAAGCCTAACAAAGAGGATAAAAAGATTAACTTTGGAAGATGCTGAAGAGATTTAGAAAACAGTGGGTTGATTCAAAGGGCAGGGAAACCAGAAGATTAAGTTAGTTTTCTTGCTTATTTCTTGGTAGGGAGAGAAGAAAGATGGTAAGAGGTCAAAGAGACCTTGGGGGCAAAGCAGATAAAAACAGGGAACACCAAAAGGCAGTAATGCTGACAGCAGATTGAAAGGAAAGGCTGAGATATTGTAAAGAGAAAAGTGACAGAAATTTGTATCAGTGTAGATACTGATGAAGGAAGAGTTGAAAGAAGACCAAAGTTGTAAGTTTGTCAGGCAAACCACAACTACTGACAGTAGTGAATAGGTAACTGAGTAGAGAGACCTGAAGCAAAAGCTGGAAAGCTATTTTTTGAGCTTTTAAGGAGGCTAAGAGGCTATCCTATAATTTTAATACAATATTAATGTTGAATAGCAATTCTCTCCCCCCGTAAGTGGCTTATGAATCATGATTAGTATTATGAATAGCTCATACATGCTACATTCTAGTCCTTGTCCAGTGTATGTCATAAAAAGTATAATAATCTCTATTATGAAATACTTATTAAACAGCTTAATATTCAATTCTTGCACAGATCTAGTCCTCTCAACAGGCTAGAGATTCCAAATCTTATTTCTTTTCAGTAAGAACTGAGGGGGAAAAAGGAATAAAACAATGCAAAACCAGTCTAAATAAGGAATAGGAAACATGAAAATAAATAAATTATTGAAATATGACTTTATTGCTGTGGATGTAAAAAGGAATATTTATTTATACCAAAAGTGAAATTAAATGAAACAAAATAATTGTTCAATTTGAATATAAAACAATCTACCTGCTTATAGCTGTCTTGCAAATGTAATATATTCAAGCAGCCATACATATGCTTTTGTATGCTTGACCAGTAACTCAACTGATATATCATATTATTGTCAGATTTGTGTTATGTATTTTTAAATTCTGTAGTCAGAGAGACCTTATTCTATGTTTGGAGGTCTCATCCTTAAAACAAGGAAAGTGAACATAACCATCGTAACACATTAGTAGTCAATGTTCTACTTCAATGTTTAGATTTAATAAACAAAATCAAAAATCAAAATATTGGTGATTATTTTTTGGATTAAAAATAGACTTGCACTTACCAAAATGAAGCAATAAAAAAACCAGATGCTGAAGTAAGGCTTCTTGGGGGTTTCGGCAGGGCTGCTTGGGTGCTGCAAAGGCTGCCGTTATCCAGCACTTTGGTCAGATAAGCTTTTGGCTGCCGCTATCAGCAGCTTTATCTTATCTCGCTTATCTCTGTACCTAGATTGTGCTTTGCAGTGAGAGCAGAAATCCCCGATGGTAATTGGAGCAGATAGAAATAAAGAAGAGAGAATGGACCCTCAGTAGCTTACCCAGACTTTAACAATATTCCTTTCCTCAGGACACGTGCTACCAGGGAGACCCAGATAGGGTCTTTACACAGACTTTTATAGGAAAAGGGGAAGGGAGTGGTGATAAGGTGGGTTCAAGGTTCTTAACAAATCACAAATTGACATGGGGTGACAGCTTTCCAATCAGTCTTGGGCAAGGGCAGAACATGTTTGCGTTAGCCTATGAACATTACAGAACAGTAGAACTTTCTGGCAACTGTTGAATAGTAAAACAATACACTGAATATTAAAATAACAGAGGTGGAACTGAGTCTATGATTGACAGGGTTAGAACCTGGCAGATAGGGAATTCCCTTCCAGCATGCTGCGTCCATCTTCTTCAGCCTCACTATCCAGGGAAGGAAAATCTGTCCAAGCTATTTCTCCATTTCTCATGGAGGCAGCTGCCTGATCCACTGTCACACTGAAGCTTTTAATATTTTGAAAGATTTGCATCTTTACATAACTTTTTTTATCTCATTACTTGCTAGTAAGTGTTCATCTCATCATTTTTTCCAGCATCTGGGGCTCAATTTAATTGCCTGCAGGTACTGACAATATAGGCAGGTGAATGAAGCTTTAGGCATACGATATTTTTAATGTAGCATGTGTAGATGTTAACCAGACAGTTCTAGACTAGGGATAATTGTTAGCACCTTATTATACAGTCAACAAAATAGCCATGTTTGGAACATCACTCATGCTATGTATGGTCTAAAATGCTGAACAATGTTCCAAAAATATCTGTACCTTTCTCATTCCTTCTACAAAGAAATACAGGTAATGATGTTACAAAGGTGTTGCAGTTTAAAGGCAAATAACAGTGCAGAGAGCAGAAGGACTCGGAAAAATGTTTCAATCACATGTATATATGAAATTTTATTAATTACATTAATTTTCTGTCCTTTGGGAAAGATGGCACAGTCCAAGAAAGAAGCTTTGTTGTAATGATTCCAAACACAAAATCCTTATCCTATTGGGAAGGTTGTGCAGCCCAGGATAAATCTTGGTTTGCTGTTGATATACCTGATACAACAAAGCTCACTTGGATCTGCATCTGGCAAGGGCCATGAAAATCACAGAAGGGCTTCTACAGGTACATCAGCAGCAAAAGGAAAATCTAGAAAATGTTTGTTACTAAGTGTTGCAGAGTGCATGGCAACAAAGGACATGGAAGAGGCTAAGGTATTCAATGTCTTTACCATGGTCTTTATTATTAAGACTGGCTTTCAGTGATCTCTGGTTCCTGAGACCTGCGGAAAGTCTGAACTTGGGAAGTTTTACCATTTCAACAACCTGGCCACACACAGATCTATGGGATTTGGTAGCATATACCCACGAGCACTGAAGGAGCTGATATCAGCCAGCTGATATCACTATGAAACCACTTGTGATTATCCATGAAAAGTAATGGCAACATGGGGACTTAATAAGCTGATTTCAGAGGACTAAAACAAAGTAATTGTCCCTACTATCTTCCAAAAGGGCAACAAGGAGGATCCAGGCAACTACAGGTGAGTCAGCCACATTCCAGAAGATTATTATCATGAACTACCCTTCGAAAAGAAAAAAATAGGGGTACAGTTTAGTACAACCTAAACATCCATATGTTAAGGAATGACATTCAGCTCCAAGATGTAAAGCCTTTAATGTGGTGGCTGAACATAGTTGGTTATATATGAATTAGGTATCTAATTTTCCTTTATATTCAGTAGTGATGTAGCCAGCATAGTCAACGAAGACTTAATATCTGCACCTATGTCTTCATTATATCTACAAAAATAATTTTAGAGATCTAAATTTTGAAACTAAATCTGACACAACATGTGATAAGAGAAAAAAAATTATTTCTAGACTTACAGTTGTTCTCAAAGAATTAAATGGAGTTTTTTTGTTAAGTACTGTTTTCTGTCTCTGAAATCAGTGCAAAACTACTGTTTACACTGTTAGCATAGTTAAAAAATATATAGCTCTGAAAGCTCTATAATAAATTTACCATATATTAAGAATATTTAATTAAGAATATTTTAGGAGTTTTTACATTATGTCTTTATCCTTTCCTCTCCTTATATTAAGCGTAACTCTACTCTACTAGTAACTCTGGTTATGAATATGTGTGTTGTCTGGAAAGCAAGCGTATTCAAGCAATTGCCATCTCCACATCCTGCCACAAATATTTGACTGAACTATAATTGTTGGAATGAATATTCATGTGGGAAAAAAATACTAAAGGAAGCAAGTATGTTCAAATTTGCATTGACTGACTTTTTCTTTGAATTTATACAGGAAAACTATGTGCATTTAAAATACATGAGTGGTCCAACCATTTAGCTCTTTTAATCATACTTAAAGTAATTAGAAAGTCAAAATCAGTTTTTATCTGTTAAGAGTAGCCAGAGATCTTGTATCATTTCTAGTGCAGCTGCTAAAACGCATGTACAGAGCATGAAAAATTTACTGAGTATAATGACTATCTGTTATTCAGAGGATTAATTTACAAAATATCAATGATCATTTAGCTGGTTTTTTGCATCTAGAATCCCTATAGATTTCAATGATATACCTTGAAATTTGCTTTCCAGTGTAACAGCTAGAGTACAATACATAAAGGATTGAGGGATTGGATTTTGAATATTAGAATAGGTCAAGCAGTGAGTCATCAATAGATAAATATTAAAAGATAGTAAGACAAAAAGTAAAAGAAAGTTCAAGAAGTTTATAAAAAGCAACGTTTTTCTCATTTCCCCATTATAAAATATGAGAAAGTTTGCGAAAAAACATTAATAATGGCAATTTTAAAAATATTTATAGGATGATTGTATCTTCTTTTATAGGAAGGTTAAAAAAATGGAGAATTAGTGCTAACAAGTCTTATTGTATTTGTAGAAAGTTTGAGTTTGTTTTTTTTTAGAAGAAGAGAAAAAAACTTTTCAGTGAAGGTATGACAAAGCTAGTGTTAGGGAATAAATGATAAACTTTCTCTGTATTTTAAATCTCTAGTATGAAACAAAGCAATTTACAAATTTAAATTGAATCTGTCAAATTACTTCAGAAATAAGGAAAATAAAAAAAGGTATTAATATGTAGTTCATGCTACTTTATTATTTTCTTTAAAAATATTTCCAATATTTTGATCAGATATTTCATTAGAGCAAAACCAGGGTTGTGGTATGCTCAAGGAAAGTAGGGGCTAAGGAAGAATGTGGAAGTGTTTGATGTCATTTCTGTTTAGTTCAAAACCTCATGATCAGAGTGAATCTCCAGGGTGTAGGAAACCATTTGGTTTCAGGTTCATTTTCCCTTCCATCTAACTGAAATCATTGTTCTTACTGAGCATTGCATATGGCACCAGTTAGCAGCATATTCTGAAGAACACGGCTTTCAATCATATTTTGAAAGCTCTTTCTCTTTTGTAAAACTAGTCATTTACTGATTAAAGTAAGGACCAGAATCAAATGATAAGGCTCCTCTCAGACCTCTTCAATATATGTCTCTACAGGTGAGCTAGTCTTTCTATGCTCCTTCTTTGCTCAGTGAAGAGAAATAAGCACTTCTAGGACACGATTCATTTCATCCTAAAGTAGGTGTCAGAAATAGGTCAGGTGGATTTCTCCCTAAATAGTGCCTCTTTTTCTCAATTGACTATAAAGAGAACCCAGGGTGACTAGCTCAGCTGTATGGTAGACAACTAATACAAGATAAAATTCACGTTACCCTGGATGTGTCAGCAAGTAATACTACAAGAATTCAGATATCCAGTAATGGATGACCTAGTTTATGGATACACTTAAGGACTAGGACTCTATTTTTCCATTGTTTCTATCCTGTTCTTGTTTTACTCCCTTTTCAGGAAGAAAGATAACTAGTTCTTGTCAAGACTCAAGCAACCTTCTATTAGTCTTGAATTATTCAGTATGCCAGATGAGTATCTCTTCATGGAAAATATATGCAGAACTGCTTTTCGTATTACTTTCATTATTCTGTCATGATCTGTAACACAATGAGAAAGAGAATTAAATGCTAATCAGAAAATATATGTCTGATGATGCAAAAGGTTTGTATCTTAAAGTGCATGTTAAAGTCTCTTGAATACCAGCAAATATTAAAAGATTGGTATGACTGAAGTATAGCTGCATTCTTATAAATAAAAATTACTTAAATTAACATTCTGATAAATACTTACAAAAAATTACTTTTACATAAATCCTGGATAATAAATTTTCATCCAACATATGAAGAACAACCGGACATCTCATTCTTCATGAAGTGTGGAATCAATCTGCGCGTGCAGTAAATCTAATGATTGGGATTTTCTGAATATATATAAATCATGTCTGCCCATTGTAGAATTAATCCAATATGTCCTGAATCAGACCTTCTATGCATATATACCTGACCTATGCATGTGCAGGAGGATCACAGTGAAGTTGTGTGTTAGGATTTCTGGTCAAGAAAATATCAGTTGTCTTTCCTGAACAGATTTAATCCATATTGTGTTGGATAAACATGTTGTAAATCTTCCAGCATTGGTTTGTCTGACTTAATTTCAGGTGAGTTGAATAAAACCACTGACTCTTATCTTGAAGTTAGGATTTTATGACTTAAAGTTCAAGATAGAGTAAAAATATAGCTAAATTAATATTTCAAATATATAAATCTCTAAGGGCAAGGTCAAGACAAAAAAAAAATGCTGCCAATCCTGTGAGATCTGCACAAGCCTTAGGTCTTATGTCTAAATCACTACAATAAAGTCACTACTTTTTCATAGTAGTTCACTATTTCTTTAACAAAGAGTCAGAAGCTCGATCTTAGTTCTCTTTCTAATGTAGGAAATTAAGTTACTGTTCATGTACACCATTGCCTCAGTGTCATTCAGTATTTTAATTATCAGCTGGTGATCCCCCCTTGTGCTTAACCACTTGAGATCCTTTTAGTTTTTTTGGATGTCTGCCTATAGCATTAAAAAAAAAAAAGGCAAAAACACTTTCTCTACCTTACTACATGATGGTCATGCTGAGCTGTGAAATCATCCAGCAGAGATTTACTTACTCACCAGCTTTACAGTGAGCTAAAGGGGGAGCATTAAAAATGTTCTGTAACCTTCTGTCTGCCAGTATCCCTCTGCTTTCTACCAATAAAAGGTAGAGACAGAAAAGAAAAATAAAAGTGTCCAATTTGATATTTTCCTTTAAAAATATAGTGAGAAAAAAATCTGTCTGTCTCCTGCAATTTTAGTTCCTCTGTAGCCCAGGATTTCTTTTGGCATAAATTTTAAAGATGAATGCTTATGTTGTCTTTATCTGCATTTCTTATATAGTTTAGCTACAAGAATAAAATAAAATATCTTTTTCCTAGATACATAACACCACTGAAATGCAGTGCTTTTATACAGTAAAGACAGATTGGCAAAGGGCAGGTTACAGGGGGAAAAAAAATAAGCCATGCTTTCATTCCAGACAAAAAACATTGACCCTTACAGTAAATGACCCATTAGCCTCAAGATAACTGAGTGTTTATACTTGATTGGTTTGAGAGTCTTCCCTTTTTATATCTGGATTTTTAAATCAAATTATGATTTTCAAGGTAATGAATTGTAACTGTAGCTGCAAACTCAACAGAATGAGAGAAGAAAGAAATTATTAAGCTTTTGATTTACTCTCTGTTGCTGACACCATCCTCTTATACAGTCTTAAACACAAATTATAACAAATCAAAGACTTATTAAGAAGGCTTTTGGTGCTAAAAAAAAAGTCCATTAAGAAGGAATATGTAAAATTGGACAATTCAGTGACTCAAAAGGCTCTAGAGCAGAGATTTAAATAGAGGATTGAGACATTTGAAACCTAGTTTTTGGTGGCTTTTAGACTGCACAATTTGGGAAGGATTTTTTTGGTCAATAAATGCCTAATTATGAGTCAGCAGTGCCCTGGCAGCCAGTAGGGCCAGCTATGTCCACTGGTGCATCAGGCACAGCATCGTCAGCCAGGTAAGGAAGGGGATTGTCCAGCTCTGCTCTGCACTGGGGAGGCCTCACGTCAAGTGCTGGGGGCAGTTTTGGGTGCCACAGTATAAAAAACACTTTAAGCCTTAAAGAGCATCCAAAGGAGGGCAAAAAGATGGTGAAGGGCCTTGAGGGGAAGCCGTATGAAAAGCAGCTGAGGTCTCTTGATTTGTTCAGCCTGGAGAAGAGGAAACTGAGGGACACCTCATTGCAGTTACAGCTTCCTTGTGAAGGAAGAGGAGGGGCAGACAGTGATCTCTGTGGTGACAGGACCCAAGGGAATGGGCTGAAGCTGTGTCAGGGGAGGTTTAGGGTGGATATTAGAAAAAGTTTTTCACCCAGAGCAAAGCTGGGCACTGGAACAGGCTCCACAGGGTAGTGTTCACAGCACTAGCCTGACAGAGGTCAAGAAGTGTTTGGACCATACTCTCAGGAACATGGTGTTACTCTTGGGGATGGTGCTTTGCAGGGCCAGGAGTTGGACTTGATGCTTCTTGTGGGTCTCTTCCAAATCAGCATATTCTGTGATTCTGTGATTGTAAAAAAGAAGAATGTTAACCTAAATAAATGGATTATCATATAATTTTATGGAAAAAGAAGAAGATTTTATTGTTCACATGCTCATGTTAGGATCTTCTACACAGTACCTTTATACAAAACTTCTTAAATCTTAATGTTCTGAAACAAGCCAGAGGCCAGAGATTTTACCAGCACAGCAAACACTCATGTCAACTTGTTGCAAATGTGAAGTAGACAGCATTCAGTAGTAATGTTAATTAAGTTTCTTCTGGAACACAAAGGATGAAAAGAAAAGGTATTCAAAGTCAAAAGTTTTGAATGTTAAGTGGGACATTTGTGAATTTCTGCTTGTGCTGGAGCCACAGCTTTATTACATAGGCATAGAAGAACTTTAAGAGTTATGCAACTTTCAGAGTTATTCACTTGAATGCAGTCAATCTGAAGTACAGAGAGAGGTAAGCTACATCTGTACCCAGCTGTAGACACACTCCAGAAAGGCCAGTATAACCTTGAAAGAGTAATTCAATAGCACATTGATCCACTATATGCACTAGGTGTACAAATGGGAACAAGACCAAACTACAGAACACAAGGAGTCACAGGGTACTTCAAAAATGTTTAACTTTTCAGACTGTTCAAAGAATTTTGCAAAAGTTTTATTCTCTAAGAACAGTTGGAGTATCAAGAAAATTATGAACTGTCAAAGAGAGACATTCTGGCTATACATGATTTCTCAGTCAAAAATAGTATCTTAAGAACTATCCAGAAAAAAGGAATGACAGAAAACGGTGTAGTGTGTGCTATGAGGTCCTGTGTTCTCATTGTGACAAACTACTCATAAGGGTAGGCAGCAAATCAAATGCTTGTCATAAATTCTTATTAGATTTGAGATGTGTCTCTTTGTGTTACCTAGGCTAGCTCCTTGGCTAACTTTCTGGTTTCCTTCCAATTCTTAGTCCCTGACTGTACATATTGCATGAAAGTTAATTCATATAAGGACTCTGGTCTTGAACAATGCCTATGATTCTTTCAGATAGAAAACTCCTCCTTACCTTATAAAAAATTCTGCATTGAAAATAATGAAAAGCACTCTGCCAAGTCTAGCCTCATCTTCCCAGTAGAGAAAATAATAAAAAATCTAGAGGATCTTGATGATTCAAATATCCCTACTTTTTCTTATGTCACACCTTGTTATTCAGTATCTGTCTTTAGGGTCAGTCTTGCAAATGTCAGCACAATTAAGGGTAGACAAACATTGCATATTTCTATTTAATTTTGAAAAGGGAAATATATCAGTAGCCAAAGGTAGCTTTATTTTTGAAAGAACATGTGAACAAGACCACAATAAAAAACATACAACTTTCAAAAACTAAAGGTATCTTTAGCCACAACTTCATAGCTGATTATCTGGTATTAGAAGTGAAACTAAATCTCCTGCCATTTCTGACAAAGTAACAAATACAAATTTCTTTCTGGGATATGGTACAAAATCTGTTATTTCTTTTAATTTCTTTACTCTAGAATGTATTTCCCTCTTACACAGACTGAATATTAGCCTACTGTTCTTGTCTGGAAAGCAGACTTGAATACTGAGTATAGAATTTTATTTCATTTCGTTGTCATAAGGAAATGGCAAGGACACATTTATTTGGGTCTTGTCAGCTACTGAAGGATGTTAGAGAAAATCCCCTTAGTAGTCCTCTATATGCTCCACAAATACTTTGGTTAGCAAGGCTTTGGCAAGCTACTGCCTCAAAGTCAGGAAAATTGTTTTTTCTTATTTCTACTATTGTAAGGAAAGAAAAAAGATAAAAGCACTTATCAGAAGGTGGATAATGAATGCAGACAAAGATTTCATTCTATCCACATCTTCCATAGTCTATTTGATACATAAAAATTTGTATCATATGTACTGCAGCCCAGAAATTTCTTTATATTGATGAAAAACAGAGCTGATGGTCACATGTCCTTGCTTATATTCACAAAAACAGATTAATCATATTTGTGTTGCTCTGAAATCTAGAAATTCTCTTGGATTCATCTGTATGCTGCAAAGACCATGTGCTAGATTATAATCTTCTGGAGAAGGCAATCAAGTTTTAACATATAGGAACAATAAATCATAAAGGAGGGAGAGGGTGTTTGACAAGGCAAGAGAGGGAGACAAAATGCAGGACATCAGAGAATCCAATTTACAAACTTTGTAGTTTTTTTTATTAGAGGTATAAACAATGATTAAAACCACTCTTTGCTGACTATTTTCTTCATAGTGTTCATAAGCTGAAAATACATCTAATAGCAATAAAATTTACAATTGATATAAGCTAAGGCTTCATATGAGCCTCTTTTTAATTCATGCATCTTTAGAGAACATGCCAAAGGATATTCTGCTTTCTGCAAAGGGTGCACAGGTTTCCAACAGTCCTTGCAATTGAGAAAACCTGTAGGATTTTTAAAAGCTAACACATTTTACAGAGACATTAGTTGTATACAATAACTAACTACTAAATTTTAGTCCCACATTTTGATGCCATCAAAATATATATGGACCATCTGGTCAAAAAAAGGCCAGATTGTGTTTACTTAAGTAAGTAATTAATAATTAACCATGAATTGTTGTTCAATCCAGAGCTCAGGATGTTCACAAACTGAAATTGCAAAGTGATGGAAATTGTGATGCTAAATCATCAGAAAGATCTCCCTCGATTTTTTATATTCTATCCTTCTCTCAGGAACTACTCTTGCCTATTGGGGCTGCATGCTCAAAGACAGTGCTTTGATTTCTTACATTTTAATAGTTTCTGTAGTAAGAAATTCTAGTTTTTGACCTTCTTCCATTTTCTGACACAGTGAAAAAGTATTCGGTCCATTGTCCTTAAGTTGCTGCTGCTAGGCTGTGCACATGGTTTCCTTGAGAGCTTTAATTTGAATGTAATTCTGTGTCCAGTAAGACATTCTATCAAATTATATGATTTCTGATAATAATTATTTCACTAGCAATTTACAAGAGTGAGCCTTTCAGTTTTAGAATTAACATGTCACATGGTAATAAAGCAAAGGGACAAATAAGAAAGCAGACTGGATGTGTCATACACTGGCAGCACACGCGGAAATTATTTTGCTTTGAAAATATTTTAAAACTGTTCTTTGTGAACATCTGAAAAGTGCTTGAAGATTTCTCTCTTGGCTGCCTCTGATTTAGAATTAATGCTGATTTTTTTTCTGAGTCAAATTCAGGCAAGAGCTGAGAGAAGCCTGAGGAAGAAAAGAAAAATGACAAAACAATTTCATTGTTTCAGACATAGATATTGTTGATTAAAAACTGAAGTCTTAATGCTGACATGATGTAAAAGCTTACATGTAAGTTTTCTTGTGTTTATTCACAGAATCATGGTATGCTTGATAGATACAGAGTTATTAAGTGTAATTTGGACATGAAATCCTTCAATCTTTATGTTTAGTTGTTGTGGTTTTAGTAGAG
>VYZT01002129.1:0-74199 GCA_013400735.1 Pomatostomus ruficeps
TTTTTGGGAGGTTATTGGGTTTGTTGTTTTGCAGGGGAGTGTTTTTTGAGGTGGGGGTAGGGGTGGTAGTGGTGAGGCTTTTCAGGATTTTCTTATTTCCTTTACTAAATTTTCCCAAAACGTCTCAAGATTTCAAGTCCCTAAAACTCCACTCAAAAAAAGGAAACAGTGGCAATCCCATTTCAGTGGAAGGAGCTGACAAAACATGAAAGAGTGAGTTCTACTCAACCACAGAAAATTATTTACAACTTGGATGGAACACATGGCACATTTCAACCTTACCTGCTCAAATAATAAACGAAGATGTCGTTCAGATTCTCCTATCCATTTACTCAGGCACTCAGCACCTTTTCTCATGAAAAAGGTTACTCTCATGCCACCCTGACTGCATTCATTAGCAAGTGCACGAGCAAGCAGTGTCTTTCCAGTCCCCGGTGGACCATAAAAGAGACAGCCTCTGTAATTTAAAAAAAAAAAAAAAATTTAAAAAAAATTCACATGAGAAAAAAACAGCATGGAAAAGTACCTATTATAAACCCCATCCTAAACACAGACCTCTGTTCTCCTAAACAAAACACCTTATGGATAAGATAGCAGTAACAGCTAAGTGTGAGAAAAGTCAAAATGTTCCTACACTGTTCTACAAGGCAGCAAACAAAATCAGTAAAGAGGATAATGCATGCAGAAATATAAAACCTTGAGAAAAGCTTGCAGCGTCCCAAAAGGACACTTTCAAAACTTCTGACAATCCAGCAGGGGTGGCTAGAGCCATACAAGAACAAACTTCTAATGCAGAATCTGAGACTAGGCTAACTTAGGAATCACTAGTTCATCTTCCAATGATGCACTCTGCATTCATCCTTGTTTTCACATAAAGCTAGATTTTATAGTAAAACATTTAATTCTCCCTTAAAAAGCTTTGAGTTGCTGGAATTTGTTTCCCTTTGCTGGTGATAAAGGAAGAAGAAGTATTCTAAAGCTGGAAAGATATTCTGCATTTCTGCATTTATATCAACTAGAAAAGTCAATACACTGCTGCTTAAAAAATAATTTCAGCGAATAAAGAAGCAAAGCACAGAAATATTTTCTTCTTTTGAAATACTTTTAAAGTTGCTAAAGGCAAAGAATTTTAGATCCTAGCTCAATATACCATGACTGAGTTTCGTTGACCAAGAATATATAAAGCTAATAATTAAATCACTGATTTTTTTTTTTGTAACACAGAAGCCACTTAGATGTGTAAAAAGAGGGCAGATTCTTATTTTAGCTCAAGCACAACAAACACTGCAAGTTTCTAGTTGCATGTCCCATCAGTTGTAAAACTGATACTTGGGAACTTGAAGGAAGAATAAAAAGAGCTGTGGCAGAGAAAAGTGGACTTTCAGTAAACAAACATTTGACTACCAGTAGAAAGTACTTCCTGTTTGCAAACTAATCAAGTCCACTCACATATAGAGCTTTAAAGAAAAAGTCCCCACCACACAGTAAATCTTTGGACCTACATATATCCTGGATTCTATCATTTTTTTAAAATTACGTTTTACTACTGTTAAAAAAAAAAATCAACACTGCTGAGAATTTTGGAGCATGAACATATATTGATGCCCAGTTGAATTCTCCTGAAAATAGGTAAATTATAACTTAGAGTTTTAAACAGTGTCTGTTACCTTGGAGGTTCAATTTTCAATCTCTCAAAGATTTCCGGATAAAGCAATGGAAAAATGACCATCTCTTTTAAAGATGAAATGTGGTCAGAAAGACCACCCACACAATCAAATTGTACCTAAAGATGAAGTCAACAGAACACATTTTATATGTTACAGAAAGCTGCAACCTCGATCAGGTTCCATGGATTGCTTGACAGAAAACCATAAACCGAGGGAGTTGTAGACAGCCCATTACTGGAAGCTTTCATAAATACTGCAAAAGTCTTACTGCCACAATGAATCAAAAATACTTACTGAACCATCTATTTGCATCTGCTTCACACCAGCCAAACTTCCTTGAATTTTCATGGTATCCCTGTCAGCTCCCGTTAAGGCATCTTTCTGAAAGCTGACCAGAAGAGATCTGATTTGAATTAAGGAGGAAAAACAGGTGCTTTCTAACTTACAATGCAGATAGAAGATTTTTGATTTTCTAATGATAGCAAGTGAATGCAGAAGACCTAATAAATCAGCATGAACTTCCTAAATTGTTAATTATTCATTCCAACTTTTTACATTTAATGGCTATGAGTAGATAAGGGAAAATGGTCACTCCAGACATTAAACAGAGTTAATTATTTTAACAACTCTTATCACATGAATATCCAAGCTAGACAACACAGCACATATAGGAATGCAAGCTTAGAACAATTATTCCATATGTGACCATGGCCTGACCTTGATTAGTATGATAGAATAATTCCTCCCCTTCCCAAATGCACTGATATCTTTCAAATAGTTTTAGCTTTTACCTTCAAAAAGTTACAGCCCAGGAGAGTACTTATTTCAGTGGGGATTAACATTTTAAAGGCTGCCCACCACTCCTGGACCTTTCTGAGGACTTTGGAATGTTTGTGCCAGAAGATACTCATCTGAAAGATGTCAGGCTGAAAACTTGTTTGTTAGACTGCTATTAAATTAATATTTCTAGAGCATTTCTTAAGTAACAAAACCTATTTCCCTGATTTACAACATTTTCTCTTATAATGGTTTTCTTTCTGAAAAAACAACGGTAAAGCACAGAAGCAATAAAATTTTACATCAAGAAAATACATCAAAGTGTGTCTCTCTCCCTTTCCTCCCATTCCCACCTAGAAATCAAATTTCTTATTAAAAGTCAATCCTAAAAATCCAGTTTTAGAGACTCCATTTACAGTTGTCAATACCAATAGGTATGATTAAATATTGCCACAATTTAGAAAGGGTACAAGATGAAGATGGCAACACGTCACAGGTGTATGCAAAGTCCTCCCAGGTAGACTCCTCTCGTCCCTATTCTCCAATTTCATTAACCTCCTTAAATTTCTCTTCTTCATCTGTATTTCAAAATCCTCATCATCATCAGAAGAGGACAGGAAATCACTGCTGGGGATTCCATATCTCTGTCTGCAAACATTCAAACAAACAAGTAAAAAATTAAAATGCCTCCTAAGTAATACCAAAATTTAGGTGAATGCTATCTCAGTGTTTACTTTGAAATCTAGTAAGTTTTCAGAGCATTTGACTTTTTATGAATCTTATTTCAAAGCACATTATGTGATTTTCCTCGTGACAGCAGTATTTGATTTTTCTTAGGAAGGTAAAATGTTTCACTAGTGTGCAAAAATTTTCTTAATCAAGTTACTCCTTTTGTCCAGTCTCTCTCTCTCAGACACACAAATCAAGTTTCACTTACATTATGTAGGCACTCTGTGAAATATCAACATTTTAAACTTTTTAAAAAATTTTACTTCAAAACCCCTTGCTTCCACAATTGTGTGATTTCCAGGATGCCAAACAAAATGTTCCTATCCAGCAAGGGAAGGCACTCTGGGTGCTCTAACTGTTTATATGATCCGACACCCTTTTGTCATTACTATTGCAATTCATAAATTAGATTTTCATTTAACATTTTTCTTGTTTAAGGATGGTTTCATGCAGAAACATGAACTGATTCCAAAGAGACATCAGAATCAGTGTTTGAGTGATTAAAAAAAAAACCATTAAAACTGCCATACAGGCTCTCCCTCTAAATAAACTGTCTTTGGTTTTAAGAAAATAATTTTCATGTCTCAAGATTAAATAATCTAAAGTTTTCAAAGGGAGATTCTGGCTTCAGTTGCAGAACAAATTAATTTCAGTTACACAATCTCAGCCCCAACCCTCATCATCACCTTATCAGTGACCATAAATACTGTATTTTCAAATAAAATTTGATGGCTAGTAAAAAGAATGGCTTCCCTCTGCCAGTGTTTGTTTTCTTTATACTCTCAGACTGCCACATTAATAATCATACTATTTATCTGTTGTTGCCACCAGTCCTAAACCCCTTGAAAGCATTACTGAGTCATGTGACAACTCTATTGAGAAAGAAGAACTATCACTTAAACCATACACAAACCTTTTATTCCCTTTGCATGAATCTCTCTCTCCAACAGGTGAAGATGGGACTGAAGAACCTGTCTCACATTTCCTAGGTTCTGTTGAAAGCAAAGAATTTAGAATAATGTCACAAACAAGTTTAGATAAAGCAGGATAGTCAAAGAGGCAGAAAAGAGGATGTGTTTTCCCATCCATCTCTAAGTTCAGGGGAAGTTTCCAGGCAGGCGGGGGTTAATCAGTGAACAGTAGAAGTGAAAAAACACACACCTGATTTTTAAGCAGAACTGTAAAACACATGAGTAAGATTATAAAGTCTCTTTAATTACTGTTCTTTCAAGGCTAGATAGGTCTTTTTTTTACTGGAAAACAATAAGGATCCCAAATAGGAAAAATGAATAAAACAAGCACAGGATACAGCTGGTTAAGAAAAGTTACTGGCAGAATGAAGGTACGAAATTTAAAGTTGAATGTGTGCATGTATTTCCATTAAAAAAAATCTTGCTTCCATGCAAGGTATTAGTTCTTACAAAAAACTGTGCCTAAAACCTACTTTCCAACGTATCTTGATAGCACTCAACAAAGCTTTTTCCTTTTGCTTCAATTCCTTATGGTGAAATTACTGCACATAACACTAGACTCTTTAAGTACAGTTGCAATTAATGATATATTCAAAATGCGCTACACGACAGGTATTCCCACCTGTCCACAGCTTTTTATCATGCACATGTTTTGGAAAAACACTGGGGTCTGGGACTTTTTTGTCTGAATACCTACGAGCTCTTGACCAGTACAGCCCTAGAATCTGTGGCTATGGCTTGTAATGCCAAGAGTAAGACTGATTTTTTTAATAGACGAAAAATACCCAGTAGTTCAGTCCATCTCAATTGCTTAAGAAAAAGCCATTTTCTTACAGAACTAGCCTACAATGCTACCTGAATTGCCAGTTGTTTCTTCACCAGTTGTTTCCATATTTAGACTTTCCTAATTAAAAGAAAGAGGACAAATCAGACACAGACATGCAGAAAACTTGTGGGTATATCTGGTGCCTTTATAGTCTCATTTTCAAGGCACTCTATATATCCAAAATATTAAATTAATGCACAGTGGGAGGGAACAGGAACACCAGTCTGGAACCCAGGATCAATAACAAGGATTTCTACTCTAAAATAGGGTTTAGTATATGTGAAAGTTAAACACTTGTCCAGATACAAAACTGAGTGTATCAATTAGAAACAGATTAATTATCCAAGAATGTGGTAGAACCCAGGAAAAAAGCAATTCTTAGCAGGGAAAAAAAACCCAAAAACAAAACAAAACAAAAAACATACTGGCGTTTGAGAGATGATTTAGAAAGTACTATGGTCAATTCTGGTTGAAACAAACCGTAAAGGAATTCACATCTGACCAAAAACAACTATGAAAGGAGGCTATGAATATGTTAAAAAACAAAATGCCTGGCATTCAAGACGACAGTGGACTAACTTAATTTAATAGAGCAAAAACAAGACAGAGGAAATATTAGTGCCTATCATTTTAACATGAGTTCCTCTTGGGACAGGTGACTACTTGAGCTTACAGGCAAGACTGGCACAAGAACAAACACAGACAAAGCAGGTGTCAGTGAATTCGGTTTTTAGTTAGATTTGAATGAAAACCTGAGGCCTGAGACAACTATTTGTAAAATGCTGGGGGTTTATTTTTTGTCCATTCAAAAATCATAAGGCAATTCAGCAAGCATAGTATAAGATGTGTTTCAGCATATCACTGTTCTTTCATGTCTTCTGAAGAAGATATTTCCTCCACCTTAGAATGCAGCTGTAATAGTAAGACATTAAATTATATTATATTAGAGAGCAAGAATAAAATATTAGTTTAGACTGACTACACTATGCTTTGGAAAAAGTTTTTTCAGCTAAATTAAAATTATAACTAAATACTTTTTTTTAAGTGAAATGCCATTCTTGTTGAAAAATAGTAAACTAAATTAGTATCTACTTCTTCTGTGCAGTGGAACACCCCACGGTCTCCCATTCTTTGCTGTCTAGGTGTCTTTTTTGTGTCATCTGGTTTTTTTGCAAGACTGCTTCTGCAGTACTAAGATACAAAGTTGATGTGTAAGAGAAAAGACAGAGGAGTACAAAACCCCCATTCAAAACAACACACATAGTCAGCATGATATTTTAATATAGTGTGCACAAAGCAAGAGTCATTGACACTTAGCCAAGTTTTTCAACACTACTTAAAAATTAGGTCAATTGTTTACTTTTTTAAATAGAGAGATTTAAAACCAAGCGTTTGAGGATTTGCAAAAGTACATTGTTTTCAGGTTATTTTCCCCTGTTGCTGAACACAGTACGAAAAGAATCTCATTTAGTAGGAAAAAAGAGAATTCTCAAGATCATAGGAAGATAACAAAAAGAAATTAGGGCAGTTTTTCATAGCACTTAAGTTGCTCTGCATGATAGCATTAAGTCATTTTTGGTTCACAGTCATCCTCAGACAATAGGTTGTTTATTCTTCTTTTAACCGGAATTAAGGTCTCTTGCTGATTTTCCATGACTATATATGCTAGAAAAAAACCATCTCCCTGCTGATACACTTTGAAAACTTTTCAAAAAACAATGTGAATTTGGGCTTCACAAAGAGAATTCAGTCACAGACACACAAGTTGAAATACTAGAACTGCTTCACTTTGCCTGTATCCAACTTTCTGCCATTTCTTAACAGGACATTATAAAATTATTTGCAAGCGTGAATGAAAAGTTAGTTAAACATGAAGGCACTTCTGGTGCCAAGAAGATCAATTTAGAGAGCAGGTTAAATCTACTAAAAGACACAACATGAAGTGATCATTTCAGTTCACAAGAACCAGCCCACACATAAAAGATGCTCTGGCATGAAGATCTCTGTACAAGTGGCGATCCCAAAATGAAAACAGCAGTGGCCAATTTAAACACTGGCTGTGTCCAAAATATTTACACATGAAGCACCTGACAAATACATCCTCCTGTGCACAGTCTTTGAATTGTAAACCTTAAAACAAGCCACAAGCAGGAGACGCTACCTGACCAACTGCCACAGAACGTTTATGGAATATTTGTCAGGTTGCTTGGCAGAGCCCTCGCAAAGTTCCAAGCTTGATCGTGCCCAGCTCCCAAACCCCTGGTGGCAATCTTGCTGTGGAGGGCACCTGATGCCCAACACTTGATAGCCACAGAATCAGAGAATGGCTTGGGTTAGGTTTCTTTGTGATTTCACATTCAAAAAAACTCATGCAAGAGAAAGGCTGCCTCAAGAGAACATCAGTGACTCATTCAGGAGATCAGAAATATCTGAGGTTGCTTTTATGTTAATTCAGCTCAGTTGTACTAGTATTTTTCAAACAGCAGGTCATTTAACGAGAGGGTTTTTTTAGAAGATCCCCACCACACTTGGATCTGGGAATAAGCGAACAGTTTGTCTTGAAGAAGACGCTAAATATGAGGTAGCCAATCCCTCATTTGCTGTAGAAGAGTAATCTGATATAGTCAATGAGGTAGCACTTGCAGAATGGTTGCTAGATTAAAGAATTTGAGAATTGCCCAGAAAAATCCAAACTTCTCTTTCTCTATAAAATCCAAGACCATATTGGAATAATTTAAATCATAATTTTTAAAAATTGTCATTAATTCTGTTTTCCTCATTTTCTAGACCCCATTTTAAATCCTCCCAGCTTGGATTGTGGAATCAAAATCTCATCATAATTTCACATTTCATAGACTTTAGATCTTCAAGGAATTGCGGCTACCGACAGTTAGTCAGAACTGGAGCTTTAGCGTACCTGCTCTTCATCTAAATCAAAGTGGCTGAGATAATTTGTCCTTCTTTCCTCTTTTAGTATTCTTGGAACTTAATTCTAGAGGACTATAGGTAGTCTAAACTTATGAATTACTACAAAATATCAGGTCCAAGATACTTCATCTTAGGCATCCAAAGTCAGTGAATAATTTTGGCTATACTTTATTGGTTTCCATCTAAAACATGGCATGAATGGATACATGAATGCACTTCATTTCATATTACATTTCATTGGGATTTCTCGTTCCCTAATATGTTGAAACTGCCAACCTCTAAATTTAAAGTTTGTACCCTTAACAGATACATGCTCCAATTACCCAAGCATACCCTGACATATGTATTCACTAGGTACCCAATAGCTTATGAATTAGTGCATAAACAAGTTCAAGTACATATAAGAAATTACACACCCAATTCAGCAACTTTCCCCTGATGCTTGCTTTTTCTAACCATCTGGTCTACAGCACACTATTATTGTCATATACACTTTTTGTTCCTTATGACTTTCACTTTTATTTACACATTAAAATATGGGTTTAATAAATTATTTGATAAAGATCAGTTGAAAATCTGTGGCACTGCTAGGCACCACCTACATTTATAAAACCCTGGTTGGTGCTTTGGTCATAGTAAAATCTTTTCTCCCTTTTAATACTCAGTAGAATTCAATTTTTAAAATAAAACTGCTGTAAAACTTCATTGAGTATTGTGATTTTTTAAATTTAAATAGCAAGATAAATGTTTTTTCCAATAGCAAAATTGAATGAAATTAGTCTGACTCTTGTTTTGCTTTCAAGCAGGATCTAATCTCCAGCTCAGCTTCTCACTTGCACAGACTTTCCTCCCCACACCATTTGAAATGGTCTAAATTTTACTCAAAATTTTTGTTCTGTGTGCATCATCACCTGTGAGAAAAGGCACTTTCTTCGTGTACTTGTTTTCATTTGTGTGAAGTCAAATCTCCTTAAACATTCAGTTTAACATTCAGGTGGTTCCCAGTTTTACAGAAGGGTACCCTATACTTTGGACAGGTATGAATAAAGTCTTTATCCATCATTCTGATCCCTAATTCTTGATATATCAGTTGCACTGAGTATTCTAGCAAGAACCCTTTCAGCAATCCAACTTCCAGCAAACCAGAGCACCATGGTGTAAGGGAAACGTTAAGCTGGGGCCATCTGCTGGTTGTGTTGCAGAGCATTCATCGACAAATGTGAAAAACTGCTTTACGCATGTAATTCTACAGCAGTTATAAAAATAGTAGCAAATATTAATAGATTAATCACCTAAGTATGTGATGATTCTTTGCTTTTAAGTTTAAATATTCCATGAACTTACTATGGTCCAATCATCAAAAGAAAAATTAATTTATTTATCTTGCTTCCATACACAAAATAAAAATGGCGGGGAAGGGGCCTCTTCCTTCCCAATAACAACAAAAAGAAAATGAAGAATAAAGTAATATTAATGGCAAGATTTAAACAATTTAGTAAAGTAATCCACATATTTTTAATATTATTGCTGTGATGAAGAGGGTAAGTAATTCTTACTGCTTTATTTGATGCTTTGTAAGATTTCATCCTGATTTATGTTGTTCTAAAATAGTTAAAATGCTAAAATGTGCAGGTTTTTTGGGAATTAAAAAAGATCTGTCAATTTTATGATGTTCCTCAAAGAGTCTTATTAAAAATAAATTCCAACCAAAAAAACGTAGCAGATGGACAGAAGAATAAAGCCTTTAAAACTGGAAGTTCTAATAAAGGAGCAACTATGAACCAAGAATAATCCAGACAATTCAGTTTGGAGACCAAAAGTGTATTTATATAATGATACTGTTAAGAATTTACTCATTTGTTATATGATAATACTGATAATTATTTGTGTTGTGATTTAGTCTTATTTCTTATTTTAACTGTCTTCAGGAGCAGGAGAGAGCATTTTACAGATTTTACAAGTTTAAGTGAGAGTCTTTGCACTTTTTAAATTACTATACATATACATTTCTTTACAAGTATGCAAACACACAGAGACAGAAATATATACATATATACTAACTCCCTATGCTAATGCCTATACATACATACACATGCATATATATTTATACACATATAATAGGTATGCAATATATGTACATTCATCTATAGCTATAGATACATATGCACACATGCATGCACACCTATATACCACATCTAACTTGTACCTTTCACACTCTCAGTCAAACAAAATCCTCTCTTGGCTCTTAGCTTTTCTGGGATTAAACACTCTTCCCATTTGCCCTCAGCAGATCCATCAGCAGGAGCTCTGAGTGGCAAGTAATTTTATCAAGAAATGCAAAGTGCAATTTAAAATGTATAAAAGGCAGACAAACAGTAAGGTTTCCCAGCATAAAGAGGAAAGCATAAATACGTTGCAGGCTTGGAGACCAGGCGACAGGAGCCAAAACTAGGAAGAAAAATAGTGCCACCATCACAGACAGAACTGGTAGAAATACCTGCAAGAGAGAGAAAAAAACTGGTTTAGGAATTAAACTGACCTCCTGTGATTTTACATCTCATTCATAAGAGTAAAAACATGGTTTTTGCCACACTAGAGTACCACCTCTCATGCTGCTGCAAGCTCACCCAGCACAAGGGTCTTCTGACCTCAAATTGCTTACAAGATAGGCATCTTTTCTAAAACACTTCTTCAGGCTCCTTCTGTTGTCAAGTAGGAGAGATAGGCAGTACCTGAAATCCATTTGTCCGCCTATTATGGGCTCCTCAAAGACACTCAGGGCTGACTGCTTTGCTGGTTTTGGCTGGGCCAGAGGTAATTTTCTTCACAGTGGTTGGTATGGAGCTGTGGTTTGGATTTGTGCTGAACACAGGGATGATAACAGAGATGGTTTTGTTATTACTGGGCAGAGCTAACACTCAGCAACCTGATCCTGCTGTTGTTTATCATGGTAATTTCAGGCTCTGATCCACCTTCCTGTCAGTTTCTACTACAAAACTCACAAAATGCCCGCTCAATTAAACATTAATGCATAATAATCTCATTTTTTATGTCTACCTGGTTCATGTCAAACACTGAGAATTTTGATTCCTGAGATTATAAGCAGCATGATGAAGCCGTGACAGCTTCAGGCTTGCCATTATCCTGAAGTATTAACAAGCACTGTGGCAAGTATGAGCAATTTGTCCAGTCTGAACTCATGTCCTTGAAGTTGTTACTGTAGATACATATGCAAAAACACATCTGAAAGCTTACTACAACACAAGCTTGCAATTATTGCCAAATATTAAGCGCCTTTCAAAGTGCAAACTTAAGCCTTGCATTCTATTAATACAGCTGTCCAAATAGAAGATTATTTTAAGCTAAATTATGTGCTTTCTTGTCGCTGTCAGAGGCAGTAAAGGCCCATCAGCCCATTCATCCTGCTCTCTGATCCCACTCTGTTCCTCCCTGGAGTGAAGTAAAGCTCCGATTAAAGCCTTTCACCAGATCTACTAGCACATCGCTTGACCCTCCACCACATCTCTGAGAGGAAAACTGTTCAGCCCTTCAGAATTTGCCTTAAATTCAGCCCCTTGCAGACTACCTTCTTCCTCCCTGGGTTTTACGTTTTAAGGTGTACAAAGGGTTGCTTTCTCAGATAGACACACTGCAACTAATACTGTCCCTCGTCACATTCCTTTGTTGCCAAGTCGAAGCGTCCACTTTTCAGTTTTTCCAGGCTCTGAAACACTGGTATGTCTTCTCTTCCTCCCTACCTCCCTCAGCCTCTTCTCTCCAGAACCCACATGAACACGTGCTAAGAGAAGCCCTTCGTACCACACATGCAGGAAAGCACCCACGTTCCGCCTATTCCGCTCCCGGGAAGCGCGGGGCACGGCAGCCGTCAAAGACACCGCTCCACACGAAACACTCACTCCCTCCACTCTCCGCGCTCGGGCAGCGAAAGGAATTTGCGGCCCAAATCAAGCGCGCGGTGACGACACACGGGCTGGGCGGGGCGTCCGCGCTGATTGGTTACGGCTCGGTGAGTAGGGCGGGGCCGGACGGAACGGCTGCTCTGATTGGCTGCAGGGCGGGGCGGCCGCGCTGACTGGCTGCGGCGCGGCGAGCGCGGGGCAGGCCGGGGCTGGAAGCCCTTGGCGCGCGTTTTGAATATGGCGATGGCGGCCGGGGGCGCGCCGGGAGCCGCGGACGGCGGCGGCAGCGGCAGCTCCGTCAGCAGCTGCGTCAGTCCGGCCCCGCCGGCCGCGGTGGAGGCCGTGGCCGCGGAGTGGATGCTGGAGTTCGCCTGCTCCTGCCTGTGCCGGCACTTCGCGGAGCAGAGCGGGGCGGAGTTCCGGCGGTGGAGGGACGTTGCGCAGGGTGAGCGGCGGCGGCGGCGGCGGTTCGTTGCTCTAGCACAGCCCTCCCGGAGCAGCGAGTCCAGCGGGGCCTGAGGGGCAGCTGCTCGTGGCCTGCTGACCACCGTGGTCAGCAGCGCTGGGGGGATGCTCAGCTCCTTCGAGGGCTTCAGGAGTTCCCCGGGCTACCGGGGAGCCTCTTGAGGGTATCGACAGCACTCGAACACGGTGGCAGTGCTAGAAATACTTCAAGGAACTATAGTCTGGCACACAGAGATGAGGTGAAATGAAGTGTGGTGGCTGGATTTTGAATGGAAAAACATATATTTAAAATGAGAAACTTTAGAGTGAGAGTAGTTGACAATTAGAAGTAAATGCCTAAGTCTCCGATAAATTGGATAGATTTATGATGTGTTCTGTAAGAAGCAGTTTCCCCTAAGGATACCAGGTTAGAGTTTTGGGGGATATTTTGTCTCTGTGAGTATGTTCTTGACTCAAGTGAACGTAGTAGTATGACTTGTTTAAACTTCTGCAAAGGATGGAATACAATGACATACAGAATGATTACTAAGTAGACTGATTTGGGATACGTAAGAGGTAAGAGATCTAAAGATAACTTAATAAAGCACATTGAATGGAGTGCTACTGGATTAAATTATTTATGTTTCTTCTCGATGATTGGCTTGGGACTGCAACTCAGCAGGAGAACTGTCCTGAAATTTCATGAACGCTGGCAGCAGAGACACTGTCAGTGCACAAGCAGATTGAAATTATCTCCTGAGAAGAACTGGGAAGACTGAGGACTGTTTTAGTACAAACAATTCATTGAATTGTATGGAATGCAAGGTCATAGGGAAAGAAGAAGTAATAGCAAATTTTGAACTTGTTCCTACTCTGTTCAGCAACAGAGGAAAGAGTTTGGAGCTCTATGATTATAAAGTCAGTATTGTAAAACTCTTTGGGAAAAGCCAAGCACAGTCGTAAGATTGAATTTAACAAGTGGGTGTGGTTTTTTCATAGAAATACAGAACTATCACTCTTGCATATGTCAAAATGAGACCCTACAGAAATAGTTATTGGCTGTCAACAAGAAGGTCAATTCAAACTGAAGCAAGTGCAGAAAGGTAGGAAGGCAGTGGTTCCAGATGATATCCAGAGGCTCCTTCAAACCCCAACTATTCTGTGATTCACTTTTTATTTTGAAGGTTTCTGTATTATGCTGTGAAGATGAATTACTATATCCAGCACATTAACTTAAGAAATTCACAGTAACCCGCATGATGGGAATAAACTCATGATAGCTCCCATTTTAAAACATGTAATAATCCTTATGACCTTCCAACCTTCAAGGAGGATTTCCCTTGTAAATTTACATTTCTGAGTAAGCTTTCCGTGTAGCTTTTACTGCTTTAGTTCTCTAAATTGCTATGGCAACATGTAAGTGTTACCAATCTGCCTCTGGGCTCCTGGTTTGTGGGCATTCCATGGAAGTGTTCTTTGGAGCAGACAGCTCTCTTTTGTAGTAACCTACTTGCCAAAACAAAACCTAAATTCGATACTATGGTCTTTGAATTGGCTGAACATAAGCCTATGATTAATTTTGCTGCTTCTTCAGGAAATGATATCTTCTTCTGGTCAAGCTCTTAAGTAATATTTAAGTGGTTTTAGCGTGGAAGAATACTAATTAAATGTGCTTCATTGGTTTCTTAAGGAATTAGAAATTTAGTGATATCTGATAACACAGTGTGAGGTATATGTCTAGCCACACTGTGGCAGTGCTGGAGCAAGACTGACTTGACTTTTCTCTTCTTTTCCAGCTCTTATTAATGGCCTCTCTGAAATACCTCCACATCAGAAAAAAACAGTATACCTCTGTCAGCTTTTGATAAGAACTGCACAAGGAAAAACCCTTGGTAAATACTCGGATCCTTTTTTTCACTTGTTTAAAAAGATTTGCATGAACTTGTACATAGGTGTATTAGATATGCTTTCACATAGTCTTTACTGTGCGTACCTATATATATATTTTTATGGAGAGATATAGCTATATATAAATCAATATTTTGGACTACCTTTATTCCATATGTGACTGAGCTGTCTGCAGGAATGGTGTTACTCTGTGCTGACTGACTTAGCTGCATGAAATTTGAATGACCATATACTTCTTAAATTACCGGTCGTTTTTGTCAGAGTAGTATCAACAAAAGAATTATAGCAGAAAGGACTGAGTAGCTCTTAGTGAGCAATACTTGCAAGTTTAAAACTCAGAATATGTGTTCCTTTCTGCACATTTAACTCTAGAGATTAAAGTAGGACAGACAGCAGGAAGGAGAATATGGATGAGAAGGATGACTGCCCATGTTTCCTACAGAAGACTTTTAAGACTTTCAGCTGGCAGCAAGTCCTTAGGACTCTTATTCACTACCATATCTTCTGTTTGGCTGCATTTGCAACTTGTTGGTTTAGCCAAGATGATTTTGTTTGAGTTTCTGGAAGACTTTAACATGTTTTTGTTTTTCACTGTTTGATAAAGCTCATTGGAATCTGAAGACATTAGAAACAGTCTTGAAAGCATGAGCATGGAAGAAAAAAGTGTATTCTAGCCTAGCAATGCCACAAAGTCTTGTTTTATACGATTAAATTTCCTACATTGCTTGGCAGGTATTATGTCATCTTGATTTAGTTTAGCTTGAGAACCAAATTCTAATATTTAAAATAGTTCATCGTATACGAATTATGAAGTTTTTGTGATAATGCTCTAAAATTGTATTATTTTGTGTAACACTTGAGAACATGACTTCATTGTGTGTTTTTATCAGTGTAGAGAATGACCTGTGTGGTGAGGAAGATCGTATGTGGGTAGTAGGTATTACGTCAGGTGTAGCTGCACAAAGTACATGCAAAGTTAATATATAGTAGCTTTCCTATTTTTTTCTAGTTATTAAAATATTTGATCTGTGCTGATCACACAGAATAGGCTGTTTCAGATGTCAGCTCTCTAAACTAAACACTTTGAGTTTACACTATTAAAATAAACAATATGAAGTGTCATGGTACTGATTGAGACAATAATTAGAGAAACACATGTTATTTTTTTAGTGATTTGTATATATGCACATAATACTATTTGAAAATTCACAGTTACTTATTGTAGCAGGTATAAAATAATTTGTCTCTCTTCAGTATTGTGTAAATTGTTTACCTTCTGTCTGAAAAATACTTAATGAAAGGAGTAAGTTATTGAGAGAGATTCTGCTGATACCATAAAATGAAGGCAAAAGTGAGGCTGTAGTTCAGTGAGCACCTTGAATTAAGCTGGCAGTGCCATGGGGAAAAAGCACTTGTGCTCCTGCCAGCTCCCCCTGCATATGTTACATTGGCACGCTCACTTGTGCAGATGTGCAATGACCAGACTGGGAAACTGCTTGAGAGTGTTGAGGGGATGGTTATTTGGCTAGGCTGCATTTCTGCTAGAGCTGGTCACTGATCCTGTTTGCTGGGAGTTTGCACAAACCTTGGCATTGGCACAGCGTGGGAGATTGCTTCTGCTTTATCAATGACACTACTGTATAGACCTGTTTGAGTTTCCCTCTCAGTTTAAGCACTTCAAATATAATAAAAAGTTAAGAAATGGAAATAGTGATAGACTCAGGGAAAAAAACCCAACTACCTAGTATGGTGATTATATCACAAAAATGAAAGCATCAATATCAAATGTTGTGGTATCTGATGCTAAGTTTAATGTATTATTACCAGCCCAAATATGTAATGCTGAACTTAGCACTATTGCAAAGGGCATTTTAAGTGAACAATGACTAGCTGACACATAATATCCCCTGAAAATGCAACAGTAATGTTATTAGCAAGGGTAGGAAGAACCAGTCTCTCTGAAAAGAGAGTGCTTTCTTAAATGCACCTAAAAATTGAGGAAAAAGGAATTGAAATTGTATAATACATATTACTTTACTGCATATAAATAATGTAATCTATTTAACTTTATCCTTTAATTTTTTTAAGTACTTTGGTTTTTCCCCCTCTAAGGATTACAATTTGAAAATGATCAAAGAATTTCACCTTTGGAATCTGCTCTGTCTTTCTGGACTTTAATTGAAAGGGAGGAAATTAAACTGGAAAAGCTTCATGAAGATATTCGTCGTTTGATTCAAATTCAGGTCTGTGTGACTTACTCATAATGCTTAGGATGCTACCCACTCATTGGGAATGAGTAGCTGGAAAACTGCCTGGCAGGAAAGGACCTGGGGGTGATGGTCAACAGCAGCTGAACATGAGCCAGCTGTGTCCAGGTGGCCAAGAAGGCCCATGGCATCCTGGCTTGTATCAGCAAGGGTGTGGCCAGCAGGAACAGGGCGGTGATTGTCACCCTGTGCTCAGCACTGGTGAGGCCACACCTTAAATCCTGCGTTCAGTTCTGGGCCCCTCAGGACAAGAAAGACTTTGAGGTGCTGAAGAGAGTCCAGAGAAGGGCAACAGAGGTGGGAAAGGGTCTGGAGCACAAGCCTTACAAGGAGCAGCTGAGGGAGCTGGGGGTGTTTAGTCTGGAGAAAGGGAGGCTCAGGGGGGACCTTATCACTCTCTACAGCTCCCTGAAAGGAGGTTGTATCCAGGTGGAGGTTGGTCCCTTCTCCCAGGTGACTAGGGACAGGACAAGAGGAAATGGCCTCAAGTTGTGCCAGGCAAGGTTCAGATTGGATATTAGGAAAAGCTTTTTCACACAAAGGGTTGCAAAACATTGGAACAGACTGCCCAGGGAAGTGGTGGAGGTGCTGTCCCTGAGAGCGTTTGAAAAAACATGTGGATATGACACTTGAGGACATGGTTTAATGGCGAACATGGTGGCGGGTGCTAGGTTGATGGTTGGACTTGATGACCTTAAAGGTCTTTTCCAACTGTAAAAATTCTATGATTCTATCCTGCTAAAACAGAGTCCTTTTACAAAAAGCTTGGGCTATTAGCAGACTGAACTGAATTTTCAGTTTTAGTACAGAGTAAATACACCTGTACAGAGGACCTCTTTCCATCTCACGTTCTTGTTTGTACCAGTTCAAATTGGTTTCAAAAGCTGCCAATCTGAAAAAAAAAAGATATCAATTGAAATAAATTTCAAAACCAATTTCAGAACTAACTGTTAGAAGTAGATAAGTGTTACTAACCCTTAAATATATAATCGTCTGAATTTTGGGAATCTTAGAAAACTGTAGAAGTGTGACTTTTCTTGTTTTTTCTGGATCTCAGGTGGAAAGTATTTCAGCATATCTTATAATTGTATTTCTTGTAGATTGTAGCAGTCCATATGGAAAACAGGTATTTCAAAGAAGCTGCTGAAGTTCTTGAAAGGCTGTTTACAGACTCTGAATCAGATAAGGTAGTAACTTTCCTAATTTGCATTAAAAGCTCTTGATTTCCAGAGGAGAAAGAGGGGAGTGGGTTTCCAAAGCTAGCAAATCCTACCTGCATAACTTCAATCTATTTAGTGTCTGTGCCATCACTTTCACACCTATGGCAGTTTAAAATATAAAAGGAAAATTGTGGCAAGGAGATTGATAGAAATACTGGATGATTTGTGGGAGCAAAATGCTTCTAGCAGCAGTTGTTCTTCATCCCCTCTCCCACTTCCTATGAGGAGTGAGATGGCACTACAAATTCTGGGAATTTGATAGTGCTGTTCTCTCAAAGACAGTGTAAACATGCTGGTAAAGACATCATAACTTCTAACAGTCAGTTTGCTGATTTCTATTGCAGTGGATTCTCTCACCTCTGGTTAGTGTTCTGTGTACCAAAGCATCTCAGGGAAGGAAAACTCATTAGTTTTTGTAGTACACACTGAATACTATTATGCCTCAGCCTGGAAAAGACAACATATGTGAGTCAGGCCACCTCCTGGTTTGAAATTGACTGCATCATTCAGAAAGTTGCAGGTTTGGGTGAATATCTCTTTAATACAGTAGTTAGTGCACACACCTGAATTTGCTGGGGTGGAGAAAAGAGCAAAAGAAGACTGCAGGCAAAAAGAAAAGAAGTTAAAAATGCTGCCTATATCTTCAACTGGTATATTAGAACTATGTTCTATGCAAGTAGTAGCCTGTGTGTAACTTGCTTTTTGGATATACTTTCATTCAGAGGATTTGGGTATTTGGAAAGTGTAGACTGTGGTAACAGTACTCAAATTCGTGAATAAAAATGCAGCCTATACACAGAAGATAACTCTCCTGGCTATATTAGCTTCTGTAAAATTTAGAGTGATTGGTCAACAAAACATGAATTTCTGATTATTGATATTGATGTGTCCTTAATGCTGCTGTACTAAGTAATCCTTTTTCTGAGCACTGTACACCCCTTTCAATGTCTTTTTGAGGCAGCAAATGAGAAGAGAAAATCAAGTAATGGGTCATTTTTTCTGGGTATTTTTCCTCCATTGACACCTCTGCTTTCAGTGTTATTCATAAAGGAAATGAAAATGTGGATCTCTAGTCAGTTACACTTTACCATTTACTGAGCACGTAAGGCAAATGCCTGGTATTGTGTCTAGTTGACTTTAGAACCCTTTCAAACTGCAGCATGAAGCTGTATAGGAATATTCAGGAAACTATAGTATCATCATGTTTAGCTTTCTGTATTTCCTGTTTAGCATAGATACCAAGTTAACTGCAGGATTTGTGTTGTAAAAAGCTGTGCTTTTCTTAGCCTTTAAGGGTGAAGCTGACAACCATAATTAAAGCTAAGGATCCATATGTTCCTCTTCTCCAAAGCTTCAGTTACAGTCTTTTGATAAGTAAAATCAAGTCTTACATTGAACTTTTCATGAAAGAAAATGAAACTAACTTCTTAATGCAGGTATGTTGAAAATATTTTCAAAACTTTTGAAAAAAGTTACGTGATACAATTAAAAATATTTATTCTTTCAAGAGAGTTGTTTATGCAATATTCAGTTATTGTATTAGATGAAAAGGAAACTTTACCTTCCTTTGAATTGTCTTGTATTCAACTTTTTTGTTTTAATTAATATGTCTTGGAGAAAGTTAGTAGGAACAAGACTCCTCTAAAATATATTCTATGAATGTTTTTCCCACAACTGTTTTGATTAGAAAAATAGTTAGGAAAATAGCATAATTAAAACAAGATCTGTTTAAGAGAAGCAGTTCTGATATGGGACTCCTTAAAAAACATAACTTTAATGTTTCTTTTATTTAAGTCTACAGACTTCTCATACTAAAAGTAAAAAATCAAGACCTGTTAATTTGGCTAAAACTTTAGGAATGTCAGAGGAGTTAGGAGATAGAAAACTACTATTGTTGTTTTCCTGTAAATACAAACGTTTCTTACAAACAGTCTCGCTCAAAAGTGATTTAAAATTGGCAAGAACAACATTCCTTCTTCAGTTCATCTTCAGGAGGATTGTAAAGAATTTCTCTTATGTTTACTTCGTATAAAAGAATATTGAATTATTCAATTACAGAAGCACAGATATCTAAAGGTAATAAGAAGCAAATTTTAAATAAACAATCCTGAAGTTCCTCTGTGTTTTTCATTTTCTTACCAGAGAAACTAGACAACTTATTAAATACATTCAAAGTAAAATACACAGAATATTTTTTGATGGTTTCACTTGACTGTCAGTTTTCAAGTTTATTTTTCAAGGCTATTTCTTTGAGTCTAAGAGGAGGTGGAGGCTTGGAGGTGTCAGAGAAGGCCCAGAACTCCATACCAGCATACCTGAGGCCCTCGCTGCCTGCACCCCACTGCCTGCACATTTGTCCTGCTCTCTGCACCCACACTGCCAATCTTACTTTGAACAGAGTTATTCTGGCACATGGAGGACACAGCTTTGTGAAGAATTCCCACTTCTATACAGCACACCGTGATTTCCCAGCAGTGTACCCTGCGTTCTCTGCAGAACAACATTCTAGCTTTAATTGTTAATCTTTAAGCTTTAACTCTCTTCTGTTTCTGCTAGAGCCGGTTGTAGAAGTATAATTGTAGAATAGTTTGGATTGGAAGAAACCTTTACAGGTAGTTTAGTCCAACCCCCTTGCAATAAGCAGGGACATCTTCAATTAGATCAGGTTTTTCAGAGCTCCATTCAACCTGGCCTTGAAAGTTTTCAGGGACCAGGCATCAACCACCTTACTGGGCAGCATGTTCCATGTTTTGTCACTCTCATTATAAACAAGACAAAATTCTTCCTTCTATCTAGTCCAAATCACCCTCTTTTAGTTTAAAACCATTGAGCCTTGTCCTGCCACTACAGGTCCTGCTCAGAAGTTTGTCCCATCTTTATTCAGCGTAGTAGGCTCCTTTTAGGTACTGTATATAGAGTAAGGAATTACTGCTTCCTTCTTGTGGCAATGCAGGAGAAATAATCTTAGTTTGTGGCTACAAAGTTTGAGAAGGACATTAGAAATACTTTTTGCCAGTGCAAAAAAAGTTGTATTGCAAGCCTAAGGTCTGCTTAGACATGTATTTTGAAAGTTTTACATCTATGCTTTATCCTACGATGTGCTACAGAACCAGATAAACTTGAGACTTGACAGTTTTTAGTTTCTAACCTAGTTATAAAAACCAGACTTTGGAGTACTTTGATAGTATTTGCAGTCTTAGTGAAGCTCTGCAATTTACTTCACATATAAGTTCACTCATTATGCAAGTATTCATTTTATTTCTTTGTGTGCGTATAAAAATCAATTGCAGCCATGACTAAAATTTCTCCAAGTTATTACTTGATACAGATCTTTACAGATTTCAACTTAAAATGCTAAAGTTGTTTTGAACCTACTTAGTTTAATGTTAATACTTCTGAAATGTCTGCAAAATAAGCACTGTTAGTCCTAATAAAAAGTATACATATTAATCTTAGTGTGAACTCCTATCTAGGTTCTGCCTGGCTTTAATTTTAAGCTATCCATTCCATTTCTCACAGGAAGCCAGAAAACAGGTGGTGTCTAAAGGGTTGGGAGCAACAACATTGCAAAAGAGACCTGTGGAAGGCAATGAAGATGACAAAAGTTATTTGGAAACAGAAAAAAGGTTTGTATTAAGTATTATACTGCTAAGGGATGTGCTTGGACAGTAACATGTAACTTGTAGAACAAAGAGTAGGTAGAAAGAAGGATGTTAAATTTCAAACTGCTGTCCAATAGAAAATTAGCTACAAGGACATTCCCTATTTTTTTTTTTAATTTGTGCTCTTCTGTGGTTGTTACTTTTGGCATTTACATCAAATAGCTTGTCATTAAGTTTAATTATTTGTGAGGCTGCACAATTTGCAGTTTAAACAGCTGTCAGTCTATAATAATAAAAACATAAAAAAGACTTCGCTTTTTTAGTGCTTGATTGAACTCCTTTTAGCTCTAATTTCAGACCATAGATCATCTCAAGAAGAAAAAGAATAAGGAAATTGAATCAGTCTGTTACATTTTCCTTACAGCTGGCCACTTAAATGATACTAGTGTGAAGGGGAATAGTTATGTAGCTGCATGATTCTGACAGTGCAAACCTTCAGAACAATTACATTATTATTTTGGAAAACACTAATATTCTAGGTTTATCACCACTTGTTTTTGAGGGAGAATAAGTTGCAGTCTTTTCGCTGGGATAGAGTCTGTATTTCTTCATTTTTGTACTTGGAATACTTGGCATGATTTAATTGGCTGATGCAGACAGAATAGAGAAAGACAAGTCATAAGATTTTTTAATTTGTTTTTTTAGAAGGGCAACTCCTGACACAATTACATCTGAGAGATATGAAAGACTTCTTAAAAACCCATGGAAATAATTCCTAATTAAAAAAATAGATGTGCAAAATGCCTTGTATCTTCAACTTAAATGTGTAATGTCTTAGGAACCGGCTACCCAAGGAAGTCGTCGCAGCACCAAACCTGACAGACTTCAAGCAGCATTTGCACAATAGTCTCAGGCACATGGTGTGACTCCTGGGGATGGCTGTGCAGGGCTAAAAGCTGAACTCAAGGACCCTTGTGGGTCCCTTCCAACTCAGCAGATTCTGTGATTCTGTATTTCTCCTCCAGGTATAGAGAGCCAAGGTTGAGAGGATGAATGCATTGATGCAGTTAGTGATTGTATGCCACTGCTTTTGTAGAGAAGTCTTAGGATTTTCTTTCATTTAAATATTGTTGAATCATATAAATGGCAAGTTACTGCCTAGGAAATAATTTTTGTCCTTTTTTTTAAGATTAGTGAAAGAGATACAGTGTATCACAAGTCAGTCATCTGCAGACATAAAAAAACTCACAGTAAGGTAAAAAACTATGTTGTTGTTGCTCTTGGTCATAGACTTTTCGTCAAGTTTATTGTCTTTTTACTTCAGATCTGTGTTCTTTGCAGGAGACATTCAGGACAGAAATCCAAAGAGAGCAGAGTTCTTCAGAGTGAGTATTAGTTTATTTTTACACTTTGAAAACAGTTACATCAAACACTTATTTCTAACTGCTATCCAATGCGATTGGATTAATGCAAAAATGGTTGTGGTGGATAAAAACACTCCAAGTTGTGTATGGTTTCTGCACAAATGCAGGTTTGGTGGTTGCCATATTTAGGAAACTGTGAAGTAGCTTAAGGTTCTCTACCATTTAATTTTGTAAAATTATTCATTATTTTCTGTTTTTCTTGTTCAGTTTATAGGACTTATGGTATTCTCTGCAAAAGAAAGCTGCCAGAGGAGTACTGAAATTCATTTCTGAATCCTGTGCTAGATAACTTGATTGAGAAGAACTAAAGTAGTTAGCTGATTGGAAAAACAAATTGTAGTGCAAAGTGCACAAAGTTAGGATATTTGTGCATTTTCCTGGTATTACTTCTTGAAAACCTAACAACACAGATAATGTAATACTTATAAGTAAGTTCTTAAACCATTAGGAGCCTCTTACCACAGACAGATGATGATACAGTTCCTACATGTGGCCATGTTGTACATGAAAGGACAAACTCTTAAGATGCCTGAAATGCTTGCCACAGTTGAAAGCTGATACATGTACTTGGAAATGATGGAATTTGTATACCAACAATCATAGCTCTGATTGGTTGTTACTTCCCATTCTCTCTATGTAACATGAGAGTAGTGCATATAGTTAAAATGTTTTTACCAAAATGAAATGTTTTATTATGTACCAGTTTTTACCTAAGTGTCTAAAATATTATTCTTTTGTGAGCTCTATTGTATAGAAAATACAGTGGGTTTTTTTGTATAGCCTATTTTTTGAAGCCCTTGGACTATGGGAAGATTCATGTGTATTCATACATAAAAGAATATTTATTTGTAAACAGACACTGAAATTTTCCCAATCTGTCAAAGCTTATCAAAATAGTGCACATTCTTGTCACATGGAAATGGTAGAATGCAAAACTGCTGCCTTAATGTTGACTCCTCATTGTTCTGGATGTATATTAACTGTCTTCTAGGTCTTAACAACATGCAAAATGTGGGAAAAAATGAAGTTTCTTTGACTTGTAGCCGAAGAAGACAGGTTTGTACCTATTCTCTCTTCTAAATGGAGATAAAATGAACCTGCACAGCACAGAATTTTTCTCTCAGCTTTATTTAGTCTAATTTTTAAATCTAGTGTTTAGATTTAAAATTCTGTAGATCACTCAAGTGCTACATTTCCTGAAATTGTTATGGTCCATTTCTTTTTAAAGACAGGAAATAAAACATATTTTTGCAGTCTTAAATATTGTTGCTGATGTTTCCAAGCCTTTTATTTGTAGAAATACACTGTTACCAAAGCTTAGTTCGAAACAAAACATTCTTTCCACGGTTTGGATTAAAGAATTCAGGATGTCATTTGCCTGTGAGAATTTTGGGCAACTTGTTTTCCAGCTGAGTTAAAGATTAAGGTTAAAGATGTAGCAATTTTATAATTCAATAGTTTGTTTATGTGCTGTAAACATACTTACTTGGGAAGCTACTCTAGTTTTTATAAACCAAATGGTAGGGCCTTCTTATAAGGCTACATTTCAAATGGTCCTTTGTGTTCTCTTCATGGGTAAGCCTTCTTCTTTAAATTACTTTAAAATAACCGTACTGTGTTCACTAATGCTAGAATTCTCTGTTGGTGGGAAGTACAGAAGTGTATGCCTTAAGAGAATGCAAATGGAAGTTGATTTGATGTCGGGGTCTTTCATGGTAATTTTTGTTTATAGACAGTTTTTCTTCATAAGCGTTCATCATTTTATCATGGTAACTGAAGAAACTAACATTAAATGAATGTATTGCCATTGTTGGATTCCTCTCCATAATATTTCTTAGGAAGCAATGTGGAGTCTTTCTGTTTAGATAATAGTGCAAGTTATCATCAGACGTGCATTTTGATGTGAGCTGTTTCATTTTTCTGGTGTTCATTTTGATATTTCATTTTTCATATAACAGGGAAGACCAAATCTGCTTAATGTTTTTTTTTCCTAGAGGAGAGTTGTACTTACTCTTATTTCCTTAAGCATTTTTACTGAAGTTGAAGTAAAACTGGTTAAATCTTCACTTACATGCTGTCCTCAAATTGGTTGAAGTCCTAATGAGACCATCCGTCCTTGAAGTTTAAGCCCCTATAAACAGTTTTTCACTTTCTCAAAAATTTCAGGAATAGTTAAATCACTGACAACCTCTTTAAGAGCTGCAGATACAAGTAGGGCACTAAAAAACAAAAACAAAACAAAAAAAAACAAAAACAAACAAACAAAAAACAAACAAACAAAAAAAAAAGAAGGCAGCACTTACTGGATTTGCTTTTTGCCTAGAAAGACATAATTACTTTATTCCAGCATATCCTTGCATAGGTACCTTGTTAGCCAGTTGCTGGTAAGCATGAACATTTCCATTAAGCTTGTTTTCAACATCAAGAATTAAACTATTTGGACCACAACTGACACAGAGCTAATGAAAGCTTTGTATTCACATATTTTTATGCTGAGCTAGTCTGTTATGGGGTCACCTACAAGCGCAGTGTCTGGGTCTAGGGCTTACACACACATCTTGTTAAAAAAAATAGATGCTGTTTGCTTAATTGCATTGTTACAGTTCAACCTTAATTGAAATATAAAGACTAAATTTGTAGAGAACTGCATCTGACTGTGGCATTGAAAATTTTAAAAGAACTTAAGATTCAGAACTGTATTTCTTTCAACACTTAGAAAAGTTGTAGGCATTTGCTCCCTATGTAGTACTTATGCCTTACTCCCTGCCACTGAAACCTCATAAATGGTTTATAGAAAGCAATGATAATTGGCCTTTTAAACAATAAATCTGCTCCTCTGCTTAATCATCTGGGTTATAAAATTGTCCACATGCATGAAAGAATGCAATGAATGTCAGAGCTGTTGACTTCTAGAACTTCCTTTTCCCTGTAGTCCCTCATTCAATGTTGGCATTGTTTGCTCTTGTTCTGTAAATGGCATTTCATTGCAATGGTTCAGTGCCCATGTTCAGCCTTTCACTGCAGTGTTTTCAGTTAGCTGGATAGAACAATCTGCAGTGCTATTGAAAGGAAGCGTACTTGATTTTCTCATTCCCAAATTAGGAGATGCAAGTGTCACAGAATTTAGGGGATTGTTTGTACTTAATTCCAGTAAGTAAATGGCAAGTCGTTGGAATTGTCTAAAATCTGGATGACAATTTATTTAAATAAAACAATATGTCTGAAAATCTGAGTGTTAAGAATTTAATCAGACTTGTATGCAAAAAAAAATCCATATATTTAAAGCTGAAGCAGAAAACTCAGAGCAGAATCCCATAATGCATAAAGGAAGATGGGTTACTAGAGCAGATTTGACTCTAAGGAATAACAAGATCTTTAGATCTGTGAGGGAATGTCTCCACATTCTGCCTGGCAAACTCAGGCTTGCTCTGCTGTTGTTCTGAGCTGGCCAGATGCCCTGTTGCTGTGGACCAGGCACTGTGCTGATGTGAGCTCAAGCGTAGTGCTGCATTATGTCCAGGCTTTCAGCAGCCTTGTAACAGTGCAAAGCTGGAATCTACATAAATTCTGTCCCAGAGGGGACAGACAGCTTGTCAGTGAGTGGGGAAGGGGGCAAGTTACTGCTCTGGGCAGTTCCTCGGTGAAAAGATTTACCTGTAAAGCAGACCCCTCATTTATAAGATTAATGGAAGAAATTTATTTTTAAAAAAAGCCCAATATAAGCAATTAAAAATCAAAACAAACTAAAAGCAACCCTTCTAATAGCAAATATAATTAATCATTGCAAGTAACAAATGTTGTGATTGTCTCTGTTGGTGGAAGTATTGGAATTATCTGGTGCTGTAGGTCAAGCATAACTGTGTTACTTGAATAAAGACTTTATTTAGGAAAGTTTTCTGGCATGCACTGAAATGAGATGAACTACATTATTCCAATGGAATCTCTGGCCTTTTAGTAATAGTAAAATTAAAAAAAGCTATTCACTGCTAATGTTGCAAAAGATCTGTGGAACAGGAAGAATTGGAAAAAGGAAGTATTTTTGATAAAGAGTAGACTTCTCTAAAGTAGTTTTAGGTTCCTAACTGTTTAGAAATATAGTTGAACTACTATTACTTGTAATTCTTTCACTGCTTAGTGAGGTTTGTCAATGATCGGAGTTTAGTGAAGAGGCCCTGATTCTTGCATTAAGCTGGAGTAAGTCCAGCTTTGAGATGTGAAGTTTGGTCTTTACACCCCTCAGCTTTCACTTTCTGTAGATGCCACATTTTCACTTTTTGGAGAATAACCAGGATACAGTTTTGATACGAAACAGTTTTGAGGCTGAATGTTATCTAAGCTCCTTCCCCTTCAGAGACACCCCCTGCCTTTCAGTCTGAGTGCTGCTGCAGTTTTGAGAAGTTTAAATTCAAAAGGGTGGAACCATGCAGAATAGGACTCAAAATTGTCACCTGGCCCATTCCCAGAGACTGAATTGATGTTGCTTACAAGAGCAGAGTCTTTTAAAGATCCCAGAAGGATTCCATGTCATTAAGAAATAAATTTTTCTT
Source organism: Pomatostomus ruficeps (assembly GCA_013400735.1). Classification (NCBI taxonomy): domain Eukaryota; kingdom Metazoa; phylum Chordata; class Aves; order Passeriformes; family Timaliidae; genus Pomatostomus; species Pomatostomus ruficeps. Next base: position 27,231 of record VYZT01002129.1, read on the forward strand.
CCTATTTCCATGGATGTGGGATTTAACACATGGACTTCTTGTGCCACTGACAGTCATACTGGCTGGGTGTTCCTGCTCATCCTCCCTTGTGCACAAGCAGCAGGGTATGCATTTGTGTAATGACAGCAGCCATAACACTTACATTTCCACTAGATACGTTATTTTCAGAGTTAAGTGACATTTGTTCCCCTGTAATTCACATTTCCTTGCACTTATCAGAACTACTAGTTGGCTTTGAGGCTATTCCTTTGCACCTGCATTTGCCTTTCTGCCCAGTTCTTCACATTTTTGAAGGTTTCAGTTGTAAAGATGAGCCATAACATGATTCTTTAATGTTTCCTTCTGCTTTATAGGCAACACCACTTAGCTATTTGATAGCTGGAAGTGATCTGTTACTTATAGGAGGAAGTTTTATACATACTCTAGGAAACCAACCTTTCTTTTATTCCACCAAGCTATAAATTTTAGGCCTTCAGATTCAGCCACTTACAATTCTTAAGGCTCTTGTAAAGTTCTATAAACATTTTTTACTTCCAAGCCAGTTATTCCAATTAACCCAAGGCTTTATTAACACAGGTCCCCTTTGGGAGCCCCTATAGTGGCTCTACAGCTTCAGTTACAAATTTATCACTTATCTATAGTTTCAAGATATGGTGCTCAAAAAAAACCCCTTTGACATCTGTACTCTGTATTAACTAGAGAGGTGTTTGAAAACTTGCTTTTATATTTGCTATACGATTAGCTCTTACACTAATACCTTTCTCTGCTCTTGTATCTGGTACTGTTCTGTGTTCTTGCCTTAGCGATGGACTCCCAAAGAAGACATGGAGCTGAAATCAGGAGTAAGAGAGTTTGGAGTGGGTAACTGGGCTAAAATTCTGGCCCATGGTGACTTCAACAATCGAACAAGTGTCATGTTGAAAGACCGGTGGAGAACACTGAGCAAGATCGAAAAAGGCTGATTTGGACTACAGGAACCAACTCTTCTTGGCCTTTCCCTACAAAATTACCTACTCTAGCTGTTCCCAGTAACATCTTATTTCATTCTCAGAGTGTCCAGCAGTGTTGCTGTCCTAAAACATGAAAAAGAACAGTGATAGGTATAAAACATTCATGTAAGCTTACTTGCTCTGGTAATGATGACTTTACATTTAAGTCTGACCTTTTAGCTACATGCAATAATAGATGACCTAGATTCTGAAATATGAAAATGTTTGCAGTGATTTAAGAAAGGTCTGTTATGTAAATAGGGGTATTAGATCTGACTGGCAACCTCTTCAGCTTGATAAAGGCTAATACAAAGTCAAGTGTTCTGTATTTTTAAAGGGCTGTATCTCTTGTCAGATTGACCTTTTGTAATTTTATTTCCTGCCATATAACCCATTCTAACTTGTTTTGCTTCACTTTGAAATTTTGGTCAGACTTGTTATCTCTAAGTTATACCAAGAAGTATGTATGTATTAGTATTGCTAATTTTATGATCTGATGGTTTGTTGAGTTTTTCTTCTGCAGTTAAAAATGTGTAAATTCATATAATGTTGTATTTGCAAGTAACAAATGTACTGGTTTGTTTGGGGTTTTTTCTACATGGAAAGGCAATATTATACTAGCACTTAACATCTCTTGGTTATCTTGTGCCACCTACCTTGTTTTGACAAGTGACTTCTTCCAGGCCAGCAGGAAAGGGAAAGCTCAAAAACAAATGGCCAAAGTGGGGCTCAGTAACGAGTCTACACTGTCACTGATAGTACAGCTCGTGGGACACATCTCATCTGTGCTCTCCACTGTCCCTGGCTGCTGTGACAGCAAGCAAAGATACCTTGATAGTGACCCCTATCAAAGTGTATCTGCTGGCCACTCCAACTGTCCTGCTACAGGAGACTAGAACACATAGATGATGGCACTATCCTGTCTCTCTGGATTCAGATCATTTGGAAGTGATTTCCACAATCTTGGAAAACTCATGCTTTCCACTGTCATACTGGTGTGAATCTAGAGACTTGAACTAACATAATACAGCATTCCTTTGAAAGTGAAATCCCTTTAATTCAGACGTTTTCTGTACCTTTTTTCTTGGCTAAGGTTTTTATTTTCCAAGAACCTTACAGGAAAAAGCACCTGTCTGAATTGGTCATAATAAAACAAAGCTCTCTGAGATAGTTTTTCCCATTACAAAGGAAAACATATATTTTGAAGGCTGAAATGTTTAGGAAGTATCTCTGCTTTCTGTTTCGGAGGCCTGCTTTCATTAAAATAAACTGGTAAAATACAGTTCAAAAGTTTGTTTCACAACTCATTTATTGTGGACAGGACCTCAACCAGATCACCTTCCTCATTCTTGGTAAGAGATGCTATGACTTCTTCTTGCAGCTGCAAGGAACAGTGGCAAGCAGGAGTCTTTATGTTGCATGGAGATGCTGCATGTCTTAACAGGAAATTTTCTGAGCCTGCATAGTAGTCTTGCCAGTGCTCAGATGTTGCAGGTTTCTATGTTAATCATTGTAGATGAGCATTTTTAACTAGTACTAAGTAATCTTTTTGCTCTTAGCCAAGGCCTTAGTCACAAAGTCTTGTTTAGGTTCATCTTCCAGAAAAGTCACACTGTGTATTAGTGTCATGAAGTTCTGAGGAGACTAATTTCTTAACAATGCTGACTAGGTTATATGTCTTCATGAAGGTGGCTGAATGTGAAAACTGCAGCGTAGAGTAAGAATACTTACACAGTTGTAGTGTAATAAATTGTGTAGATGATACTGGAGAGGAACAAAAGACCTAAACTGAAATCAATTTTAGCTCTCTAAAATTTCATTTTTATTCACCCTTGCTATTAAATGTTGACAGTAATTATTCTCAGACTTGAGAACGTTTGGCTGGCTCACTACTGAGCAGGAGCAGTGCCTGTAGACAGGGCTGTGGCCACTAAAGATTGAGAACTTCAGGAAAAGCAACTACTATGGTTAGAAACATTAGCTCTTTAATTACAAAAGAGAAACATGGAAACATGCTTCTAGTGTTCTAATACAGAGATTCGTCTTAGCATTTTGTATTAAGGCAGAGAGGGTTTCCAGAAATGCTTCTCCCAAAGTTCCAACTCATTTAAAATTCGTTAAGGCTCCAGAAAATGCAGCAAAAAGTCGCAGGTTTCTTGGCATTGGTGTTAATTTTCTTATTCTTTTTGTTGTTGCCATTTTAAAGGTCTTCTAAACCTTTATGTAAAAATAAAACTATGCACCAGGGGACAGGAACAGTGTTCCAGTTGCCGGATCTTCTTCCAGGTTCCTTGGCACTGAGAGTTGCCAATTGCTTCCCAGTGTAAGATTTTATCTCTGAAATGTGTCAATAAATGAGAAATTAGAAGACTAATAGCTGTGTATTTTGTGTTACTGGACTGTATTGTGTAAAATGTCAAAAGATTGGATTTGTTTAATCATATAAGACTTTAATTAACTCATCTAGCTCTTAAAATGCTTTCTGAAGCAGACATATTCCTAAGTGTAGGATCCAGGATGGTGGATTGAGTAGCTGGTTGTACAGGTATTAAGCAGTATGCATATTAGTAAATGTATGGATCAAATAAAAATCAGTTCTGAATAATAAATGTCTACTTTCAACAATTACTTTTCTACAAACCAGGTATATAGGTTTGAGGGGAGTACCAATCCACCACAGTTAAACCTGCAATCAGCTTTGGACTATGGCAGGAAATACCCTTTTTATGTAAAAGTGCCCGTAGCTGTAAAAAGACCTCTTCCACTACAGAAGTTTCATCATTTCTTCACAATAGTGAATAAAGCATGCAAAGCATTGAACTCTTATATTGAAATTACTTCCCAATTTTACCTAGGTTTTAAAAGCAATTTCTGTGAGACCTGAAAGGGTAAAACCTTCTGAGCTCTACAAAGGATATGAGCTGTTCCGTTTTTTAAGTATAAGTGCAGCTCTTAATGAGATCTTACAAAGTTTTAACTCATGTACTGGGTTTCGCTAGAGAAGAGGCAGCTGAAGCTGGCTGTGTTTACCCGTCAGCACCATGGCCATCCCCGAAGCAGCGCTGCGTGTCCGTATCCATAGCGGGGGGCTGGCAGGCAACACACACAGTGTGTCCCTCGCGCAGGTACTGCATCCAGCGTGCGTACGGACGCGTCTCCAAAGTGCAGTGGTGTGAGAGGGATTCTGTCCTGAACTCCACACAGTACCTGCTCACAGGGAAAAGTAACAAATTATGACAGATAAAGCATGAGCTAAGTCGACACTTTGAATGGACTAAGATATCATAAGGATAGTGTTTGTGAAGTGCAAGTGAGACATCATCATTGCTAACAAATCTCTTTCTGACCCTAACTTAATCAGTGTATTCTTAAAAACATTATGTAAGCTATTTCTAATCCTATGCCCCAGTCCAGTGCTTCATGTATACTCTCACTTCCTGGTAGTGTTCTGTATTCTTAAATTATTTTGAAAAATATCTCGGTAACCCATATTTTTTCTTCTATGGTGCTGAAAGCAATTGATGAGTTTTATTGTTCTAGGAAAAAAAGCACAGGACAAAGCATTACGAGCATTACAGACCCAGTAATAGCCTAATTTAAACTTCATAGCCGTCTCTACTTGTAACCAAACAAAATTTTTTACTGGTTCTGTCAAATAGTTTAAAAAAAGTCTCTCAAGACGAATCACATTCAGCCCACTTCAGAGACCTACATCTAATTTCTTAGACTTATACTTAGGATACATTCAGCTTTGCTTCAGCATTGTTTACTGTTGGCTTTCAAAAGCAGCTATCATCAGATTTGCTGTGATCCCAATGTCTAATTCAGGACAATTAGCAAGTGATAAACAACATCTAGAACATACAAATAAACTGCAGGATAGAAAACCAGTACAAGCTATAGCTTATTGTTTAATTATTGCAAATTTAATCACATTTTTCTCTGTAGCCAGCTATTTTCTATTGAACAAGATGACCCACATGCATATGGTAAATAGATTACCCTGCTGCTTCTTTTTCTGAAGGCCAGAGAAAAGATGCTGCTCGTCTTTTTCTTTCTTTACTGTATTCAGAGGTAGTTATGAAAGCAGGGACTGAGGAAGAAAACAGTTATGGTAAAACAGCAAGGCACAGCTGAGTCATATTTCAATTACTGTAACAGTGGGTGAATGAATCATGAGCTTGTGGATGGTGATGCTGGCTCACTTTATTGAAAAAGTGATAAAGTGAGCCCATTCCCTACAGCTAAGCTCTCTCTTGATTCAGAAGAAAAATATCTAAAAACACATGCCATCTAGTCTGTGAGGAAATAGGATGTGCTGGAATTCCATGAGGAATACAGCTTCCTGTTTCATACTGAATTTGTGTTCTAATTTTGCACAGAGATAATTTGATATTTATATCCAACTGAAGGAATGCAGGCAGCTCAGTTGTTTGCTTAACAGAAATTAAGAAAAGCCAGAGTAGGAAAACAAATTATTGAATAAAAAGCAATATGACAGTGGAAAGTAAAGTTTTAAATTTTATTTTTAACCAGCTAACTGCAGATAGACGCCTTCTTTTTTTTTTTTTTCTGTTCATTTGTATAATTTATGATGGACACAATGTGCCACCACATAAATCATAATCATATCATGATTATGATTTATGTGGTGGCACATTGTGTCCACCACATAAATTATGTGGTGGACACAATGTGCAGAGAGATCAAAGAGGGAATACCATGTTCATGGCCGCAGTCTTCCCCCTGGTAAGTCAGGTATTCCAGGCAGCCAGCCTTCTCCTCCAGAGCTGGACATGGTTCCCCACTGTTTTGGGGTTCCTGCTGTACGTAGCGCCTACGTACCCGCAGCCCAGGATGACACTGTTCTGCACAGCCACTCCAGTGGCTCCACTCTCCCACAACACAGGGAATAGCTGCAAAGCAGTATCAAAACATTATTAGCAGTCAAAACATCTGTTTTATCCTAATTGCTTTCAAAAGCTTGAGGTAAGATTATATTGAGGGGTTATTTTGGTTGGTTTGGGGTTTTTTACTTTCTCTTTTCTCGTTTTATTTATACAGGTTTAAATGTTCTTCCAGGACTTTGTGTACCCAAACTGAAAATTCAAACCTGCCTGCAATGGTTGGCTCTCTATTCCATTCGTTGTCCACAAAGAAACAGCCCCTCATCAAAACCTTTCACTACAGCTGTGGGGTTCTTCTGTACCCTCTTCTGAGGCATAAAGCGTTAGCCACAAAGGAGACTAGCTCATGGATTATCTACACCATTTTGGTCTGACCTTCCTAGGAAGTTCCTACACCACCAGATTTTGTTTAAAGGCTGGAACATTAAGTAGCAGCGCACTTGATTCCCCTCAGATCAATTTCTAATTCCTTTTTTTCTCAACACTGAAATATATCCACTGCCACAGCTTTGTTTCCCTGTTTTCACACAGGTCCTGCTCATTTCCAACTATAGAACTGTTGGCTGGACAGTTGAATTTCAGTTCTCATGGATCACAAATTTCCTCTGAACTTAAACAAAAATTTTGGGGAAAGCACCATTATTTTTGAAGTAAACTTTGAATCATAAGAAACTGCATTTCCCTCAGGCAGAGGAAGAAAAGGTTTTGCAGTCTCATTCCCAGAATACAAAAACAGGTGATAGATACATCATTCCTGAGTGAGAAGCTACATAACACAGAAGTCTTTACATTACTTGTCCATTAAAACCATGTGCAACTGTAAAAAACACACAGCCATTTCCCATCTCCATGAAACTGCTTTCCTCAGCCTCATCTCCAGGAATACCAAATCCCTGGTTTTGAAAATTGTGTGGCCTAACAATTTTGCCTTTAGCAGTTAGAATGAATAGTACAGCTTTTCAAAACTGTACTGCAGACTGAGCCCTGAGGGGCTGGAGGAGGATGGTCTCTGGGTGCTCACTGATGGAACAAACACAACCCCTCCACCAGGGAACTTCAAATCTGCACAGCCTTGGCAGGCAGAGCAGTGAAAGAACGGGTAAGAAAAATGTCTCACACATAGGTATCTATCAAGTGGAAGAATTCGCTGAGGACAAGCAATCATTTCCCTACACAAGTCATCCTCAATCTGTAGCCTACAAGGATATTTAATCTCAATGGTGGTCCATTCCCCGTAGCCTCTTTTCCTGGAGGCTACCTGGAAGGTGCTCCAAGTTAGAAAATGGTACAAAATACACATTATCATCAATGGTTGGGCTATCTTAAACTGGTTCAGGAACAAATTGGTTTGGGTCATGCTTCTCATTATCTAGTTAAATAAAACTCTTTCCTTTCCCATGTGTACTATTTCTCATTGGCTTGTAATGGAACATATCACACGCTTTCAATCTTTTTCCATATTTCCTGATTACAATTTAAATCCCCAAGAAGCTTTACAGCTTAACCACCAGTTACATACATCAGCGTTGCAGGAAAGTGATGGGACCAAACTAGAATTTCAGGAAAATATTTTATGCCCTCTGGGAATCTGACGATACAAGACATTGGGAAGAAAGAGTAGAATGTGATAACCTCCCTGGGGTTTGTGACTCTTCTCATAAAACATAGAAATAGCGGTGTTTGCTGTGTCACTACATCTCTAATTTCCTGGACCACTACCAGTATCATAAAGCAGATAAAACCTCTGAAAGAGGCTACTTGACAGATGTCCTTACCACTCTACTAAAATTCCCTTCCTCTGCTCTCACTGTCCACCAGCTGTTCTGACCAAACATGTCCCCTTTTGAGTGCCCTGGCAGCACCAGGTGTATTTTGGCTGAGGATGCTGCATCCCACACCCTAAGAAACTCCACTGAAACAAAACCACAGAGCTGCCCCAGTTATTGGGCCACCAGTTGTCCATTCTGCTCAACAATTAGTATTCTCTGGTGTTTTCCTCTACTTACTGATAAACACCTTCCCAGACAGCTTCTGGGTATGATTTGTAGAACAGCACTGGAAAATAACAGAAAAAGCTCCCTTTGGCACATGCAGACACCTGACACTGAACCACCAGGCACTGCCCTCAGACACATCTAGGTACCCTAAGGTACATGGCACAATCTCTGGCTGTGAAGGCACCACACTGACATGTTGCAGTACAGCCCTCAGACTGTTTGTTCCAAGAATTGTGAACCAGAAAAGAAAACCAGTGATAGTAAAAATGTCTGAAGACCCCACCATGGGATAGCCAGGAGAAATGATAAATGCAGTATGGACCTCACAGTCTTTGCCACATGGCTGCAGGATCTGAAAACAGTCCTTGACCCCACTTTATTTAATGGTACAAGCACAGATTTCAATGCTTTATCACACATCTTAGCTCTGCCCCGGTACCCAAAGGACAGCAAGAGTCTATCCAGCCTGTTTCCTTATCTGTCGACTCTCTTCCAAGCTGGCTGTAGGAATGACCTGCATAAGAATTTCCACAGAACTTTAATCCCATATTAGTACCTTGATGTGCAGATAACATCAAGTCTAACATCACATTTTCCATGAAGAAAACTCACAAAGGGACTGATTAACTGCATAACAAATAAAGTGATGACTTCATGTCTTACTGGAATTAAACCAAGCTGACAGTTAAATATTGGTCATCTGCAGCAATACATGGTAATTTTATGGTCATCAAGATTTAGACCAAGAAGGATGAATCACCCTAGTCATGTGGAAAATAAGAATGTAGGGTTGCTAGAATAGAATTTCAGCAGTGGGATAATAATGTCATTCTTGTAGTCAGTACCCAACAACTATTAAGGGACAGTAGATCAATTTTGTGCCTTGTTGGAAAGATGTCAAATTCCCCAGCATGACAGAGAATGGGTCCCAGCACTGACGTAAAAGGAATGGTGCTATCTCTTGAAACACAAAAAGAAATACCAGGGACCTATAGCTACATCTTCATGGATCCCTCTCTGTGTTGCTATTTGTTCAGCTTAGTTAACACAACAGTGTTAAATGATGATTCATTGAAACGATGAGGAGGATGCAAGTCAAAGGAAACTGAAGGACAGGATTTGTTCTCAGGTACCTACCAAAATGTGGTAGCTAATGAGACATTTGGAATTTCAAAAACACACAGGAAAATTACATTGCTATCTTACGAAAGGCAGCTTGAGTAGCCAGAGCTTTTTTTTATCTTCCATTTGCAGCACTGTGAAACACAGATCCTTGTTTCTGAGTCAAATTCTATTTAAATTTTTCCTATCTCTGGAAAAAGAAAAAAGGAGGATTGTAGTATACTCATTGTACAACATATACCGTAATGTATAAGGATCTTGGGATTTTCTCAGAGTAACCACTTTGATTCAAATGAGCTGATTCCTTTCTCAGGTTTTCTCATTGGACAGTAGTTCCTATATAAAATGCTCTCTATGTACAAAAATATTCTTTCTTCAAAAATATTCTTTATTTCTTCAAAAATATTGTTCATTGTTAGAACTATAAGGAAATTTATTTAAAAACTCTTGAACTTGGTTTCAGCAGTCCACGGACTTCTTCTGAGGCATCTATTTATAAGGGACTAGACCTACAATGATTTTTAGTCATGACAGAATTTAACCCTGCTGCTGGCAGCTTTGGGATGCTCATTCTTTCAGAGGTTTTTTTTATTTTGGAGCACTGTTTTTGATTTTATTCCTAACACATCTCTTGATTACTTATACTTGAGGCACTTTACACTTTCCCTAAAGGATGAAATGTCATTTCTGCAGGTGCTGAAATCATGAGTTGTGAACAGGCTGACAAAAAAGCTGTAGCATGAGAACCGCTGACCACCTTTCTTCTCATTTCTATTTTAAAGTTTTGAACTCTACATTCAAAACAGTGAACCATGCCAGTTAACACCTCTGGTGTCAAACACTTAGACAGATTTTAGCAAGACTCAGTGGGGAGACCTCAACATCCAATAGGAACAAAAAAGATTTTAAAATTTTCAGCCATATTTGTGTAAACGTAGAAACTGCCACTGGAACTATTTAGAATTTCTGTTTATACTGAATACAACTTAATGACTGCTTGCCATTGAGAGTATATAGGATCATTTGCCTTTGAAAGAATGACTTCTTGTAAATTGTTTGAAACTTATGACTTTTGTAGTTTTTGGATGTGTGACTACTAGGAGCACCTTGCCAGGGTGCCAAAATTCTGCCCTCCCATACTACACCCACCAAAGCAAAATGTGCTGTTCCCTCTGTTTGTGTTTGCATTGGTGCTCACATAACTGGGCAGTGAGGCAGTGCAGGGAGTCAAAGCAGGTAGAAACAGGCAATAGAGAAAACAGAAATAGTTCCCTATGTGTTTAGCTCCCTGAACTGGGCCACCAAAGACTCTCAAATTCCAGCTCTGGTGCAGGAGAGGCAGTGAGACAGGAAAACTCCACTGAGCCTCCATCTTCTGGCCTGGATCTAGGGCACCCACACAGGGTACAAGCGTGGTGTGCTTGTTCAAACACATAATGCCTTTCCAGGCAATCACCACTGTGCCTGAGACAAAAAACACCATCTTGATAACAGCAGGGCATCATCAGGTGCCAGAAGTCACACCAGAAGTCATGGTAAAGAAAGTGTTTAAACTAGAACTTTTCAAGCACAATTTTGAGCTTCTTTTTGAATGATTTCAGCTCTGTTTTAATGCTAACACTGTGCATGTTTATCAGCTCTCTCTTTTTATGCTTGAATATTAAAAATAATTTGATTTACTGAAAAGATGCAATATGCTGTGGCTATATGACAAACACTTTGCCAGTTCTCCCTCTACTTACTTTCCGGAATGAAAGAACAATGTATTTTTAAAATGCTAATTTTAAAAAGGCTACCTTGTGTCAAAACTTGTGGTGCATTTTTTTCCCTTCTGTTACTCTGAGGAGAACTGACCAGGTTTCTTCTATAGACCTGGGGTCATAGTTCTGCTCTGCTGAGTTATTCTCTGCAGCTTTACATCCTTTCAGATGGGTCTACACCATCTGAGAGTTGTACTCCCCCTCCCCAATTCGGGCAGATGCAAGCCAACTTGGGTCCCAAAGCTATGTGGCTATGTCAGCATGGCACTAAGCCTGCTAAATACACCCTAATTAGCAGGACTGTGCAGCACAGGCTCATGACTTTTTGACTGTAGGCTGGCGTGCATCCAGCCAGCTGGGAAGAGACATCAGGCTGACCAAGTACTAGTACTACACCTGCAAAGCAAGGTCTGTGTCCTGCATCCCAGGCACGGGGAGGTTGGTCAAACTGTGAAGACTGTAAAGGGTAGAAATCCCACAGAAAGAGGTGCCGTGAATACCTACAAAGTGGATATTCAGTTTGGCAGAAATGGGCTGCTTTCCCCTCCTTGTCACTGCTCACTGGGAGGCCAGGCCTTCCCCTGAGGGCTGGCAGAGGACCCTCTCACTCATGCTCCTACGCTTGTTTTAAAGCCTTTGCCTTCACAGTAAATTCTTGTGGACTCGTGCTCCTAGACAAAACCTCACCGTGGGGACTTCCCCAATTATTCCATTGATACTTGTTTGTCAGAATGTGAGCAATCACCTGAGAGACACAGGCAGTGCTAAATTAATCTCCCTGCTGTCACTGTAATTGGACATCTCCCCTGCAATCAATTTGTGTTTAGGACTTGCCTGAGTGAAAAGTAAGTAACATAATATTTTAGACGTAAAATAACTTCAGACTGTCATGTACTACAGCTGATCCGGAAACTTTTTCTCTCTAGTGAGAGAAAAGTCTCTGTCCCCCTTCCTGAGCCTGCCACTACCCTGGCGCTGCCCCAGCATGGTCCCTGCTCATGTCCTGGCCCCGGGGCTGGGGAAGGAGGAATGCGCCCCTCTCGCAGCCCTGAGCCCCTGCCCGCACGTCCCCGCTCTAACCCCAGGGAAACTTCCACCCCGCGAAGCCCCGACAGGCAGCCAGCTCCCTGTACCGGAGAGAGGCCCGGGGCGCAGGGTCCCGCCCGGCCGCCCTCCGCCCGCGCCCCTCACCAGGGCCGGGACGGACGCACCTACCCGGGCACGCCTGGCCGTGGTCGTGGCAGCAGTCCCCGGCTCGCCGGCAGCTTCCGTCGCAGTAGCAGGTCCCGTAGCCACCTCCCTCCCTCCATCCCTCGCCGACGCAGGCGGCATCCCTGCCCTGGCAGCACTTTCCCTGGCAGCTGCCCCCGGCCCCGCTGCCGGCCCACAGCAGCCCCNCCGGACCAGCAGCGGCCGCCGCCGCGCCCAGCCCCGAGGGTTGCGGGCAGCGGCACAGCTGCCGCGGCAAAGTTTCGGGGTGCTCGGGGAGAGGCAGCTGGCGCGGGTACGTGTCCCCGGGAGTGTCCTGCCGGGCTGAGGGTGTTTGCCGCGGGATCCGCACGGCAGGACCCGCCTGGCGATGTCCCACACAGCGATGTTCTGTTTCAGGATGTTCTGCACAGCAGGAACCTGCGCGGCTATGTCCCACACTGCAGGACTCCCACAGGTGTGACCCTCGTAGTGATGTCCTGTACAGGGATGTCCCGCACACCGGGACCCACGCTGCCATGTCCCACACTGCAGGGATTTACACAGTGATGACCTTCAGTGTCCTCCCGTGGCAGTGTCTCCCACATGGTGATGACCCTTACAGCAATGTCCCACTCAGCAGTGTCCCACACTCCAGTGACCCCCGACAGCAGTGTCTGACATGGTGATGTCTCTCTCACAGAGCCATGTCCTTCACAGTGGTGTCACACAGCCATGTCATGCACAGGACCGGTCTGCATGTCAACGTCCCAATCAACAGTGTCCTGCATAACTGTGAACAGCCCAGCCATACCCTGTACAGTGGTGACCCACACCACAGTGACCCACAAAGCTGTCCCAGAGCATCCCCAGCCATCTCCACACAGCCCAGTGACTGGGAATGACCTGGGGCTACTAGCCATGGTTTATTGGTACAGGCACTTTCTCTTTTCAGGGCATGTCCCACAGAGTATTTGCATGTGCTATATTTTTCATTTTCTCTTTCTTTCTTCTTTCTTTCTTTCTTTCTTTCTTTCTTTCTTTCTTTCTTTCTTTCTTTCTTTCTTTCTTTCTTTCTTTCTTTCTTTCTTTCTTTCTTTCTTTCTTTCTTTCTTTCTTTCTTTCTTTCTTTCTTTCTTTCTTTCTCTCTTTCTCTCTTTCTCTCTTTCTTTTTTTTTTTTAAGTCTGTCTCCAGAACAAACAAAAGAAGCTGTACTTGCAGGTGCACAAGAAAAGCAAGGTGGATTCCCAAGTAACTTCTTAACAAAAGGTTTGAATCCTGGTTTTCAGTTCACTTCAGTGCTAAGAGGTTTTCAGGATTAATGGAACCTGATAATTTTAGCCAAAAGTCAAATCCCAAAAGTAAGTAGTGAGGTGACTGCAAAAATATGTTAGCTTTGCACAGGTCAATTTGCAGATAGCTACTAAAGCAAGAGACATCTTGTCTCCCAAAACTGCCCATGCGGGGAGGTAGCAGTTTATTGTATTATCTACTACATGTAGGTACTTCAACCCCTTGAGACAGTTCAGGCCAGACAGAGTTTAATTTCTTCTAGCCATCAAACATTACTGTTAAAATGTTGTCTAAACCCCTGAGGATTGGGTCTGCATGGTTCTCCAGTGTGCCACTAATGAACTTACTGGCATATTGCCAGCTTAAAACTTGAACCCCTGAATAGCAAATGTTGGGGAAGTTCCTGGGGTGAGTGAGAGGAGAACAAGACTTGCAGCCCACCTTGGTAAAAGCAGTGTGAGAGAAGGAATGCCTCTTTATGTTTTCCTTTCCTTTATTGTATTCCTATGCTTCACCTGAAAGGCAAAATATTAGCAAATAGTAGTAGAAACCACCTTTGTAGGTGGATAAATCGTGTGCAGATGACTTATGCTGAAAGGATAAGTTAGTAAAATTTGGATGAGTCCAGAACAGGTCAAAGAGGGGCTTTCTCTTAGTGGATATGTTTACAGAAAAAACAAGAAATTATGTCTGCAATAGTCACGTAAAAGAAAACAGAATAGAAATGAAAAATGTTGTAATTTCTACTAGACATAGTAAAGCAGATTTTTCAGAGCAACCAGGAAAAAAAGAACCTTAACTAAAGGAGAGCTTAATTAAATCTCACCCAGTTTGCTCCAGCAAGTACTTCAGGTTTTTTTCTTTTAGTTTAGTTCCTTTCTACTAGGAGTAGCACTAGGTAACTAAGAAGGAGAAAGAAACACAGTGATGTGTTCTCAGGCAGTGACTCAGCATTGAAACCCTCACAGGCAATTCCAGCAAAACAGGCAGAGATTTCTTTCCAGTCTGACATGAGATGGTCCATAGAAAGCAGGTGTTGTGCAGTACCCTGCTGTTGGTTGTCTTTTTGTCATGCAAATAACATTTACAAGAAATCAGAGATTTAAAATGCATGTGTAGGTAATCTTAGGGAACATGCAGAGCCTTTGGTCTTTCTTGTGAGCCACAGAGGAGCATTGCATGGAGCAGAGGTCATCAGGCATCTGTTCCACATGTGCACTTCATGCCAAAATACTTTGTAATCCCAGAGGTGGGAGAAATCTAAGGACTGTATTGTAGTTCTCTCAAAAACAGGTGTTGGTGTTGGCTCTGAGATTTTGAAAACCGTGATCAAGCTCAAGTTTTCAGCCATTTTTTTCTCCATTTCTGCCCTATTTTAGCTTGGAAACTCTAAACTCAGAGTTCCGAAATGAAAACGTATAACGGCAGTATTATATGGTAAGAGGGGAAAAGAAACCAAGACTGTGAAAAATGTTCTTCATCTAGTTTTGCAAACATGTATACGGTTCCAATGAGTCTTGTTCCATTTTTTTATTTCCAAGCCAAGTGTCCCCATTGCCTTACATGGAGTTCCCTCTGTTTTAAAATGCCACAAAGACAAAACTGAGCCAATTGTGTTCCAACAGCAAATTAGAATGAGAACTGGTCTCTGTTATTTACCATGCTTACCAGCATTATTATTTACCATGGTTGTTTATACTTTCTCTATATGAAGAGTGTATAGCAGAGCCAAGCTTTTACTCCCTGTCCATTCCTGTGGCACACATCTACCCATAATACTGGGTAAAAGACTGAAAGCACCTGCAAGTGGGAAAAGCTTCAGACTGGGTACAAAATATATGTTTGATACTAAAATACCATTCTTATTTTTTCAAGTTGAACTTACAGCTACAGTGATTCTGAGTACCTGGTGTAAGGCCTATTCAACTCAACTTCAAAGTTTTTCTTCAAATATATTATCTGTCAGCCAACAGCATTCCACATGCCCACACCTCCTCATGAGCAAACTCTCTGGAAGGTCCAAACTTGCACGAATAGAACTAATTTTTCTTTGCTGCTAGGAGGTTAATCCAATGGCATCAAACTGAGAAGACTTCAAAAAATCCTGCAGGGCATTTCTTTTTCTTTCAGACTCATGTTTGCACACGGCTTTATTTATTTGAGAGAAAATACCCTTCCGAAAGCAATCTGCTTGTATTTTATCTTGAGACAGCACAGTGACTGATGTGACTAGAAAGGCTACAGGCTGTCTCTATCCTGCTGCACAGGGCCATACTTCCCAAGAGTTCCACAGTCAGCTACAACTTGATTTGTCACATAAGGCCTTTGTTCCCATTGTTCTGAAAAAGTAGACTTTCCCCTGATAAGAAACAATCCCTGCTAAGGTGAATAACCAAGTCATGGTGTTTGCTAGTGTAGCTGACAGCTTAAAGCAATAGCAACATTTTGTATGTAAGAGAAATGAGAAGTATTTTATTTTTGCTAATGATCAACCAGTATAAAAACACAGAAGGGGATACATAAAAGAAGGTTTCTATAGTTTCATGGTCCATGATGTTATACAGAAAGCATGATGCTGTTTCAATGGCTAACTTGAGCTGTTCTACATTGAATCACTCATAACAGAACAGGCTGAATACCTGGCTGTATTTGAGGGAGGTCATTTGCTGTGCATTCACTGTTCCTTGGCAGTCCTGTCAGGCACAAGCCTGTCGTGAATCATGGGAGATGCACTGGCTCTCTGTGTCTTGATTACAACCATTGATTTTGGTTGGGGTTGGTAATGTTGCACAAAATTGCTTGAATTGGAGAGGTTAATGGAAATATAGAAGAACTATCTATCAGGATATTTTTAGCTGATTTTTAAAGGCCTTCATCCTCCCTGTAAGTTATTGAAGAAATGTTCAAGAGTGCAGTGAACATAGAGCTGCTGTTGAGCTTCCATGCAGAGAAAGTCAGGCAAATCTGTATGTCCAGCCTAAGCATATCAGGATAAGAAGACATCTTTGTCCTGTCTTTTCCCCTGAATTTCTCATTTTCAGATTCAGGGAGCTGAAATGAAATGGAGCACCTGAGCCAGCATGAGGGAGGGGAGGTAACCCAGAGAAGAATGGGCAAAAGGCTGCAGGACTGTCTCCACCAGCAGCAATTAAAGATGACACTGGCTCAGCTGATGCACATGGTAGAACACTCCCCTGTTCTCTATTAGGCTACAGCTACATCTCCTCTCTGAATTAACAGTCTCTGGCTTATGGAATAATAGTATTGCATTAATAAGAACATTTTCTCAGTTTTTATCTTAATTCTAAATGGCGTATCATCTGTGTTACTGGTGCTGTTCCAATTTCCATTTGTCTTAGTAATGTTGAGAATAATAATCCCCCAGGGGTCACTCACAAGCGAACATGCTGAGTACCTGGCTGTATGTGAAGAAGCAGTGATGTGTTTTTTAACTCCTGATCCTGTAAAGTCAGCCTGTTATTCAGACAATCCGTTCTGGTTCTTCAGGCCAAATAGGACACTCGTGCTTTCAAAGGCTTTGCTGAGATGTGAAGGCATCTATTCATTATGTGTGAGGAACACAGTCCACTTGACTCCTGTTTGTTAGCTATCTTCCTGCAGGGTTTACCAGGTAGTTTTACATTTTAAAGGCACATGATCAGCCAGAGTAAGAGAGGGTGGCAGTTTAACACTTTCCGAAATAGAATGGCCTCTTACAAAATAAGCATCCCAGGATATTACTCCACATACTTTCCTGTTTCCCCTGCTTTGGGGTTGTTTTCCTTAGTATTTACAGACCTCCTATTTTCTGCAATCCTGACTAAATCACTTACTTTCTCTCCCGATGTAGGAATAGTTATTATGGTTTTAAAGATAGGATAAAACGATACTGAGAGATTAGGGCATCTATCCAGTAAAACACTTAAGCACTTACATAACCCAAGGCACATAATAACCACACCATAAGACCGTTCACTTGTTCCAAGTTGTGCAGTCTTGAAGGATTTACTGAACTGGGGCCTCCCGGTGTGCCGGAGGGCTCCGAGGCTCAGCTCCCTCACTTGGAGCTGCACGCTGCAGCCATCAGCCTCTCCCTGCACTGCCTCTGAGCAGCCACGCTATTCTGCCAGACCTAGAGCAAACATTAGCCCTCATTTGGGCCCAGTCAGCTCCTTTTTCATCAGCATATAAAGCCAAAGAGGTGAATAGCTCATCCCCAAATTCACTATTTAAATTCATGCAAAAAGTGGCTAAGACTGCTTATTTCTCATTAAATCCAGATCAGATTTTCTCTACTGTTTTAAAGTATAATCAGTATTCACATAGTCCAAACTCAGTCTGTTTCTTTCTTTCTCAGTTATCACATCCAGTAGCAAAGATTCCACATCTTGGAGTTATTGGATGATTTTGTTGATGGTGCATTTTGCAGAGAAGAATGCAGCTCTCCCTCATGCAGCTGATGAGCATGCTCTGCTAGCAGGAATAAACACAAGTTTCTGTCAATGAAGAAAGCAGGAATGAGTTTATGAAATTAGGGCACTGAACTGTTGAGAGAAAGAGTAATTTTTTCTTATCATAATCCCACTTTTGAAAACCTCTACCAATCTTTCCACTGGACTGATGAAAAGGCGGATTCTGCTGATTCGAATAATTTGAAAGTAAATGATGACTCTGGTGTACACTGGCTGGCAGAGGGAACTGTTTATATAATTCTGGGCTCACTAATAACCTTCTTCATAGCTAGAAATGGTGCCAGGGAAGCTGCTGGCTATGTAAAAGTGCTCTCCCATTTCCTTGCCTTTATTGTTTTCTGTCACAGCTTGTTTTTTTTTAATTAGTACGTGAACTATTTTTAGTGTCTGGAGACAAAAATATATTGTTCAGACTAAAATGAGGCCAGGTACCATGAAAATATTTTCAGGGAAAGATATTTGGAGCCAGTTTATCTTTGTCTGTGTGCAGTGAAAGTTTGCCTGCTTAGTCCAATTAGTTACAGCCATGTCACTTCACGTAAGTTAATGTAGTTCTGTTAGTGTACAGTACAGGGCAGATTTTGGCTCTCATGCTGCAGAGGAATACTCTAAACCACACACAGCTAGGATCTATAGCATCTAGAGCATTCTGAATTATTTTTTTCCATACAAATTCCATGCATATCTTGTTGAGCAAATAAAATTTTTCAGTCAGATGATGACTTAGGCAAACGTGACTTTTGATAAGGCACCTCTTTGTAACTCATCTAATCTGCTCTAAGAGATCTTAAAGTCCCTGCGTTGTAGACAGACTAGCTGCACTGAGTTCTACCCATGTGTGTACATACACCTCTGGACACCATGAAGGTAGGTTTTGTGACCCACTAATTCAGCCTGGAAGAAATAGGAAAAGCTCTTCCATATGCAACAGTCTCAGCCAAGAGGCAAGATGTGAAGCCCGGCCATATCAGTTCCCTGCAGAATTTCAAATCAAGCTCAGCCTTGGCCATTTTCCTCATGGTTGCCCAAAGCCCAGTCCCACACTAGACAACCATTAAATTCTTCTCATGCGATGAGGGCTCCATTACCAGGGGAAAGCTTATCTGTGTGGAAGTATTATCCATAATGGAAATCTGAGGAAAAATCCACAGGAAATTAAGAGTTCTTCCAAAGAACCAAGTGCCTCCTGTACTCCAAATACTACTGCATTCTTTGATTTTGCCTGATTAAAAGGAAGCATATATATTTACCAAAAAGACCCGCATAATCTACCAAAATAAGTCTCTCCAATGTACACACTTGCACTTTTTAAAAAGACAGCTATTACTTGTGTTGTTAAACACACCTGTGAAAGTTTATCCAACACTAGGGTGACCAGAAAAGCAAGACATGTCAAATTTAGAATCTGTCCTAGCTGCATATATGAAATGGGTCCTGATAGTATTTTCACTAAAAGAAACTAAATATTTCAGAAAGAGAGAAAAAAATATTATCTCCAGTCATCTGTCATCAGTGCAATGCAGGCTTTTAACACTTCACCAGATAATTCTCTTGCAGAAGCAGATGACCTGCAGTTGAAGTAGCTCTACTTTAAAAGTAGCAGCCATTTTCAACATTTTTCAGGTTGTGATTCTCCAAAATATTCCATTAGATGCACTGAACTCTGCAGAAAGAGCTTTAGTTTAGAGACCAGAAATAATGGAGAAGTCATCAGATCCTACAATAATCCTGATAGTTATGTTTTCATATGTGTCCAGCTGTGTTTTCAACCTCCATCCCTGGATCCTGCCAGCAGCACAACTGCCAAACCTGCTGTAATACACTGGTGACCTTCAGCCAACATGGGACAGGGCTGCATAACAGAAAAAAGAGAGGGTGAGGGGATGAACCTTAGAGCTTGGCTTGCCTGCAGGATCTGCTTTAGATCTGCCATGGCTGACTCTGGTCTTTCAATGTCACAGGATTGGAGTATCTTTTTCTACCTGTAGGTATCAGGGCCAGGACCTGAAGGTCCAGGAATGTGTAGGTGCCTCAGGAGGAGAGATAAGCTCGGAAATAATGCAGTTAGTCCAACTGTTACCCCCTTTTTCCTTGTGTTCAAATCTCTCTTGATTGCAACAGCTTTTGACTAAGCTGTCACAGAACCACAGTACGTACCTGTGGTAAAAAATGAGCCAAAATCAGCCAAAAAACAGTTAACCTTGTAGACTTGCATCAAGAGAAGGATCTAGTCTTGGAAGATCCCTCTTCCACCACCAATACCTTCAAGGCTTCTTTCAGGAGACTCCCTGCAGGTGTCCTTGGGACAGCATCACCTACCAAACTCCCTCCTACCACCTTCTCCACTTGGCTGCTTCTGCTGTGGCGTTTCCAGGCTCTGACCCAACAGCCCTGGGCACTCACTACTCTTGCAGCACCTGATGAGTTTATGACATGTGGGAACTTCAGCTGGAGGCAGCCAGCTGCATTGGGGAAAATTTTCTGCAGAGACCCTGAATGACTTTTCAGGTGGTACACTCCCATCTCCTTCTTTGAAGACTGTCCTTGCAGAGGTAAGCAGTCTCTCCTGGACTCACAGAGGAGTGCACGTGAAGGGCCTGGGGGTGGGTTAGGCTTTGCTTACCACTTACCTCACAGAGAGGACTATTATGTGCTTCCCTCTTTTGGGCTATGTCCTTATTTATAGAAACAGTAACTTGGAGTGCAGGCAGGGGCAGTGATCACAGAATCAAAAGTGCCTCCTGCCACAATGTAAATATTCTTGAGTGCTTTCCAGTTCCTCTTACAAAACCCTGTGCATTGTTTTAAAGACAAATAATATAAGATTTAAATAAGAGGTCAATCCCAAGTCTCAGCTGTCACCACTCCATGTCATTTACATGGAAATACGTTATTTTACACAAAATCTGCCTTTTTATGTTTTGCCTAATTCACATACGTAGAAATTTTTGAAGTGCTCTACACTTCATAAAATAGCTTTAAATTAATTTGGGTTTCTTCATGATGTGTGATACCTGCATGTTCTCTCCCTTTTTCAAAAGGCTTTTTCAAAATAAAGTGATTTGGAGGAGCCTTCTTCCCAAATAGCAGCAGGAAGAGGTGAGGGAATGAAAGCACCAGCTGGGAACAAAGGGTGAGAAATAACCTTTTTCTACCAAGGTGTTGAATTTGGCTCAAATTCAAACACTGAACTCAGGATGTGTTCATGTATTTTTGCTCTTACTTCAGTAGTAACAGCACCAAGCCTGGCCTGGTGTACATGCAGTCTAGGTACATCTATGTCACCTAAAATGAAGATCTCCCACTGTGTACAGAAGGTTCATAAAATATTGAACAGTGCTAAAGAGCACAAACTGTTTATGCAGTCTGAGCCAAATTTTCTCCGAAAGAATTTACTATTGTGCCATTTTAAAAAATGTTATTCTTTATATGGCACACCAGCAGGTTTCAATTTGGATGCAAATGTGAGACAATTCATTTCCTTCAAGGATACTTCAGATGGATTCTGAGATGGCAGTAACTGACTTCTCGATTCTCCCTGCTTATGAGGAGAGTCTAGGGCTTAGTTAGTACCACTGCATTGTTGGAAGAAGACAGAGCTGGTAAATGTGGCCAGGCTTTACATTCTCTTGGGATGGGTGTATGGTAAGGGCAGATAGAGCACTGAACTCAAGAGGAGTCAGCTCAGCTTTGCCTGTAGCCCATGAAGCAGAACATCCATCTCACCAGCAAGTGCTCACAACTGCGAGGGCTTTTCCCACCTGGGAAGCCCACTTATCCATGGCCCTGAATTCATCTCAGTATCCCTGAGTTTAAATGTACATATTATATGTGTAACTGAATAATTTATAAAAGGATTGTTAATTTTACAGCTACATTGTGTCTTGATTTATTTGTATCTTTCTCTTAAATGTCTAATTTTGCTATCTAGCTTGAACATATGAGTACTTCAGTTGTATTTCTGTCTCTCTCTGGATTCTGATATTGGCTTAGCTACACAGCAGAGGTCTCCAGGGCAGAGGATGCCTGCAGTTAGGCCTCTCTGTCTGAAACACGTTTAGGAATTCTTTGCACAATTATCTGTGCATTAATTTGACTGTAGACCAGCAGAGCATGATTACAAACTTGATGCTGAAACTTTTTACATTGGTTTTGTGTTCAGCTAGAGATATATCCATGGAGACCAAAACTAGACATACTGCACTTAGTGCAAAGAGAAGCTTATATCTCAGAAAGGAGAGCCATTACTTTCCTCATGGGATCTCATTCTGGTATTATCCACCACTCATGAACCTCACAGAACTGTTCTCCTGCTGACTGAATGTATATCAGTGCACAACGGGCCACCAGCAATCTGATAGTGAATTTAAATTGAATTGAAGAATTGCAATTTTTAAACTTTTATACACTTAAACTTCATTAGCTCCAATGAGAATATAGTGTAGATACTCTTTGGTGTGACTTTCAAAGGTCCTGAACACCTACATTAACCAGGCTACCCATTCATAACTATTCTTTCTGGCAGACAACATCAGTTTTGGAGAGATCTTTTTGTTCATCCAAAGCAATCAAAAATACTGAAACCACTCATATGGAAAAAAAAAGAAAGCCCTACACCCATTTTGAGTGCCTTCAGATTTACAGCATTAGGAAAATGTTTAACAGCACCAAGTGTTTAATCTACAAAGGGATTATAGCTATCTTCACAGCATGCACACATCATTGTTAATGGGAGCTGCACCTCCAAGACTCACCCTAAAATGCTTGCTGTAAATTGCACCCCAGTAGGATAATTAAAAGCCTGGTAGAAATACAGCAAGTTCCAACAAACATTTTCTCCCAGGGTAAGTGACCAAAGTATTTAGAACTGAAAAATATAATCATCAGTTTGCCTGAGAAAGGTAGTGCATCAGTTTTACTAACAAGCTCCACACAATGGCTTTTTCCAACTTTGCTATAATTTTACTTGGTCAATTTTGTTCTGTATTTCTTAGCCTACTTGTTTTTTCCTTCATCCCTGTAATTCTACTTGACCTGAAGTTAAACACTGGGCTATGTTTGCAATCATTATTGTATCAGAATTGCCAATTCTTATTTCTATTTCTCCCATGCTAACTACTGGGAAAGATTATCAAAACTGTTAGCAGAATTACACCTTTTTTTCTCTCTTATTTGTTTTTGCTCAGACTTAACAAAAAACCATGTTTCATGACTGCATGTAATTTCTGGAATAGACTGTATCTTCTGCCAGAATTAACTGTCTTCTAAAATTATAAGAGCATCAACTGACAAGTACAAAATTCATCTGTCTCATTTTCTTATTCTGCAAAGATTGATGATGAAGGTAAAGCTAGGAATGAAATCAAAATAATCATCTAATACCCCATGAGGACCAAATTACGCTGTCAGAAGGAAATAGCCTAGAGCTTCTAGATTGTTTGTAATGTCCCATAAGTTATCCAATTTTGAGATGACAGTGTTTGCCCATGAGGCCAAGTAAGCTGTGGGAATGGTTTTCCTAATCCACAGAGGTTTTAAAGTTTCTAGGAAACATTATAGATCTTGACACAATTTCAGTTGATTTAAGATGTTCACAGAGAGGCTCAGAGCTTATCCAGTAACCTTTGAATCTTCATCACTGACATCAAGAGACTTCAGACTTAGTCTCCACCATTGCCTTTTCTTGGCCCCAGAGAAAAAATCTCTCAGTGCATTCCTGTGTGTACACGTTTAAATGTGTGCATGAGATGAGTGCTTTAGCACAGCCTATAAAATATTTCAAACAAAATGGGACTTGATTGTTTATGGGGAAAAGAAAAATAGGTTTGGAACTTTGGAAGTTATGCCACAGGCAGCATCTGATTGTGCTGCAAAACATAAGGCCATAAGCAATTTTTGATGCAGTTTTTCTAGAGATAAAAAGACCACTTTCCTAAAGTGGATATTTTCAGCAAACATTTCTACAAATTTTTAAAGAAAAAAAAGAATATTTCTTTGTTGTGTTACTTGGTTTCTTGACCTTCTTATAAATCAATTCACATTCTCTTTGGAACTTTCTTGATAAAACAAGTGGTGAGCATTTTCCTTAAACAGACGTTTATTTGTCTACAGAATAGACTTACTGTACATAAAAAACAGATTAATCACTTGTACTACTCTATTGAAATCAACAGGCACTCAGTGAGGAATTGAATAAAAAAAACCCACAAAAATTATGTTCAACTTCTTTATACATCATCACATTTAAAAGTGTAAGTCTAATATTGCCCTGCACAGCTCAGTTAAAGCAGTGGGATTAAACTGATCCCTTGAATGAGTAATATATGGCTCTATGGAGGACGCAGAGAAAACCTAGCACAATGCAATCCCAACTCCTGGTTGTGCCCTAAGCCAAGGAGACAGTGTGTTTATTAATAGGACTGAATTATTATTGGTGGTGGAAATGAAGCTGTCAACCAGCAGAGAACCTCAGAACCATAGCACTGCTGCTGCAGCACAGGGTCAGGGATAGATCTCTGCAACAGCTGATGCTGTGCTAGAGAGTCTGAAGAACCTGAAGTCTGACTATAAAGGAAGGGATGCAGCTCCCTGGAGCAATTTGTCCAGCCTCATCACACTTCAGGTGGCTCTACAGGATTTCCATGCTTGGGAGAATACTGTAAATGGCCTTTTCCTGACAGTCAGTCCAAGTTTACAAGGGGTTTCATAAATGTTGCAGCTGTCTATGTAAATACTTTACTCCAGCTGCATATCAGTGTGAGCTGCAGAAATGCCTGCTTACCATTTTGACCTCAAGATGAAGTGACCTCAAACAGATCTTCGCCTTCAAAAGAATACAAGCAAAAACTACCTGTATTTTTCTCTTACTCATGGACCCCGACATCATCCTTCAGTTCTGCACAACACTCGTGTTCCCACTGCTACCACCCAGCAAGTGACCCAAATGACCCCACAGTTCTGGGAGCCATCTTCTCCATGTCTCTAGTACCACCTGTCCCTCCAACATCCTGCCCAGCACACTGCTTCTCTTTGGTTCTAATGCTTCGTGTAATCCCCTCTTTTTCTGGACTGAATCTTTGGGGAAGAACAGGCACATTCTTTACAGTTAGAGTGGTGAAATAATGGAAGTGATTGTCCAAAGAGGCTGTGGTGTCACCACCATTTTTGGGGATAGACAGAATCAGTTTGGACAAAACCTCAGGCAACCTGATGTAACTTCAAAGTTGGCCATGCTTTGGGCTAGATGATGTCTGAATGTCCTGTTAAACTAGTATTACTTTATAATTTTAAATACATCTCTCTTCTTAATCAAATCAGTGCAATACGTCTGTAGTGATAGGAACTAAGGAGTATCCCTTCCACACCTTGTGAAGCATCTAGTGACCTTGACTATGTTCTCTGTTTCAGAGTCACCAGAACTCAGTCAAAACAATGGCGTTTACATGTTGCTTGGCCTTGCACAGCACACACTGAGGGTTTACAGAAAATAAATGGAGATATTTAGACTTCACCCACATTGCTCCTTTGGACTGCATACTGTATGAAGAGAAACAGGCAAAGCAGGGAGACAGGAGCCTGCTATACAGTGAAAAAGGACAGAAACTAAAAATACACAATATTTCCTTTCCATGGTCTCTAGGTAAGTATTAGGTTAGCAAAGGATTTGTCTTAGAAGGGATTTTAATTGCTCAGTTGTTATCAAGTGTGTGATTGCTTTCTGATGAGAAAAAGACCCAGTTGTTTTTCCCTCTAGTAATTCTGAACTGCTGGGTATTTGATTGCTCATATCAAACAGTTGTATATCTGGACTTGACAAGTCACTTACAGTATACAGTTAATTTTGACTTCACCCATTTTGTTCCTTTACAGTGGCAAAGTAAAAGACACAGCACTACTCATTAGGCATTGGCTTGCACTAATAGATCAATGCCTTTGTGTGTTCCACCAAAAAGTGTCATGTTATATTGTAGAATTTTCTTCATCCTTGATTTTTCAAGCACTGATCTTTTTTGTTTGGTCTTAAACAACGTAGTGGGAAGTTTTCTCTGGGATATGGAAATTCTTAAAATAATGGCTTAAGATTTTCAGTGAAGTGTATTCCACTCCCTGCTACAGTAAGTAAAAAATCATGTGTTGGTAGCTATTTCAGCCTGTTACTTTGATTCCTAATAGAAATCATGTCTTTAGCATAAAATTCATTTGATTTAGACAAGGGAAAACAAAGCAAAGAGTAAATGACCACCTAAAATATCATAGATATAAATGAAAACTTGAAGTTCTGCACTCTGATAGTATGCAAACAACTTTTTATTGTGATTACATTGATTTTTGCTACAGTAGTACAAATTGTCGTAAGAAAAATTAATCCAACCCTTGATCTTTCTGGTTAGTACATGGTGCGGTGATTTACACCTGCAGAAAGCAGACAGAACATACTACCAATGGAAAAATATCAGTTCACTTGCCCTGGTTTTGAAGCCCAATTTGCACAGGTTGTGCAAGGTGGTGAAAAGGCAGCACAGTTAGAATGAGACAGACCTTGTTACCCTGAACAAACTTGTAAAGTAGAGGTCCAGTTTAAAGAATAGTTTGAGATTTTTCTAAGACCATGCTTCTGTGGAAAGGATAGTCCTGCCCTTGCACTGCCACTACTGCCCCCATGTCTGCTATTTGGGANTTTTTTTTTGGTATGGCTATTTTTAGGCAGCTGTGCAAGCAGATCCAACAGTTCTGAGATTGCATAATAGCCAGTGCTAATGAGAAAGACGTGTTAGGCACAGAACCGAAGCATAGATGATTGCACAGGCATTTTTGATGGCAACATGGATTAAGATTGAACTGGATTAAGAAACCGCCTTTAAAAAGGATGTTGTGATGCTGAATATGACTTGGCATTAGCATTGCCATAAAGTTTTAAGATAATGAGTATACAGCTTTATATGCTGTTCATCATGGTGACGTATTTACCCTTAAACTTACGCTATTATACCCCTTACCCAATGAACTCACCTCAACTTCTGTTAAACATTTAACTTAGCTTGACAAATTCAGCTTCTGTTAAAAATAAACAAAAGTAGAGTATTCAGTATAACTTTTCAATATTTCGCAACAAAGCCAGTGCAGAAATTTATATTGGTAAGGAGGAAATAAAAAAATATCTATATCTGTCTGCCAGCCTCTAGAGAGCTACAGGCTTACCAAGCCAAAGAATATCTGAATTTCAATTTGGTGGCAGAGTGCCCTCTCTTCCCCTGAAGAACTCCTTAAGTGAGCAAACTCTTTTAACACTGGAGTCAGTGAGAGCTGATTTTGCAATTTGACTTCACTGGAACCTTGAGCAGAACTTTTACAAGATGCTTGTCTTTCATTTTAGGGAAAAGCTGACTGGGCAAGACTGTTTCCTGATGGTTTACCACTTTTTGCACCAGAAGTATGGTTTTGGCTTTTTTCCTTTCAGCTTCAATGGAAATGAAGAACAAGCTTGATTGAGGTGTTGCCAGGTCTCACAATTTCATCACAAGTCTCACTACTTATGTGTTTTCTTAAAGCCTCAAGTTTCTGGCTGTAAGAAAACTAAAACTTTTCTATTTCATAGGACTCTCCCCTTGCATTCAATGCAAAACTTCTGTCTTTTTTACTTGCAGACAAAGTTTGAAGAATGTGACACAATTACAGTTTCAAGGCTGAAAAGTCCCAAGTCAGCTATGAATAACTCACTTTTCTTTTTGTTCTTCATGACTTTTACACCATTTAAAGGCTATGGGGATTATATTCTTGTTCCCTTTAAGTTTGCAGTTGGCAGAACTGCAAATGTAGCAGGGAAAACATGAGCATCTTTTATCAGTTTTCAGTGTGCCCTATCAAATTGAAAAAAGTAGAACTGGGACTTACAGTGCTGACTTCAAGCTAATAAAAATTAAAGGAAATGGTGCAGATGAATGAAATTTTTTTTCTGTCAAGGGAAACATGATGTTTAAGTAATACCCAAGTTGTTGATATTTTTAGTTTATTTCGGTTCAGTATTCTTTTTAACTCTAGACCATCAAGGTTGGTAATCTGTAAATACTACAAAGATTTTTGAAACTACTAGCTTTTCAAAAATTAAATGTTGCTGTTTGTTCTGTCACAGATACTTCATATGATGGTAAAATTTCCATATTCAGTGAATCATCTGGGAATATGATATGTAACAACGTAGAAAAATAAAAGAGAATCCTATCCTACCTGTGGCAAACTTAGTCGCTAAAATATTAATATTGGGGGGAAATCCTCAGAAATTTTATTTTTTTATTATTTTAGGTTTCTTTATTATGTTATCAAAGAGAATGTACAGTTCACAGGCTCCTTAGCATTCAGTTTTTAACAATTGAATCATGCACAAAACTGGCATAAGCACAAGCCAAAAGTGAAAAACCAATATTTTGAAAATTTTCCCCTGTTATTTCCCCCACTTTCACCTGTTTATAGAGTGACCCACAGCCTGGCAAAGAATAAGGGATTCGTGTCTTTAAGTATTCCCCATAACTTATGCAGCACAAAAATCCAAGGAGCAATTTGTTTATCCAGTAAATGGATAAACTGTTGTTGGAGCATTTTACATGGCTGTCATGAGACATAGTTTTTTGCTGCCACTTTATTTATACTAAATGAACATGAAGAAAAGTTAATGACACAATTATGCAACCAAGCCAAAATTTATTAATCAAACGCAAATTATTTTTTTTAATTTCTACAAAGTAAGAATTGCTACAAAACATAGTACATGTTCATGGTTCTGTATCATTTGTTTAATTTAGGGTCTTTAACTCAGTCAAAAATATGAAACTCAACACATATAGTATCAGCCCAAATGCAAATTGGTTTAAGAACCTGAAGATGCCCTTTTAATTGAAAACCTGACAATTGTGATTCTGTTGTGATTTCAGATTTTTAGCCCTTAAAAATCAAGAACTGAAAATGTGGATCACTCAGGCTTGACTCCACCTGCTTTGTTGTGCCATGGTTTGGATCTATAAAAAAAGATTTTCCAGTGGAACAAAATGGCCTTGTTCTCCCAAACAGAAAAAGGCACAAGCCACACCTGAGGGAGGCAGTTCTGCCCTCTCCTTGCATCTGCTTTTGCTTCCTGCATTGTCCCCACCTCTGCACCACCTCAAAATGTCTTGAACTTACAGTAGCAAGGCCTGATCCCACTGCCCAAGCCCATCGATATCAACCCACGGTCATCCACCATGCTGAAAGGACCATTTCCACTTGAAGTCAGGGGTTATGGAAATCTTGGTCCAGAACTTTTGAGGAATTTGTTAATTTATAAATAAAACACAGCAGGGCTTGCAGTCAGTCGCAAATGAAGTCTGGTATAGCTGGGGTGGGGAGAGCAGTGATAGGAAAGCTTCAACCAGCTCTCCATTCATCCCACTGGGGCTTCTCCAGGGCCCAAGCTGAAACCCTGGAAAGACTCTCAAGCAACAAGGCTGGCCATTGCCCCCTGACTGCAGAGGCACTGTCCCCCTGAGCCCCAGACAGCCCATCCCCAGTTGCCAAAAAGCCTCCTCCTCGCCTCTTCCTCTGCCTCTCCCTCCTCCAGCTGCTTTTGTCCTCTGTAGCAGCACAGAGTACAGCCAGGACATCCACCTGGGGTCTCTCCTGATGGCTCACTGACCCAGCTGGATTTCTGTCCCTCCCTTGATAAGGGACTTCTCTCTCTCTACCCTACTTTTTCCCCTCTTCCACCTTTTTCCTTTGGCCATACATGCCACATAAGTGGGAGGTACAGGACAGTGACTGGGTATTTTGTGTAAGAGAAAGACTTCTTGGGAAGGTGGGAAATAAAAAAAGAAACCTTATTCCTGTAGTTTCTAAAGAAATATTTTTTTCAGTTACAGAGCCTGAAACCTCTTCTTGTCTCTATCCCCACTAAAGCTTCATTAGGTCCACCAGCCCCAGAAGCATCATGGATCTGCTTCAGCATTCCAGCTACACCTTCCTCCCTCAACGCAGTGTTTCAGAACATGTTCCGTTCCCTTTGGCTTTTTATAACTTTCTTAGAGGCAATAAACTGAATTGGATTTCCTCCTACAGGAGAATCAATCAAACCTGCATTTTTAAACCCTCTGGAGCCTGCAGAACTGGAACACATAGAACAAAATATGTCTTGCTTTCCTGAGAGGTCAATATCTCTTGTTTCTGCAGGGTGGACATACCCCTGAGACGAATGGGATTTGTGCCCTGTCCTGCTGGGTGTGCAATATCACTTGGTCCAACACAGCCTGTACTTGATTTATATTGAAGATCAGAATGGGATTCATATAAATAAACTATATTTCATTTAACCTTCTTGAAACAGGTGCTCATGAAAGAGTAGAGGTTTTCATAACATTTACTCAAAATATTTATTTAAACTTTGGAGGCATTCAGCACATACAGTTTTACTGTTAATATTTCACAGACATTATCTGTAGATCACCTATGTTAATTTTATCAGTTCACACCATATGTGGTATGATACTGGGGCTTTTCCAGGCTGTTGCCCAATTTTATGTATTTTCCTCACTGGCGCAGTCAAGTCATTTTAGTTGCATGGTTGCCTCTGCTAAAAGATCTGGGGTTTGTTTTTTTTTTTTGTTTTGTCCATACAAGGAAATGTTGAAGGCTTTAACTCTGAGACCAAAAATAAAGGGAAAGAAAAAGGGTGCCAATGTTGTGACCCACTTTTTCCTTCACTCCGTTTATATTGCTATCCCCTTAAATGCATGAGAAGAGTTATGCAGCTCTTTTCATTAAGCTCCATAAACCAGATTCAGAAGTCTGTGGAATTAACTCTAGACTTCCATTAATATAAAGGAATTTGGAGCTGAGAGTTGATGTTCTATTTAACATATGCCCTTCATATGAAGAAAAAATCCAGCATGATCCCTGCTCAAAAAGGCTGCAAGTGAGATTCCAGACCATCTCTTAAAATACATTTTTGTGTGCCAGTAGTGTTGCTATTTCTCTGATGGATAGCAATTAACATCTTTTTTCCAACCTTATTCTGGCATATTCTTGTTTGTGCCAAAGTGTCCTGGACCCAGTTGATATGCATGAATGCTCTTAGTCCAGAGGCAAATACCTTCCAGCATTTCCACTGTCTTTGATTCTAGTGGTGCAGCAGACCTTTGGAAAGAAGTGCTCAGTTCAGCTCAGAGTGGACCTCACAATAGCCCACTTTCTTCCCAGCAGGTTTCTGGCATGTTTTCCATAGCCCTGGTCCTTCCTAGGGCATCACAGGGGACCAATGACTGCTTCCTCCTCAAAATATGTCCATTTCTGTATTGCTCTGCCAGCAGCAGAAAGCTCCACCAATATCCTGAAAATCAGTTTGGAATGCTTAAAAGAAAAGTGGCAAAACACACTTCTTAATGTTTGAAAATGACAAGGAATCACTGAGGGTTTCCCAGTTGCGGTTCTAAACTCACTTTTATGGGGCAGTCCTGCTGGACTTTAGCCAGGCTGAAGCTGATGGCCAAATCACAAAACTATGGCCAAGGAATTAGCAGTTTTGTTGCCAGAAATTCTTGAATATCTTGCATTGACACTGCATTTAATTTTACTTATGTTTTCATTGAACAGTAGGAATATATTTCTGCCAATTTTTATTTGAAAATAAAAAGTGGGGAGAAGTCTTCCAAATGTTTCAGACAGAGGTGTTAAATGTTGAAATGTGTTTTTCCAGCATTACACAGTAACACAAATAACTGGGAGAACATTTCTCACAACTTTGAGGTATATTTTGGTAAGACAGTTTGACAGAAAGATGGAGATTTTATATATATATTTGAAAAACTAAAAATATGTCTGAAGAGAGAGAGAAACCTTCAATATATTTAGTACCTGTAAATTCTGGGGAAATTAGAAGATTTATAGAAAGGCCAAAATAATCCCCCTAACAAGGAAAGACAGTTTTAACATAGTCATGTTTCTAGTCTGGTGTAGCATCCATTTGATTAATGTGCCCTGCTACTTCTTGTTCAGTCAAAGAGAAAGCAGATAACAAAGGGGCTGATTATACTGCCGTGGGGAGAGGGGACTGAGAGAATGAAGACATATAACATACAAATCTATAGAAAACTAAGCTTCATTTCTTCAGCTACACATAAAGTAATTCTTGTCTGAAATATGTTTGGGTTACTACTTGCACAAATAGGTTTAATGATTCCTTTCTCATTTACTTGTTGAAGTGTGTTGAGGGGTTCATTCAGTGCTAATAAAAATACTGCAATACAGCATTGACTGCCAAAATGCTTATCTGAAAAGGAGCTTCCAGTTGCTTTCAGGCAGAATACATGTCAGCAAAGATAAAGATTTAGCTATTACTCAGTAAAATGGTGCTTTAAAGTTTTCCTGAAATGCAATATTGAATCATGTTTGAATTTTCAATTATGCTGTTACCTCTTGAATGAACCTTTTTGAACACATTCAAACAATTTTATGTCTTGCATTTTAAATTGCCTACAATTATAAGCAAAAATCATACTGACTTCAGGTAGAGCAAGAGTTGGTCTGGTTCACTGACAGGCTTTCACTTCTGTGTGTGAAACACTACAGGCAGTGAAATATCCTTCCTGCAGGAAGGAGTAGGAGGCTTACTGTGTTTAGAAGAGGTTAAATGCTGCTGAACTGGGACACCTTTCTTCTACTGTATCTAATTTGTATTAAATGGGAGCTCCTTGCTGTTCAACATGCAGCCATTTGGTTCACATTCCATGAACCTCAGAATCACAGAATATTCTGGGTTGGAAGAGACCCACAAGAATAAAGTCCAACTCCTTAGTGAATGGCCCACACACAGATTGAATACACAACTTTGGCATTTTTAGGTTCTGAACAACTGGTCTGATCTCAGAGGATGGAAACATGATTTGACAAAGTCACATAAAATGAACAATCTATCAGAATATCATAATTTGCCATGAGAAATGTTACCTTAAAAGGGACTTGGTTCAGATCTGGAGATACCAGGGGGATAAGATTAGCCTGTAAGATCTACATGTTTGTTCCTGTGGTAAACAATGTTCATTATTCTACTTCTTTCTTGGGCTTAGAGAAATACAACAGAAAGAATATCTGCACAAAGCTTTGAGGACTGGCATAAGCTCACACTACTGAACAAGAATTATGGGGCTATGCTAAATACATCCCTAAGTCATCACTAAAATACCCTGTCTGTCAGCTGGGGTTCAGTGCTACAGTAACATAGCCATGAGATTTATGCCAGGTGAGAGGACAGGGAAGAAGAATGCATGTTTATTTCCAAAATACTTTTTAAACAGTGGTAGATATCATCACAGTAAGAAAGTCAAACTATCAGTTTTGACATTGTTTCTCTACATTTCCTTACAAGGAGAAGAAGAGGGGATTGGTCAGACACTGACTTCTTCTCTCGCTCAGCCAGTGACAGAACCCAAGGGAATGGCCTGAAGCTGTGTCAGGGAAAGTTTAGGCTGGATATTAGAAAAAGGTTCTTCACCAGGAGGGTGGTTGAGCACTGGAAGAAGGCCCTCAGACAAGTGGTCACAGCACCAAAACTGACAGAGTTCAAGAAGAGTTTGGACAATGCTCTCAGACACATGGTGTGATTCTTGTGATTCTGGGCTGGGCTAGGAGTTGGACTTTGATGGTCCTTCTAACCCAGCATATTCTATGATTCTATGAATATAATCTAAAATATTTATAATAATAGTACAATCAGATCACAAAATGCATATATGTCAAATATTGCATTGTCTTTTAGTGAAATTATTGTGGTTAGCATTTAACAAAAATGAAACACTCAGGTTGTAATTTTTGCAGTTTCATAGGAAAAAGGTCTGAAGGTAACTGATGAATGGGGGTTGACCATGAAGAAGAGAGATGCATGCATAATGCCAAGATACAATATTAGCTCCGAATGCAATTATGTGTGCCAACAGCTCTTAACATTAGTAGATATTGTATCCTAAATAAGCAAGTTCATTACATTTTATAGCTAAAACTACTTGCAGGAGCAAACCTATGCTTAGTTAATCTCTAGTCTCTAATTCACTAGTTTTGGTGGCCCACCGTGCTGCCTGTGGCTAACCAAGGCACTGGGGAGTGCAGCCAGGCTGCTGTTCTGAGCGCTTGGATGCTCCCTTCGTTTTTGTGTGGAGAACACCCACAGGTGTCCTTTATCTTTCAGATTGCTGTTGCAGGTCTTTGAAGGATTGCCCACCTTTTACTTCAGTGGCATTGTGATTTCTTGGTTTTATCAACGGCGTCACTTTTTCTTAATCCTGTTAACATCAATCCCATGTGAGCCAGCAGTCTCCTGCAGCTCTTCCTCTTACATTGTGCTGAGGGTTGGACCATCTGTACCTTCACAAGGCCATTGCTCTTCAGTCAGGTCATACAGACTGTGGCTCTTTAACACCATGCACAAACATCCTCCCTGCATTCTGCAGGCACAGTGCTCATACATTCTTATTAACCTTACAGTGGTTCTAGCAGGTCAAACAATTTACAGAGAGCCACAGTATTGCTTGGGCAAGAAATAATGTTTGAGTAGACAGGGAAGTTTCTTTGCTAGCATAGTATTTCTCTGTTTAGAAGCTCTTCAGAATTTTTCCTTTATAATCACAAGTAGTAACAACTTTATTAAATCATGCTATCCTATCTGAAGTTATCTGATTACATGTCATAAAATGGGGAGTGGGAATAGCTTTTTTAAAGCCAAAAATATATTAACACAATCCTGATGCCTTTGTGGCTTTGCTTCATTCCAGAACAGTAGGTGAGCTGGTCCTTAAGACATAGAATCATCTGTAGTTTTGAATATTTCTCTACAGGCAGCTGACTTTAAGTTAATTCTTTGTGTTCAAAAGAATTCACCAGTTCTCTTTCTTTAGTTACTTCATTTGTGGGTTTGGTAGATACTGACCACAGTTCCCAAGTTCCTCTGAGGTTGTATATCCCAGCTGGGTGGAGCTACAGAGGATAACTTTTAATAGGATTACATAGCATTTTTTATTAGAATATACTTTTTTATAACATAATATAGTCCAGTCAAAGGATTTTTGTGGCTGAGTGATTTAAATAGAAAAGCTTAGGGAAACAATCCTTCCTTCTGCAAAGTATTTCCAGTAAGCCCTCTGTATCCTCAGGAAATGTGAATCGACATGGTGCTGCAGAACTCTGTAAGGTAACATACCAGCTGAGAATCTGTCTTGTAGTCTTTAAGTGCTGTTTGTGGTATAGGGAAAAAAGTCTTGGAATGTATCTTTGCTTCTTATTAAACAATGCAGGAGAAGCAGTAAACATAAAAGTAGAGATCCCCTGAGATCACCACAGTCCTTGAGCACTGGGAGGCAGGAACTACAGCCAAAGGATGCTGGACCCTGAGAGAGTGGTTACCTTATGATAATGGTAAGGTCAGTCTTTCTTTTACAGGGAGACCATTTGCACTTTGATAGTGAAAAATAAATAATGGTGTTGACATTTTAGAGTGGTTTAAAGTTAATCCTTTGTTTGGAGTCAGAATTTCATACAACAATCTTAATACCCATTCAAGATACTACTCAAGAGCTTTAATATCCATTCCAGTCCCTCAGAATGTTCCCTCTGTTCAGACATACAGTTTGTGCATAGAAAAAGCTGTGATGCTTCTGGCAGCTAGAGTTTTGTAGCAGGCCCCAGATGGATGTGCATCCATGACACTTTGGAGTCATGTGGCAAGAAGGGCTGAGGAATTGAGGCAGGTCCTCACTGAAAGATACAGCAGAGGCAGTCCTTGTGGGACTAAGTTCCCCCTACAGATTCAGGGGCAGGCACTATAAAATACTAACCCCCCAAACACCTTAATGTTTGACCATTTGCCTAGCTTGAGCCAATTCTAAAATCCTCTCTGGCTTTATTGCTGCAATGACTTAATTTTTCTATGAAACTGATCTTGATCCAAGACACTCCTTGGAAACTTGACTTCCAGAAAAGTAAGAAAACAAGGGTGTTCATGATAAAACACCTGTTAGTTGTTAATTTAGTAAGGACCTTTGGATGCTTAGTCTGTCATGATTCTGTCTTTCTGGTTCTCCTTAAAGATGCGAGTAAGTAATGTAGCTAAAAGTAATTTTTTGAGTTTGGTAGAAATTTTCATCCCACCCTTTTGAATATAGTTCTGGTGCAAAACTAAGCCTTTCATTCTGAGATTCTTGTCATGTGGGACATAGGCCCACATGATAATAATAATGCAAAGAGAAGTTTTACATCCAGGATTTTTGACGTTTCTACCCAGGGCTGAGCCAATTCAAAGTTCTAAGTGGATAGAAACTTCCTAAAGACTAGGGCTAAAGACATTTTTTTGAGGGAATAATTTATTCCACAAATTTCATCTCTCCTTCTAAATGTGGAATTTTACAACCAGCTGCCTTGTTTTCTTATTCTTTTAATTACTCAAGCAGGTAATTAATTTTATATCTGTAATTTGCTCTAGAAATTATGACAATTGAACTGAATCCTTTAGATATTAGAAGTCAGATACATGCTCAAATACTGCTCATATTTCTCAACTTGTGAGTTTTTAATACTACTGCATTCAATGTTCATGGAAAGTGGGGTTAGTTATTGAAAGACTATGAATCGGTAAAATGCTATCAGTACAGGAAAGGGCCAGGCCATGGTGTAATGGCTTCTGATTGCCCTACAGTTCTTCCAAACGAGGCAGGCAAATTTGTATCTGAATGAACCATTAAAGGAAAGATGGAAAAAAAATATTCTTGTGTAGAGTAAACTCTCCTAGAAGAGGGAATTTTATTTGGTTTCTGCAAGAACATTTGCTCTGCAATATCCTGAGGGGAAAAAAATCTTAATGAAATATAATTCAACACTTTTTTTTTTCTAAAGAAAATAAAGGAAGATTATTCCCAAAAGAAAACAACTTGTACTCCCTATTATTACATCACACCAAATATGGAAGAAAATGTGCATCTCTGGAGGTATCCATGCCAGCCAAGGACCCTTAATAGGGTGCCAAAAAAAGAGTCAGAACTTAAATTGTTCCACCTGAGTCAGGAAGGGGTACAGACCCTGTGGGGAGCAATCCAAAGCCACACAGGTCCTGTCTGTGTCCACTGGGCAAAGAAAGAGTGTAATGAAATTAGCCACCTAAAGCTTTGGTAGTCATATGCTCGCTGGGCTCCTTGTTCCTTCTATTGAGGGACTTTTCTCTGACCCTCAGTCCATAAAAGCCTGTGATAGTACAAGATAGCTAGTCTAATCCTCACTACCATTCATGTTGCTGTTCCATATCAGAGATGTCTGTTTTGGTGGAGTGGACAATCCTGGGTGGTTTTCTTCAGGCTACACCTCTAATTGCTGCATTCTGTGATAGACAAACATAGTATTATCACTGTAAATGCTGCTGTCATTGCATTATCTGTACCTATTCCAAAATGCACTATAAAGGAGCATTCACAGCAGGCCAAATATTACACAAATTGGATAAGATAATGACCATAATCTGTACGAGGTCTCATCTTCTTTGTATATACAAAAAGAGTTCTGCACCTTACAAATTTCAAAAAGTACAAGAATTAAAATGATGTTCAACAAGTTTAGAAAATTAGGATTTGATCACAGGCAGCAAGTAGATTCCAGTTACTTCCCTCTCCTGCAATAAGAAGTGTTCATAATGCTGTTCTTCAGAGTCCCTGTGCACAAGGAAAACATTCCCCAGCCAAGGACATATAGTGAAGTGCAGTCCTAGTTTGTCACACAGGTACAAAATCCAAATGTAAAACACACAAGGCTACCACACCGCAACACAAGGTAAATATGAAGGTATTTAAGACTTATTCGAAAGAGGCAGGCATTATCAGTGATACTTTTAATGGTGTTCTGGGTCACCAGGAAGGTTCTGAATACACATACCATTGGATTACCTCCTCGTGTGACAGAATGGTACATGCTCAGCTGTGTTGTATCATATTTGGATCAGTTATAGGTCCAAATAGCACCTAGAAGCCAAATGCCAAATGCCTAGATGAGAGGTTGGACTTACACCTGGGGATTGAAACTTCACTTCAAACTTGAGTTTGGGCCAAGCACCAACTACAAAAAATGCATTTGCCAGATTTTTTCCAGATCAAACCCAAGGAAGTAGAAATTGCACGAGGCCTGAAAAATCAGCAGGTTTTTCACCATTTGAATGCAAAAGGTTCATCCATCAATTAATCCTGGATTCACATCTGGATTGTACTTTTGTTGCACCACTTTCCACACTTCAACAGGAAATTAACTCTGTGTAAATCTCCAAAAATTTGAGTCAATTGCACTTCCTTGTGTCAGTATCTGAATTTTTCATCTAAACCCCTGAAAGCGAACCTAAGCTTAGCTGCAAGTCTGCTGGGTTGATGTAAAAGCCACAAAGTCCCATCTGGGTTGATGTAAAAGCCACAAAGTCCCATCTGGTTTTCCCTCAGCTGGAGCTCACTTCTATCTGCACTGAAACTGAGGTGAAGCTTCACCAAGCAGTGGCTGAGCTCTGGCCCAGGCTGGAAAAGACCATCTGATGGCTGGAAATTTTCCATCTGATGATGATTCAAGTCCAGGTTGAATGGGGCTTTGAGCAACTTTGTCTAGCGGCAGGGGGGTTGGAACTAGACGATCTTTAAGGTGCCTTCCAACTCGAACTCTGCTACAAAGCTACGATTCTATGAATTATTTGCTTGCACCATCTGGTGGTTTTTTGCAGTCGGTGCAACAGCAGTTCCCTGTGCTCCAGCGGTGGTTGCAGCAGCTCCCAGCTGACCTTGCAAATGATCTTGGGCTAACGCAGGAAATAGCACCTGTCACTAGACTAGTTAGTAATGCAAAATGACACCAATCCCCCTGGTATGGCAGAAATCCTGCTTTTTGCTTCAGGTTGCTATTCTCTCATCCTGATCACAGACCTCTTCACAAAAGCACGTGGAAAATGAAATCTGACAAAACTCTATTTATAAAGGGAAAAAAAAATCAGTCAAGGTTTAACAAGCTTTAATCAGGGTATTCTGTAAAGCCTGACAGAGGTATGTGCCAACTAATAGCAACTTTTGACCCTGGTTTTTGGCCTCGTTGGCTCTTGGCACCCAAACAACATGCTGGCTCAGTACTCTGACAAAGCCAACCAATTGGGTTGTATTTAAGTGGCTTTGGATGAGCACAGTCATCATCATTAGATGATTAAAAAAATCTCAGGCTCAGGAGTCGTGCAACAGATGCATGTCAGACTATCTGACTGTGGACCACAGGTCATATGATAGCTTAAAGAATTGAAGAAAAATCCCAGAAAGACATATATTTCCCCATGGGAATGCATGACATTGCAGAACAAGTGATGTCTTCACTTCCTACTTATGGAACCTGAATCTGGCTACTGTGGTGAAATGGTTTAAGATCTCAGTTGTTGAAAACAGCAAATCCAAATGGATCTGATTAGACAAGCTCTGCAAACCTTGCTACATACTGAACACTGCTCGGTTAAAACCTGGACTAACTCCACCAAAGCCAGTAGGGAAATTAGGAGCTAACAGATTTCCTTCAGTCCAGAGTCATGTCCTTCTTGTACTTTATGTTATGTTCAAAGAGCAAGATTCCATGTCTTCCTACTTTGGATAATTTTCTTTTTATAAGTCATATAATTGCTGCACATTCTGGTGGTCTCTGGAGATGTGAAAATGGGCCACAGTACAGGTGGGACCTGTCCTTGGACAATATCGCCTGCACAGGGGGAATAGGTGGCCTATGGCTACTGTCCCTGATAAAAGAGCTGTCTCAGGGAAAGGGCTCAGTGAGACTGGTGAAGCTGTTACACTGCCCTGACCATGACTGGAATAAAAAATACCCTCTCCCAGATACACACAGCCCAAAGCTGCAGAAAAGTTCAGAACAGGCTGAATCCTCCACTTCTTCTTGTCCTCTGCTCTCAACCCACATCCACACACCCTCAGTCAGTATTTAAACTTTCCAGTGTGTAGGGAAAATCTCTATCTCCCAGTCTTGCTGGGTCATATAATTCCAGTACTAACTGCCAAGACTGTTCCCCAACTGGACATCTGTGAGAAGAACCTCACGCAATCACGTTCTATCATAGGAAAGATTTTCCAGTCAGGCACACCCTTTTTGAAATACATTGGATACAGTAAAAGTTCTTCAGAAAACATTTCCTCTTTCCCTGCTTCTGAACTTGGATAGCTGTAATTTCATTGACTCGCCAGACACTGAGCCCTGCTCTAAGGAAAACATTCTACAGATATAACCTGTTGGAAGAAATAACTGATCTGTTAGAAAAACCCAGCAAGACACAGACTGAAAACCAGGTTTGTTTTTAACCTTGGTGGTTTTGACCTCAGCGGTAATGAGTGTTTTTCTCTGATCTGTCATATCTCTCTACCCAGTACTGATATTCTTACCAAATAAAAACTCCCATCAACTCACTTTCATGAAAAATGCAGAATACCTCATTATTCCTAAAATAACAGGGAGTTTTTCTGCATTTTTGAACCTTATGTAAACTGTATCTTTTTAGCCTTTTTTTTTTTTAAGTTGATCCAGCACACAGATGCAGGATATTATATGCCACAAACCCACCTTTGAAACACCTTTGCTGAAATTTATATTTGTGAGCAGTCATCTTTAAAAACAGATTCATTTATCAAGCTTGCATCTATATCTGAATTCAGGGTAAGGATTTGGCTCTGATAAGAGCACAATTTCTGCTATAGCAGTCCTGCCTCCACTGGGAAAGACTTTCTTTGATGTGTTATAAACTGATCAAGACTTAATAGTCATCTGAGAAAGTCTTGGTTCATAACTCATTTTTACAGCTATCTTATTTCTTTTCCGTTTTGGGTTTATCTTGGATATGAGGCCCCTGAAACAAATTTAAACTTCTCCACAAAACTATGAATATAAAATCTCCTGTGAAGCAATCCAGTTTATCTGTTATCATGATAAATCAGACTGTGACTCTCCAGCAAGGCTGTCACAAGGCCAGAACAATTAAGAAACTTACATCCTTTTGTGGTTCCTGTTTTGTATTTATTTTTATGTACTCTCAGTAACTACCTAGTCATTTCAGTTTAATTGCTGTAGTTCTGTACCCCTACCTCCACCTTGAAAAAGGAGTTCTGCATGAACTTTTTGTCCCCAAGCACTAATCTGTTTTTGTGACCTGAACAGTATTTATCCCCTGGTTATAAATGAAATCCGTATTTCATCACTCTTTTTCATGCTACAGCCAAATAGCTGCACTCCTACAGCTTCAAATGATGGCACAGAAGAGAATTGTTAGATATGCACATTCCAGCTATCCCACATCTGCCAGGTCTGTTGTGGGCAAAAATGAGGAAACCAGAGCCAAAAAAACAACCCTGCTTTGTGTGTATGTTTTATTTTAAACCACTCTGAAGCCAAGAATGTGAAGATCAACCAAATGCTGATGTACTAGTAATATTTTTACACAGATCTATAAATATACTTATCACTGTTTAAAGTAAGACTGAATATACTGCAGTCATAAGAAACACACATGTTCTAGAGGACAGATAGAAATAATTATATGAAACAAAGACTGGAACCACTTTCTTTTTTTGGGTGGGGTTAGACTTCCTGTAAAACTTCATTGGGGATAATCTTCCATTCCTTCTGCAGGTGACATTAATGGGAGCTTTCTCTAGGATTGAGCCCAAATACAAATATAATTTTTGTGCTTTTGTTTCCAAGTTTTCTGCAAACTTCTTTCAGTCTGGACCCACTTCTAAGCCATCTATAGCTATAAATAGCAAAACTATCATCAGTAATTCTGAACTCACCATATAGGAGCACCTTCACTGGAAAAAAAAATGTAGGTTCCCATAAATAATTTTAAAAATCTTCAAAAGAATCACGGAATTGCCTCATCTAGGAATCAGCCATGATTAATGTAGTTCACCCTGCTGTCTCTGACAAAGACCAGCACCAGACACAGGGCTAGAAAACTGGTATGAAAGGATATAGCAGGATTGGGAAGAAAAGGATGAAAAAACATAGTGAGACAGCTGCTGTATGGACAGAATGAACATACCATCTGTCTGGAATTTCCCTATACTGAAGCTCAAGGAGAAGGAAGGAACAGATTTCATATACTGTATTTGGTGTAGACAAAGGAGGAAAAAGAAAAAGGGTAATGTTAATAAAGGGTTGTAAGCAAGGAGGCGAGAGACTTCTGCTTCTTCTGTATAGAAGGGACAGGACAGGCAGGAGTGGAGGTAATGTAGCAGGAAGTGTAGGATCTTTTGGATAAGTTCCACTGGATCTACACCTACAAAGGCATAGAAAATACACACACCTGTGTGCCTCTGGGGAAGGCAGTAGAGTACGTCACTGGAAGACTAACAGGTGACAACAACTCCATTGGGAAAGATGTCAGAAGGCAAGTAGATCTTGAATAACAGGAATTAAAGGTATCAGAAGAGATTTGTCAAAGTTCAGAGGACTGCCTGTCTCTTTAGCAGTGACTGGGGAGCATTTCTTTTTCAGAAAAAGAAAACGCAGTTTCCCAAGTCAGTGGCTAAGCTGGCTGAGTATTTCTTGATTGAATAGATCTGAATTCAGTGGTTCCTCTCACAATTACAGTACAAGTCCCTGGGTTTGAGGACACTTTTGTGGGGCACTAATGTACCATTAGTAGCTGCTAGCTCTGAAGCCAGACCTGCATTCACGCGCAGCAGGAGATGCATTTCTAAGCACATCCCCTTCTTCATTCATGGAGCACAACATATACTCACAAGCACAATAAGAAGCAGCTTGAGAGCAGGAATCGAAAAGCTCTCCTTTGCTTGCTCTTCAGAGGAGGTAGTGGACAAGAAGGAAGCATCCGGTTACCAAGGTCTGACTTGTGTGCTGGCAGTTGGGCCACACTGGTTTTGCATATGGTA
Organism: Pomatostomus ruficeps; assembly: GCA_013400735.1. Classification (NCBI taxonomy): domain Eukaryota; kingdom Metazoa; phylum Chordata; class Aves; order Passeriformes; family Timaliidae; genus Pomatostomus; species Pomatostomus ruficeps. Next base: position 69,907 of record VYZT01002129.1, read on the forward strand.
TATAAAATGAACAAACATAAAATGGGTATTGATGGAGTGTGATTCCACCCTTAAAGTGCAGCTGAATTCACTGTATCAGTCCAGGCAAGTGCCAAAAATGTGAGGGAGCTGCAACAGGATCCCATAATCTGTGCATTGAATAAACTCAGGGTTAAATAGACCTCACAGCATGAATGTAAGACTGCCCATCTAGTGTGAGAGTATAAGTAAAATTCAGAGATCAATCCTGCAGGAATTGCAATGAATGGGATACCTAAAGAAATTTCAGGCCTGTGCAAAAACTATTGTCCCAACCACTTAATGGCAGTAGCAGGGGAGTATTAAGTTCTGCAGATTGTACATATCCATGGGTAAGCCAATGATCAACCTGTGTGCTTATTTTCTACACATTTGCACTGCTCAGTCCTTGAAAATTTGTCATCTTCGTATGGTTCTACTTACTTGCTTGGCCCTAGGAAAAAACGTTGGTTAGGAAGGAATGAGTAACTTTTTTCACCTTGCTTTTTTTCCCAAGAAAGGAGCAGAATAATCACTTTTTTCCCTTGTTTTCTGCCAGCATACTGAAAGATGGGCATATTATCAGACTGATAAATTTTCCAAAGAATTCTAAAGGGCTGATCTGAACCAAATGTAAACACTGAGAAATACAACTCTTGTCTTTTTTTTCTTGTTCAGTGTGGTTACAGAAATCATTAAGTTGTAGGGCTTGGACTGAGATCTGTAATACTTTTTTCCATGCTCATCAGAGACCACTAAGTAACTTGAAAAATGTTCTTTTGTATCTTAATAAACAAAAACATAAATTAAGACCAAGTTTTTCCTCTATGTCATTCCAAAGTGAAACATTTTAACTTCCTTTGTGGTTTGTTTTTCCCTTGAAAGACGTATTAGAGTTTAAAAAGTACCGTCAGACTGACAGACTGGCATGTCAAAACTTGTTAGGTTATTACTGATGCTTTATGCTCTCTGGAGCATGACTGCCACAGTTATTTGGTTCTCAGTTAAATGTTCATGTGGGTAATTCCACTGCAGTCTTCCAAGGGGAAGTTCAAAAACATCAGGATTTATGCTACTTCTGATCCCCGAAATGTGATCTGTACACAATGTTTGTAAAACACCTGAAGTTTTTAAGTGCTTGGTGCTCATGGGCCTCTTTTTCACCTAAAAGTGTGCACCTACTGTTTATTGAAATCTACGTAGATCTAAACAAACTAAGCCTGGGACTGTGTCATCATGTCAGGCAGCCACAGAGGAGTTAACCAAAACATGCAAACTAAGTCTCAATTTCTAATTAATAATTAACGTTTACAAGATTGCAAACCCTTTACTCCCACTGTCAGGCTGTTACTTATCAAAACATTTTCAATGTGTGCAGTCAAGGAAAGGTGTGTAACTGCTGACAAACATGAAAATTATTCTGCAAGTCTTTAATTCTTAGTGTACACTGCTGAGTCTTAAGCAAAATCTTGCTGTCACTTATTCAGGACAAACTCCATCCATTGTACAGCTGTTGCTACTTGGAAAACTTCTCTTATTTATTTATTTATTTTTACTTTGGCATTCCAGCAAGTTTTTAGGAAGATTCCTAAAAGGTTTGGAGTAGCTCAGGCATGTCTACGACATGTGTGGCTAACAATTGGGCAGCATGTGTCAGTAAGTCAGGCCAGTGTGGAACTCACAGCGTAAACCCCCCTATTTTCTGTGGAAATAAATCTGCAGCAACTCCCTTTGATGTCTCAAACCACCCGTGCACAAAAAGTGTGCCAGAAATCTGACCTGGCATATAACAACATACATATCCTGACACTGAATAACACTGGCTATGCCCTTAGTTTTATCATAAGAGGTTGAATTTCTTCCACAGCTGGCTTCCTTCACTTCATATGTCAGACCCTTCACTTGATAATTTGCATTAACTGAACTACTGAAAGCTAAAATGAAACTGAAATGGAATGTGAGCATCTCTTTCCCTTGAAAGTCACAGCAAAAGGGACACTGTGATTGCTCTCCCTCTCACCAAACTTGCAATGAGACAAGGAGAGTCTGGCCTGTGACAATTGCTCTTGTTTGCGCCCTTTTGTTAAAAATTTCTTATACTTTACCATATACTTTGACTTTAGTAGTATCTTTCATAGGCCGTATGTGTGAAAGTCTCTCACCTATAACTGATTCCCCACAACCCAACCAGCTATCAGTGCTATTCTGGGAAACACAGCACTGTAAGAAAACTGGTATTAGCTGTGACTCAATTGAGCCCTGCATGTGATATAGGATTTGGGAAAAACAGAGAATAAAATGCACACTGGAACAGAAACACCAAAGTAGCCACCTGCTTACATTTTCATCACTCTTCAACATGAAAAATTACTGTGGTTTCTAGAACTATGTGTTTAACTTAACATCTCATACATGTAAAGTCCCCATGTGTACCCTATTTCTCTACTGATCTCAGTAATGCAAAGGTACGGAAACCTTAATTTTAGCTGCTGCATGTTGACAGATTGACATGAACCACATTAAGTTAATATTAAGTTGTGGACCCAGACACAGATGCTTTATTAGCATTTAAATCGATGATGGTGATCCCAGGACATAATATGAGAATCATATTCTTAGAGTGACACAAGCATTAGAACCCCTGTGGCATGGAAGGCATCAATGTTCACTAGAAATTTCAAACTTCTCAAGCATCTAGAAATGTGTCTTATCCTGTCAAGTACTGAACATCCATCTTTTGTAAAAAGCTGTTCAAGTCATTTCTGAAAGCTGAAAAAAGGCCTGCCACCTCCACCCTTAAGCTGCTGGGAGAGACAGCAAGTTGTCAGTGTGTTACATTTCAGACGACTGAATGTTTATGTCTGGTTTCTTACAGTTTTGGTAACAAAGGCATCTATGTTTACTAATGGAGTTGTTGTTCTTCACCTCCCACATGCTATTGCTTCTGTTTCTTATAAATAAAAGGATTTGACTTGATTTTAATATATATTAAGCAGCTAAGGCTCATGCTGACTTCATGGAGAACTCCTAATTTCTCAGTACATCAGGTTCTCACTCATTACTTCTCTTACTTCATTCTCCCAGTAACACAGACCTGTATTCACTTTCCATGAGATTTTTATGCTCTTTAATGTCTCACACTGAAGACTCTTTTTTTCCTTCAGCTGAATACTAGTAACATACACCTTCTGAAGGCATTCTTTATTTCAGCAGTTAGATACTAGTTATTAGCTATTCACCTGAAAGGCAGATGATCGGTACTATTATCCCTAGTTTTAATAAAGAAAGCTTGTGACCTGTGGGCAAATGGGAAAAGGTTCCTCCTTCCTCTCATAAATCTTTCCTTGAGATCTCATTCTTCCTACTGATGACTACATAAGGTTCCTCTTAAAATTAGAACTAGTTCTTTGTAACTGCAATTAGTTGCTAAATGAAGAAGCAGTGGAAGATTACAGTGATGATGATAAGAAGACTACTGGAACTGACTAGAGAAGCTAGTAATTAGTGAAAATTAATCTCAACAATTACAGTGGGAGAAATAAATCTAAGGATTTTGCAGGTTTAAGGCACATTGCAAACTGTAAACTGACATTAAAATTCTCTGAATCTGTTATTTCCTTGCATTTAAATACATTTCCCAGCAATTTTTAGAGTATTTTGGGGAAGAAATTGTTTTCCTGCATTTTTTTTTATGCATAGTGCTTTTCCCAACGTTCTTGTGAAGCCTGACTGACAAAACCATGGGGGTCCACCCACATTTGTTTCAGTACATAATGTAAGTGATACTGCTTACGTAGTACTGTTTGTACAGTGAGACTGCAATTGATGAGAAGAACGGCATAAAGGCTGCTGAATAAGCTTCTTATTTATGGGAAAAAGCTCTTAGAAAACTTTTCTTGAGGAGAATAGCCCACCTTTTATTCAGACTTTCATACAACAGCTATTTCTTCGTGCATTCAGCATTTTCCTTACACACTTGTATTCTGGATAGCTGTCCTGTTTGACTGCATAGGCCTCCCAGGGATAGCCTTGGATGGCTGAATCTGAATATCTGGGTAGTATCTCCAACAATTGTGCCTCTCTGTTTCATGAGACAGAATCCAGCTTTATTAGATTTTTTTCCCCCCGATTTAATGTGCTGGATATGTGCATGGTTTCATGTGCAGCATAATGCTTGTTTGGCTTTATTTCCCCTCTGTGACATATAAAATCTAATAAACAAGACTTTTTCTTTTGTTGCTATGGCAGGAAGATTCTTGAAACACTTAATGATATAAAATAATTAAAAAAAAAAAA
>VYZT01002136.1:6700-23811 GCA_013400735.1 Pomatostomus ruficeps
ATGTTGTTCTTTTATTTTATCTTTGCCCCGTACATCACTTTATTTAAAATATATAATTGCAGAAGCTCATTCATTGGAAAGGAGATATTTGGAAACATGGGCTATCCTTCCTTTTTTACTGGCAATGGGAAGCTTGTACCTTTGCTACAGAAAGAAACAGCACTCCACCCTATCCGGTGAGTTACAATATTTCCATTAACACATACTGCCTAAATTAGATGTTCGGTTTGAGATGGCTGAAGTGGTGCTCTTAAGAGGTATTTCAGTATATAACTTCTGCTCACCTGGTCCTGGTCTGCTGAGGCATCTCGAGCTGACATGATGGGTCAGAGGCACAGCTTGTAGTCCAAGTTAGTGTTCTTGAAGACACTTGCTCTCATTATTTATCTTTTAAGGCAAGTCATCACTTAAACTGAAGATCTTGACCTGGCTAGGTTATGGAAGGATATCAGTTCTGATAATTTCTTGCTGATTTCTGACTGAAAAAGTGAGGAGCCAGAATTTAGCGCTGCATCCTAATCTTACTCCTGGTAGTGACAACTGGCAGTGACATCTGAAAGACTCAGCCTTGGACACATAGTTCTAAGTTGTTTTTTTCAAGCTGTGATTTCTTTTTAATTAATTATTAATTTGGGTTGGTAGGAGATTTTGGAGGGCAGTGTTGTTTGTTTGTTTGGGGGTTTGGGGTGAAGAATTCCAGAAGCTTCTCACAGGAGCCATCTTTATGGCCCCCTCCCCACTATTAAAACCACAACATTTTTGTTGGTTTTGAGTTTGGGTTTTTTTTCAAAATCTGGAAATTTAAGGGTGGAAGAAGTCACATGAAAAAGATAGTGAATGACAAGGGTACAGGACAAATATAAATGTAGAGCGGCTGTGGGCAAAGGGCACAGATCAGTGGCATAACCTAATGTTGGGGTGGGTGAAGGTGATCCCCGATGGTGGGCTGACTCCAAAGTCTGAGAAAACCCAGATACACTGAGAAAAGCCTCTCATCTCCCATTGACTCGATTAAGGCAGCTGTAACCTGACCCTACCTACCTGGGCAGACCTCTGACCCCCCCTCTCTCCATCCTATTGTACTGACCCCACACCTTGTCCCCACCCCAGTTTGTACTCTTTATAAGTCCAGGCCATGCTGGCCTTGCCCTTTTTCATCCCTGGCTGCCCTTCAGCAACAGAAATAAAGCCTTGCTGGAATTCGCCAAATGAGAGGGGCCTCCACTCCTCGCCTCTGACTGTGTGTGAGCTCTCTGGAACACGTGGGTGAGAATTCAGTGCCCTCCCAGGCACGGGTGGGTGGAAGCGGCCCTGCTTCTCTGTATGGGACACAGCGGGCATTCTCTATCTCCCCACGGCGGGACAGAGAAGTAGCTTGAACAGCACTTTCCCCTTTCCCCACCAACCACCCTGAGACATACCAGCCTGAAATATACAACCTAAGGCAGCCTCTTAAGTAACTGTGGGTTGTTTTCAGCTTATTTCATTTACAACCTGAATACCACTCCAGTGCCTGTCACCAAGATTAGTTGTACAAGAGCTCTGTACTCTTCATTTCGGTGGTTATCGAGCTCTGGTGGAGTACGGATGTGACTGCAAAGGGACAGTGGGCAAGCCCTGACTGGAACTTGGTTTTGCTAAGGTGCTGCAGAGCTTCCTGTGTTGACAGGAAGGCATGAGCAGGAGCAGATGCTCGAAGTGGAAGAGCTTCACGGGAGAAATGAATCCACTAGGGCAGCAGCTGAGGAAAACTCATCACGTAATTCTTCTGAGTGGGTAAGTGGTTTAGAAAAAGACTCTTGCTATGAGAGGATTTTCAAAATAAGGCACTAGGGAGTAGACTGAACAGAAAGCACACAACAACCTGCTGTTCCTAGGACAGCATCTTTCTACATATAAAAAAGGTTTAAAGCAAAAAAACCCACTCAGAAATAAGAGGAGGGATATTTTTGTAGTAGCAAAGTATTGAAATCTGTTGTTATGTTTAATGACAATCTAAATTTGCCTGGAGAGGAGGGCAGCAAAAAGCAGAGAATATCAATAGAGGGACTGAGTGAAAGAAAAAAGCGTAGGAGAAGTTAAAAATGGCAATAAAGTCTCTTTATGTGTAATTGTGACCAGCTTCAGCTCATAGGGTCATCAGAGCAGTAAACACTTGTTGAGAGCAGGGAGCAGATTTCTGGCAAGCTCCTTTTCCATTCAACTATTCGTCTTTAAATCACATTAAAACATAAAGTAGGCAAGGTAAAGAAGCCTAATTTAACCCTTGCATAGGCAGGCAGAGTTTCTACTGCAATGAGCTGGACAAGCTTGGGCAAGTCACACAGAAGTGATGAAAAATGCTTGAGCCTGTAGCCACAACTGCAGTTACTGAGCTTGCAGATTCCCAGGTTCTGTAACAGGACCTGGCTGCAGCCTTGATTTGGTCACATTGGTACTGTGGTCATGGTGAGAGAAAATATCAGGATGCAGGTAGTGAAACAGTAATATCTATCTTTTATTGAGCAATAGTCACTGCTCTAAAGAAAAAGAAGATGTATCCCAGGGAAAATTAATTCCCTATAAGTAGACTGCCACTGAAGCTAAGAGTCTTGTTTTTACTGGAGATAGCATAGTAGAAAATTATAAGAATAAAAGGCATAGTATAGTCTGGTCATAGTAATAAAATATTCTAATTAATAGCTATGAAGGGATTACTCTTCTACTTGTTAATATTTAATGAAGTTGTAAGAAAACAAGGTTGAGAATGACAAAACAAGCATCCTAGGGGGTGCTGAGTGAAGAGTTCATTGGTAGCCAGTTACTGCTCAGGATTTGTATGGATCAGACTACTCCATAGGATGTGTGAATGCAATTGCAAACTATCTTTGATAGCTGCTTTATAAATTAGCAGCTACCAGCCACAGTGATGTATCATGACATAGGTTCCATATTTTTCTTCATGTAACAGACCTTTTTGCTATTTTAGTGAAAGCAGAAGGAGTAGTTTCGTGGTGGTATCACTTTAAATGTTAAAGCATAATTGGATGTCATAAATCATTCAGGAGATCCAGTAGGTTAGCAAAGCCAGTACATACAATGCATCTGAACACCACATTTCAAACAAATTAAACTGGTAGTGATAAGCAAATATTATGGTGTCTCTGGAATTGCACTCACTGCCTTTCAGTTGTATTGCAGAATACGGTCACCATACGTCAATTTTTTTTCTGATTGTGAAAAAGTCTCTACTTACTTGGGAAAAACTAGTCTCACGCTGTTTTTTAACATAACTTACACTTTTCTTTTTAAGCTTGGAAATTTCATGAATATTCTGGGTAGGTTTGGGCCCTTCATTTCTAGAACAGTGAACACGAAGGATCTATCCGCCTCTGCAAGGCTATTTACAGTCTCATGCTTTTTTTACAATTCTTGGAGTTGCAAAGAAGGCTATGTACAATCTCGAGCTTTTTTTACAATTCTTGGGGTTGCAAAGGCAATCCTGTTACACAGAAATTGAATCAAGCCATGGATTTTCTTCACACCTGTTTTATATGGCATAACAACACTGAGCAATTAGGTCAGGTGACAAAACAGAGCTGCAAGTACCCAAGGTAGCTTAAGCCAAAAGTCAACATCCTCATGGCAAAGCTGGCTCCTGTAGTTGTGCTTTTACCGTGGAGCATTGTCTCTGTCTCTGGAGAATCACCCCATGTTTCCTCAGCTGAGATGCTCAGGGAATCTTTCCCAGACAGTTCTGCCAGCTGCAGGGGAATCTGGCCTTTGAGGGAATTCCCACTTGCAGCTGATGATTTTTTCATCAAGTGTTGCAGGTTCCAGCCAAAATCTAAGCACTTTTGTGGCATTAATACAAACTTACAGCTCATGGTAGCACACAAAATGCTCACTCTTGAGGGGGAGTTTGTCGTTGTTCAAAATGCACAGAATTGGGACCCAGATTAGTTGGCCACCCCTACCATGCCTCCTGTTTGGCATTCAGCTGGCAGGTACCTCTCTCTGCTGAACAGGGTTCATCAGAACAGAAACCCCCATAGCAGAGTGCAAGCGTGAAGACAAAAAGCTACTGCTTCATGACTTCCACCCATTTATTGTTTTATGCCATCTCAGCTTGAGAATTTGATTTTATATGTCTGTGAGCGCAGGTCTTTGTGTACATTTCAGGCAGATTTTTATTTCTCATGTTTTGCTAAAGAACTTACCTATGTGTGTGTAGGAAATGAAAATAGGATGACTTTTTCACTGTCCAGAAGAGCATCTGAATACCACAACAGTGTGCTGGTTAACTGCATCAAAACAGCATCCAACCAGAAGGAAGAGTATGATGAAGGGTTTTTTTAAAGATTAAGGAGATAAAATGTTTTCCCTTTCAGATTTCACAGAATATGGTCTACATTGGAACTTGACATCTTTGCTACTCTAAAAAAGTATTTCGTGCCTACTGCCTAATTAAATAAGAGAATTCAATCTGAATATAGGAAGGCTTTGCCTTTCAACATTAGTACTGAGACATTCCTTCCCTCTGAAATTGTAACTTCATGGCCTGTGTTTCTTTGTGTTTCCTGGGGCTGTGCTGTGTCAGGGGTAAAAGTTCATTTTACATAGACTTTATGGGTAAAAGTCTTGACTGAATTTTGTTTGCTTTTTAAGGCTGTGTCTATGCTTTATGAATCACTTGAATTTTCTTACAATGAATCAAGAGGAAAAGATGACAAATCCACTGCGACTATTGTATCCAGTGGAGCAGATGAACAAATCCCACAAACGAGGGCAGCTGAAAAGTCTAGAACGAGACAAGGATCTGCCATCTACTTTGACATTCAGAACTAAACAAAATATGGCTAAATAACTATGAAACTGAAAAATATGATAATTTGCTACTGCAAGATAGATTTTGTGTTTCCTGTCAAAAGCTTGTCAGTAGGACAATATGCAAGAAAAACAGTTGGTTCTAAGCAGTTTTTGAATGTTTTTTTCACTAACAAAACATTCTAAGGAGTCTTTGAATTTGGAGGATATGTCATTTAGAAGACTAGTCTTCTAAATGCTGTCTTCAGCTCTTCCTCTGCTGTTGAGAAATCATGACCTCTGTGTTACCATACTTGGAAAAAATTTTCTGGATTGAGCAACATTCTCCAAAAAAAGCAGGTTTCAGGAAGCCCATGTATGAATAGCAGAAGGTAGAGAAAAAAATGCATGGCATCTCAGCTCTGAAACTGTCATCAGTGCTGACCCACCTTATAGACAGAGAGGTATGCTAGAAAAGATTCTATTCCTGTGAAAAGGGACTGTTAGTATTAATTCATTCATAAACTAGGAAAAGTCTTCCAGAGAAAGAAATCTCCTACACACAATGAAATACTAGGTTTAAATGAAGCTATATATATATACATATTATGTATAATTATTGTCTAGCTGGTGGAGGAGGGCTGCTTGGAGGACATGGGGGTGGTAATACTTGTTCCACTTTTGCCAGCTTTAAAACTGTTCAAAAAATCACTGAAGAAAAACCAAAGTTGAAAAAATAAGGACAACTTGGCTTCCAAGGTCAGAACAGAGGTGAAAAGTTTTGACAGCAAAGCTAATGGCAGCTGTCCAAGGGCTGCTGAATGCTAAGAGTGGGTATCTGAAATGTGAATGTATTTATGTATAGGGTTGTGTCATCTTCTGTTAAGGTTTTTTTAGAGCTTAGCTGGAGATTAGAACATCGTGCCAGCAGTGCAGGCAGAAACAACTTCACTGCTTGAGACTTTTTTCCAGCTTGTACCTGGGCATTGCTGTAGACATAAACCAGCTTTCCCAGTGCCCTTAAAAACGGTTTGTGTAGTCTAAATGTGTGACTGGCTTGCTGCTAATTACTCTTAATGAAATCTTTGTGGTCATAGAGCATAGCTCATGATGTGGTTCTGCCTATGCTGTACTGACTGTGTTTCACAAAGCTGCCTCTCCAATTACTGTAACTCAGCTGTGTCTCACTCTGTGCTCTGGACCCTCTTTGCTGGTTTGTTCTGTAACCGGCCCTGAATTCCCTACTGCAATAAATATGCTGCTGTCTGAACTGGACGGTAATCACTGCTCTGTGATTATGTCTTGTATGAGAGAAACTGTTATAATATATCTCATGGTATTTATGTGTAAATTGAATAAAGCAAAAGAATTTTCCTTTTTTTTACTTCTTGAAGTTCAGTTATTTTAAAATTCTAGTGGGTTTTGTCCTGAAACTCACTATTACAGATCCATTTCCTTTACTACATGGTGAACTCTGTCCTGTGCCATATTCCTTTGAGGATCACAGATGGGGCTCTTGATTCCCCCAAACCCGTTAATGTAGTTTGCTACACAAGAAAGTCATAATCAGTAAAATGGTGACCTTCAGCTCAGGTCCCTGTCAAGGAAGCTCTGAGTTTATGCACCAGAGCAGTAAGTGGGTGCAGTCAATCTTGATCTTTCTATGTGTTGCTGGTGACTTCTCCGTTTAATCACAATAAGATGTACAGTGTTCAGGAAATGGGTAAAGAAACCCACTAAACTAAGGGATTGCCACTAAACCACATCTTAATAGTCTCCAAATCCTATTTTCATTACCTTGTTGATTAAATGTGGCTCCTAACAGCAAAGAATTCTGCCTTCTAATCAGCTGCTCTCATTTTGTATGTTAACATGGTCATTTTCAACATCTGGCAGTAGAAGACTACACCCAATTTATCATGACCTATTTTTATCTGTGGCTGACAGTGGTGGCTATGAGCCAGCAGGGTATTTTTAGAGCTCCTGCTTTTGACACCTCTGCCTCAAATATATTAACTTCTCTGCCTCTGTGCCACTTGGGAAGCAATAAATCCTTCTGTATTTTAATTCTTCTTGGCTGTTTTGTTAGCTTTAAAACAAAAGAGCACTCTGTAATTAACCTTGGGTCATGTTCTAGCATGCAGTATGATCTCAGTTTTAACTGTCTGTTTAACTGATGAGTATATAATGAAGGCATCTCTCTAATAATAGAACTTGAAGAGAATCCGGGGCCCTTGCTTTTAGCCATTCGATTGGTTATTCCCTTTTGACCAAGCTGCTGAAAAATGATGGTTCCAGTCCATTTAATTTGATGTCCGAAGTCCTGTGTTAAGCACAGGCTGAAACACACGGATTTAGGAGCAGGTCTGGCACAATGGATTCAAAAGCCTCGTGTGTGTTCTGTGCTTTTAATGTCTCATCAATGTACTTGGCTTAGTCATCATCCTAAAAATGAAGCTCCCTCTCTGTTTCTGTCCCACTCCTGACCCTGGTTTGGAGAGCAAGTACAGTCAACTTGAGCCTGAACTCTCTCTCTCCCAATCCAATGCAAAACCATCCAAGGAGTCACATCTTATTTACTCTACCTAGCACTTAGGCAGCTACTCCTAGCACTTGGGTACGATCTGGCTTGAACCGTACATTTTCTTCCAAGCCCTGGACTGGGGTACTTTCCTCTCATTTTGTCTATAGAAGAAGATTATGGAGCAGGTGTTTCTGACCCCATTACACCTAGGATCCTCAGTAGCAGCGAGGATGATGAGGTACCCCAGTCAAGGTATTGGCAGGACAGCCCTGTTTGTGTGTGGTGCTGTGACTGATGTTCCTGTGCGTGATAACGGGGCTGTCAGAACAGCAATGAGGTTGTGGTTTAACCCTGTCTGGCAACTGAGCTCTGCACAGCCACTCACTCCCTCCTGCCTCCCCTGGGTGGTTACAATGAGGGCAGCTCTAAAGGGGATATTTTTATTATCATGGGGTTTTACCAAGTGCTCTTCTGTCAGTGCTTTGTAAACAGGAAACTGCAAATACGACTGACAAATACGCAGACCAAAAGACCATAAGGCAATTTCTCTAACCAAGAAAAAGGCCAGGTGATCACGTGTAAATGCTTCTTGTTTTCTACACAATGTGAAATACCGAGATGGGAGGAAGGATTTTTATGAACTGTTACATTCTAGTAAAAGGGCTTTGGCTAAGTGGCTATGGCCTGGTGCTGGGTACTGGAATTTTGCTGGCTGGTAGGATGGGACAAAAATTAATTCCTTGTCTTTTTTCCAGAGCAGAGCCAGTTGGCAGGGCTCAGCAGCATCTTATACAGCCAAAGCTGCTCTTCCTAACTTTGTTTCAGGAAGTATTCAACTGCTCAGAGGTGGAAGAGTATAAAAAGCATTAGGCAGAGAGACTATAAGTGCAGCATCAGTGTTAGGTATTATTAATGGATTTAAGACAGGCAAGAGATTAGAGGTATAACTAAACAACTTAAGGGTTCAAAATCATAACAAGGAACTGGGCCTGTCAGGTACATTTGCCCTGAAATGATGTATATTCTGTTATCTGCTGATGTCCTTGTCTTGTCCTAAGCTTGAATGCTCAGCTCCGCAAACCAGGAATGCTCTATCTGTAAGTTGCTTGGCCTAACACAATTGCAGTCCATGGTTAGGGCTTCTGATATTGCTGTGGAAATAAATCATGAAAGCAGGTAAGAGGTGTTGCTCCCTCTTTTACTTTATAGTTTTTAATTCTGGAGAGAGGAAAAAAGCCATAAGCTTCTCTAACAAAGACAGCAGAAAAAGGCTGGGTAGTAGGGTGACAGATAATCCAAAAATACCAAAATTATTTGTTTTGCTCAGATAGAAAAACTCTGCTTTTTCAGTTTAGCAGCTGTACAATATTAAAAATTGTCAATTCCAATTTCTCTTTAAATACAGATTAACCTTAACCTAAAGACTCTAGATCTAATCTCAAAGAGGGGCTGCTATCAAACAAGAAAGGAATTGGGAAAAGTAGTTACCATTTAATTCAAATCAATTGCCTCTGAGTGGAAAGAATTGCAACTGCTTTCTCACCTCACCTTGGGATGTGCAGGGTGGGAGCAGAGTTAAGTGAGTGGTGGGTCTGGGTGCTGAGCACGAGGACCTCAGACAGGTTGTTCCTGAAGCACCATAAGCAGTGTGCTGTCACAGCAGGATACCCTAGTTAAGACACATACTACCTAGGACATCTAGATAGGTATAAGCACATTCAAAGGATGCATTTTGGCTAAAATAGTGCAGCTGCTGTATTTGTATTCGTGACCACATTTCCTCAACACAGTCAAGCATCCTCTCTTCTAGGTGAGACTCTACTCATGGGTAGATTCCCCTCTCCAAGGCAAGGGCTCTCCCACTTCTGTGCAGGTCATTTTTTATTTTCCTATTTGTTGAAGGCCTTCTCTTTTTCTGATAAGTGAAATCGAAGTTAATGATCTGTTACAAAAGCAGGCTCTAGTTCCCATTTCCCACCCCCGCTTCCAGTATTTCTGAGCCTGGTGTTTCCTGCCCAGTTAACAGTGACAGAACTGCTGAAAAAGCCCCGCTCCTTATCAGTTGCACTATACTCTGTGATTGCTTTCAGGAAACTGAAAGCAGCCAGCTCTGTAAAATGTGTGTGCCTGGGGAACTTCCACTCCATCAATTTGCCTTGTAAATCTTCCTGGTGGCATCCATGGATATCACCTCACATCACACACAGTTCTGGGATAGTAGGTCAGTCCTATCCATATCCTCAGTGTGTACATAAATTAATATTTCAAAATTTTTTTTTAAAAGTTTTTTTAAAAGGGAATGCATAGAGGTTTCTTTGATGTGTTTCCTGCATGGATACTCAACAGTAGACAACTTTCTCTTAGGGATTCCTTCCTCTCAGAATATGTTTTTGTACAATAAAGGAAAAAAAGTATTGCTTAATTCATGCTTAAGCATGACAGCCTAATAAGGCCAAAATATTCCTCCCTGCATACGGAAGTCTCTTGAAAGATTTCTTGGAATTGGCTTATTCATTCTTGTACGTCCTTACCTCCCTATAACAAATAGGAACTTGCTTTAAAAGGTTTACTCTGTTGCTTAAAGTGTTATAAAACAACTATCCTCCCTCACAGCTCTTTCTGATCCTTTCTGATTTTTCATTCCTTTTTCTTTTCCTATTTATTCTCCTTTTTCTTTTCCTTTCTGTTTTTCTTTTCCTTTCTCTTTTCTTTTTTTTCCCTATTCTTTCTGACCATGCCATAGACCAACTTTTTACTATGTTCACCACAGCTCAGCAGGATTGGCTGATAGCTGAGTGGCATTTTATGCAAGTGTTAAAGTAGAGCAAATGACACTTGTGCTGCTGGTGTGACTGGCTGAGGAATCATTGATTGAGAAACTACAGCACTTGTGTGGATAGCATTCAGTTACTTTAGGGTGTGATCTCTTTTTCTATTATTACAACTAAAAATAAAAAGTATTCTTGGAAGACTTCATATTAAGAACCTTGAAACTGAAGTATAAAAGAACCCTGCAAAGAATGGCATCCAGGAAATTATTCGAACAGGGATTGAAAACTAGACAGAAGTATTTACCCTGCAAATATTAATTTATTGGCTGTAAATATATTCATTGGTTTTACAGTCTGATGTGGGTATGTCTCATGCACTAATAAATGTGTTTGATTAGAGTCAATATGCAGTGCTGAGAGTGTTTCCCACGGTACAGCTCTGCCAGACGACAGTGTCATTACTCCAACTCTCAGCTCAGGAAATCACACAGCCAGTTAGCTGACCTTGATCTTCTCCATTTTACCTGCCTTTAAACTTCACTGAAATGGTGTGTGAGCTTATTAATTGCATTTTTGAAATACATTTTATGGCTATTCTGAGAAGTAAATGATAATAAAACAATGAAAACCTGTCTGTCTATAATTAATAGAACCTATCCAGTGTGCCACTGAACATCACACTGTACTTGTATGAGTTCCTCTTCTGCCTGTGCCCCACCAGTGCTTGTTTAGTCAGATCTTTTTTACTTTGTTTTGTAAAGCAATGTAGTAATTGCATCATTTGCTCACCAGACATAAATAAATTCACCGTGTATTGCAGAAATGAAATGACCTTTAAAAACTGTTAACCAAACTCAGAGAAAATTTTGAGAAGCAATGTAAAGTAAATGAAGTGCGTTGGTACTTGGAAGTTCAACAAGACTATCCAGGACACTGGAAAATTTGGGGGGTTTGATAATTTTATCTCAGTGTGGAATATTAAATGTTTGTTTATTGTTCAGATGTTACTCTCTTGCTAAGAGAAAAATAAATTGCTTTTCATACTGCTGCAACGAAACAAGAAAGACAACAAGATCCTAATTTCAGGTTATGTTTTCTTCCTCCTGTGCTTCTTCCATCCAGATACATAACAGATTTGTGGAAATTGTCAAAAAGTCCTTCTCACGTAGCTTCCTGCACCTTTAGGAATAAAATAAGCTGTAAGGGGTGAAAAGCTTTAATAGAAATTTACCATTTCAACTATCCCATTTCAGCTTTTCATCTGGTTATGACACAAATGGGTCTTTACAACAGAATTGATAAATTTACTTCTTCAGACTTTTCCGAAACAGACACTGCTGCAAAGAGCGTGGAATAAAATTTATTCTCTAATGGAATATCAGTACAGAGTAACAAAAATCTCATGTAAGCCTGAATATCTGACCAAATGCCATAAAATTTGGGTACACCTGAATGGGATTTGAAAATTATGTGGGTTAGAGTCCACATTTGTATCCCATATATAATTTAAGCTTTTGGTCCATGTTAGGAACAGCAAGACCTAATTGTGTATAAACTCTCAGTAAATGCTCATCCAAACTGTTGCCTATATCATTCTTCAAAGAAAGAAATCTGAAAGAAGCAAATAATGAGTATTGCTTACCTTACAATTATAATTCAAAATTTAAACAAGCCCACAGAAAATGGCTTCTCTCACTGGGGAGCTGGAGAAAAGGGTTGGCATCAAAACACTGCCTGCTCTCCTATGTGGGCCTTCTATTTGTACTGTTTTGGTTTTGCAAACAACTGCACTAGTCTGTACTGTGCACAAAGCTGCTATTTTTAATGACAAACAAATCGTAAGAAAATATTTAAACAGTACACCAAGTGTGAATTGAAAACTCTGAGCAGTACTGATGTGTGTGCGCATGCATGAATACAAATAAAATACACATCAAAAATAAAGAAACCCAGCCAGGCAGCACTACCACGGTGACCTTTCAGTTAGTAGAAATTCAGCTCTGTGGTTTATTCTGTGTTTTAGCACTTTTGCACCATATCGTCAAAAATTGTAATTCACCTATGTTTGTGGAGGAAAATGTGTGAGAACACCTTTTCTGTCAGGCTACATGGCACAGCTGTGGACATACTGACATATCCTGACTGAAGCTGATCTCCCTCTATGCCCTTTTGGGAACAGTTCCTTTCCTTCCGTATAGCAAACACTGATCTTCATGATTCAAAGTCATAAGAATGCATGAAATAAACTTCTTTTTTCCTTTGGAGGGAGGAATTGATTTTTCTTTACTGGCCATGTTTAATATTCATGTTACAGATACATGTCAGAAAAGGACAAGGAAAAGTTCCTGGCACTTGACATACCAGTGGCTGCCACTGTGTGTGCGTGCAAACACCAGATGATGTTCATAACTGACAAGGGCCAGTTGTTTGCTCTATTCTTGTTCCTTCTTCTAAAGAAACCTCACAGGCTTCAAAGTGCACTTCAATGTAAAAATTTCAAACTTTACTTAAAACCCTTATCCCTGTAATGCAAATCAGTTGCAACTATGTCATAATGTTGAAGTCAGGAATAAATAATTCTCATGAACTGTTTGAATAAAGTATACAGCCTGAGGTGCTGCTGTGATTTTTTGGGAAATGCAAAATCACTTGTTAGAAACTGTAGATGGAAAATCATAGGGGTTTTGTTTCGGAACGGTTCTAGATTTCCACACACATGTGATCTGTAGTCTTGCTCTGAGATATTGTTGATGTTAGAGAGCAGATTTTGCCTGGGGAACAGGTGGCTATAGACATTTGGGAGAAAGCAGTTTAATTTTTAAAGTTTTACTTAATTAAAACCAATTTTTGCTAATTTGTCTATAGCATATTATGAGTGGAAAATTATCTGCAAGCATCTCCAAGGATGTCCAAAGACATCCAAACTCAGGTTTAATTTTGAGAATCCACAGTCAGGGCCTTCTACAGAGATCACTGCACCCTGGGGTCCATCAACACTTTTCATGCACGATGCCCTAGTTTTGATAGGTTTCCCCAAATAATTTGCTCAGAGTGTGTCCATTCTGCATACTCTAGTGTAGATGTTACCTCAAATGAGCTCCTCCAGATCTGGTGTAGGCACCTGGAGTTTGACGGAGACCAAGTAACCCTGTGCTTGGCCAGAAATCAGAACTTGTTCAAAATTCAGCATGACTGTGGCTGATGAGCTTGCACCAGCTGGGCTCCCACTGCCCAGGTGCCACCCCGCTCCCAGCACAGACCCTCAACGAACTCTGCTCTGTGTAGGTGGGAGTCCAGCCAGTTTGGTGTCTAATGACGGGGAGCCTCAGTTTACCAGCAAACCACAAAGATTATCAAAGGCCATAGAGGATCACAGGACTTGAGAGTGACCTTTTGTTTTCAGTACAAGTCCTTTTATTGCAAAATTTGTACAGCATAAAGTAAATAGAGAGTTATTTTACTGCAGATGAAGATGGATTTTGATAGTGGCTGTTTGCTCAAGTATCAAATTTATTGCTTCAGATATCTCTACCTGAGCAAGTTCTTTGTGCAGCAGCTCTGCAAGCTTCCCTTTGCTGGCCCTGGACAGATGCTGGTTCATAAGATCTATTTGAGACATCCACTATGGACAGAGCACAAGTCCAGGGGACTGTGTTAGCTGTCTGCATGGCAGATCTCTACTTTTGATCCAGAGAATCCCATCCCAAGAGTGTGCTAGTGATCCGTGTGGTCTGTAACAAGGTCCTCTGTGTGACAGAGAGGGCAGTCCAAGCCTGCAGCCCCTCACAGTCCCTAACTGTAGTGATGAGGGAGAGGTGAGATGCTCCTCTTTCTCCTGAGCAGGCTGATACTGCACTGAAACTGGGCTGCCAACCCTCTGCTCCCATAGGGATATCGGAAAGAAAAAATCTTGAGCAAACAGCCAATAACAAAATCTGATTTTCCTTTGTTAGTCACACTGTGTACCTTGAAGGAGAGTCTGGTTTCTACTGGTGAGCAACTGGTTGTACCAGTCACACCAGAGCTTTGATAAAGCTTGAGCTTGGAATAGGTGTTGGCACAGAGGTGTGTACTCCAGATAGGGATGTTTGCTGAGGGATAACTGTCACCTGGGTGTGAAGCCATTAACTGGAGGGGATGGAGGCATAAAGAACCCCAGATGCAGAGCAGGCTCCATCCTCCAAGAGAACCCCGAGGCTGTGCCTGTTCAGGAGAGAGCCAGGCTCCAGCAGCAACATGTCTCAGCTGGAAACTGCGATGGGAATGACCATCGCTGTCTTTGACCAGTATGCCAGGACTGATGGCAACAGGCAAACCCTCAGCAAAGCAGAACTGAAGACTCTCCTGGAAAAGGAGCTTCCGAATTTCCTTGCGGTAAGAGAACAGCGTGGCACTGTTTCTGTGTAGCAGGTGCAAGAGCAGCCTGCAGAAATCGTTTTTAGTACATTTTTAGGGAAATTACATCCAAAAAATGCAGTGGTTTGTAGGAAAATATAAAATTTAAAAAAGGTTTTGCACAACTGTGTAAAACTGATTCTAATATGCAGGGCCTTTCCCTGTTTGCTGAATTAATTGTTTGAGTTATCAGGACAATGGCTTTGAAATAGATTGGGTTCCAACTAGTTAATTCACTTACTTCTGTTTATCCCTGGATTTCTCATCTCACTTCATGTCACAACTGCTGTGAAGGTATTTCTTCTGTCAGTAATTGGAGATCTTGATTGCAGACAGGGAATGTCTCTAAATATTTATACATTTACCTTCTCTGGGTATTTATACTACATACTCAGTATGCTCATCAAAATGATGCATAAACCAGAACAACAGATGAAGTCGGAGCAAAGTGTTTGGCATTTGTCTTTAATAGCAAAAGAAAGACCTGGAAATATATTTTACAACACAGATTTATATGTAATCATAAAGTGTGTTTAAGTAGGTATTCAAAGTGCTCGATATGTTCTACTGAAAGCTTTAGCTGCCAGGGATACAAATGCTTTTAATTTTTATTGGGTTTTTAAATTTGTTTCCCTTCACTAAAAATCTAGAAAACACTTTAAAATACATTGTTCTTTCCACATTGGAGTAATATTTCTTTATTTGTACACTTACTGTTCTTAATGGCAAAAGTCTAGAACCAAATGCCCCTTACGTGGCTCTCTGTTTTTGTATCCAGCATAGTTCAGTTTTTAACAACTATTTCAGGGCACTGCAGCCAGGGCACCTGATACAATTTAGTGTCTTTCCATGCAAGCCATATGAATTCACCATATGAAATCCATGCCTGCTGGAGTTATGTCTCACAAATCAGAGATGCAATATTCAGAGTAAGAACCTGGGTGGCTCAGGAGGGATAGATTCCAATGTTTCTGAGAAAGCTGTGTGAGAGAGATCAGTGCTTGTGACCCAAAAGCATCTCAGAAGGGCCCTGCTCCTGAGCATGGAGCTGTGTGGTACCCACAGCACTTCCATGGAAAGAGAAACTAAACCAACAACAAAACCACAGTTCTGTGAGGGCGTGGAAATCCCCCAGACACTCAACATTTGGCCTGAATAAGGCTGGGGAGCCACTGCACTAGACAGCTACCACATGGGATGTTCAGAGGTCTGTCCTGACTGGTTTTGGTCAGGCACCAGTTTTTCCAGCTCCCCATAGCTGCTCTTACTGGCTCTACTTATTTTCTGCAACTGGTGGAACAATTGGAATCTTCCATGAAGATAACTAAATAGTTGTCTTCTTATATTTGAATCTCCATCCCCCTTTTCTACTTTACCTCTTCTAGGAAAAAAAAAAAAAGTTTATGCCAGTACTTTAAATAAATTTAAACCAATAATATTCCAGGTTCCTGACCTGCCAGACTGATAACTGCAAGGAAAAAATTAAGAACATAAGTCTGACTTCAAGAAAAAAGTTCTACCTGCATTTTTCTGCCATTTATATCCATATATATTATTTGCAAGAGGTTCTGGGAAACTGGTTTTTAAACACTTATGTACACTTTGGGCCTTAGAGCTGGTTATAGCTGACACAGCTCACACCTGCCTGGAAAGGTCTTGAATCAATCAGGCAGAAATATCACAGGACTGAAGGACTGGACTCAGTTATAAAGAGTTTCCAAAAACAAATTCCCACTTGTGCATTTCAGAAGTAATTCAAGTGCTAAAACTTGTTCATAGCGTTCACTAAATAATTGAAAATATCCACTTATAAAATTAAAACAATGCAATTTACAAAGTGAAAATGGATAAAACCTTCCAGACATATTCATCAGCCAAATCTAAGGAACTGGTTCAATTTTTAGTGATTTTAAAGGCTCAGTATTTAAAGTGAAATACTAAATTACAGCATGAGAAATTTTGTTAATTAGATTATGACCGAAAATTGCCTTCAGATTTAAATTTAGGTAGTAATTATTTTAAATTGGTGTACGTTTTCCAAAAGTTTATTTAATTTCTTTCTAGTATAATATCAGATTTTTGTTTATCATCTACAAAATCCACACAGTTGTTTCCTGGATTAAACAGTGTTGTGGTTTTAGTAGAAGGGAGGGGGCCATAAAGATGGCTCCTGTGAGAAGTTTCTAGAATTCTTCACCACTTCCAGCAGAGCCAATCTCTGATGGCTCTGAAGATGATGGACATGTCACTGGCCATGTTTGGGCCAATTAGAAAGGTTGGTTACGCCTCTGTGATGACATATTTAAGGAAAAATCAAAACAAAATGCACACGCAGCTGCCTCTAGTTAGAGAAGGAGGAGGATGTGAGAACATGTGAGGGAAAACAACATGGAGACACCAAGATCAGTGGAGAAGGAGGGAGAGGAGGTGCCCCAGGCTCAGGAGCTGAGATTCCTCTGCAGGCCGTGGTGAGCCCATGGTGAGGCGGGGTGTCCCCCCTGCAGTCCATGGGATCCACAGGGGATGCAGAGATCCACCCCCAGTCCGTGGGTGAGGGGCCAACATTGGAGCGGGGAGATGTCAGAAGCCGCAGCAGCTGTAGACACCAGAAGAAGCCGCAGGAGCCGTAAATGCCA
>VYZT01002139.1:0-19114 GCA_013400735.1 Pomatostomus ruficeps
AGGGATGTCCCACACCACACGGGAACAGGCTCAGAGCCTGGAGATGGGAGCAGAAGGAAAGAGGGATGTTTGGGGTGATGGAATTTGTGTCCTCAAGTCACTGTTAAACATGATGGATCCCAGCTTTGTGGGGATGGTTGAACACCTGCCTGCCATGGGCAATGGATTCCAGAATTTGCTTTACTTGTGAATGTGGCTTTTTCTTTCCCTATTAAACTATCCTCACCTCAACACACAAATTCTCTCCCTTTTACTCCCCAGTTCTCTCCCCAGTGGCACTGGCAGGGACTGAGCAAGGACTGACCCCACAGTCTGGGTGAGATCAGTTGCTGGCTGGAGTTAAACCCCACTCCAAACCACTTCTTGCATGGCCACGTCCCTGTAATACTGCAGAAAAAACCCCCAAAATATTACAATTAAGACTGTTGGCCCACAAATCCAACAGAACAAAGAGCTTTGCTCACGTGCTTCTTTAATAGACATTAAAATGATAAAGAAATACGTGAATCAAAGAAAAGTATCTATTCCCCTACTAAAGTATCTATTTTCCTACTGAACCTTTTTAGTGGCAGAGAATCTGTCACTCTGAAAAACTGAAATGATTAGGCTTTCAATAGACTAATAGAGACTTTTTAATACACACAGACTGTCATTTTCAAAATGGCAAATCTAAAATTAGGCTTTTTGAGCTCGCATCCACGGGATTTTCAAAAATAGTGGTGTGATTTAAGACTCTCGTGAGGTTCAAAATACGCTCCCTAATTAAGAAGGGTAATTTGCTTCGCTCTCACGACTTGCCAGAGTTATTAGAAAAGTGTTACCAGACAGATATAACATGGGAAGTGTTTATCAATTGCCTTTTTATAGGGAATATTTGATTCCTCACTGTCTTTTCTTGACGAGCGTGAAACTGAGCAGTAAAACAATTTATAGCAGAGCTGAAATTTTATTAATTATTAGAAATCTAATAGAACAGGTACAGAAAAACATTCCAAATTTACAATTGACAAAGGGCAATCAAGTGTTTATTTAATATCACCTAATTTTAAATATGATTAAAAACCTAGCATTATTAATATAGTCAAACTGATTTTTTAAAATTATATGTACAAGTGTGGAGGTTCTGCCAAAATTTGGTTCTGCCAGGGTTGGAAGGGACCAAGACACAGAATTGCAGAATGAGTGGAAGAAAATGTTTTCCATTGTTCCAGGTGTATTTTCTCTGTCCTCACCCAAGATTAAGGCAACCTAAATAAAATGATATCCGTTATCAAATCGAGCTTCGACACAACACATTTTTGCGCGTGCGGGTTATCAAAAAAACAATTTCCAGGTATCTCCTGGGGATGAATAAGCTCAGTGCTGATCACATCTCCCTCTTTAGCTGGAGAATGCACTCGCTGTGATCCAGGAAATCTGCTGCTCCAGACCTGGATGCCGACAGGGCAGGGCTGGAATCCGTGTGGATCCGAGTCTCAGCTGCCTCCGAAGCGCCGCGCGAACACTCCATGCTGGGCCCACCCAGCTGGGACTCAGCTCCTTCCTGACACCTCCAATCTGTGCTGATAAAGGAATCCGCGCTAATTTAAGCCGCTTACACAACAAGGGGGAAGAGAAAATAGGCTGGGGAGGAGATACGGAATAGCTCTGGTGGCCTTTAAGCGGGATTTTTATGGGAAACCTTTCCCTCTGTGAGAACAGGCGGAAGGTTTGGAGGTTTTGCATTCACAGGGAGCTCATCTGAACGGAAACATTTGTGTTCTGGTAAAAAACATAAACAGTGAGTGGTTTCTGGGACTGGTGGGCTCAG
Organism: Pomatostomus ruficeps; assembly: GCA_013400735.1. Lineage (NCBI taxonomy): Eukaryota > Metazoa > Chordata > Aves > Passeriformes > Timaliidae > Pomatostomus > Pomatostomus ruficeps. The sequence continues at coordinate 1,811 of VYZT01002139.1, forward strand.
CTCTGCCCTGTTGTCACGTTGAATTAGCCTCAGTGGATCTACCTTTGGCCAGCACACCTCAAAGGTTCCCACTGTGTATTTATACAGGGAAAAATACCCTTTTCTGCCCAATATTTATCATCCTTTTCCTTTAATCTACACATCTATAATTTCCCTGCTTCCCGGTGGAATCTACTGCAGGAATTTCCTTCTAATCCCACTTTGAAAGGCTGACCAGCTGGGGAAGTCCTCAAGTTTGACAACTGCATATTAAAACCAAAGTGTTACTATGGAACAGCTTCTCCGGAGTTTATCCCTGACAGGACTTTTTTCACAGGGGAAATTCCCAAATGTTTCTGTGATTCTCAAACAGGGGTTTCCTGCCTTGCTCTGTGGCTAAGCCTGGCTGGCTTCTCCAAAAGGGCATCATCTAACTGGACCAATGTCCAACGAAAATCCAACATTTTCTCCAAAGTCAACACAAACCGAGCACTGCCAGAAGTCAACTCATCCTCAATGTGGATACGTGAAATTTCATTCACTCTGTATCATTTCCATGGACAGAACAACCAGGACACGTTTGGGGTTAAATATTTACAATGTTTAAATAAAATGTTGTCATGGAATCCTAGAATGGTTTGGGTTGGAAGGGACCTTAAAGATCATCTCATTCCACCCCTGCCATGGCAGGGACACCTCCCACTGTCCCAGGCTGCTCCCAGCCCCAATGTCCAGCCTGGCCTTGGGCACTGCCAGGGATCCAGGGGCAGCCACAGCTGCTCTGGGCACCCTGGGCGAGGGCCTCAGTTGCTATGGTGATGAAATCATCATTGTTGTTGTCATTATTTATTCCCAACAATACCTAGAAACTTCATTTCCAAGCAGAAACCTTGTCCAAGGAGGTTTAAGAAACAATGCCAATCCTGGAAATCCCAAAATCTAAACAGAAAAAGAGGCAGAAAATAAAAGAATTGCATGCAGCCACCCATGCTCTTAAGAAGTGTCTCCCTCACGAGTTTCATGGAGGTCTCTTGGGAAATTTGAAAGGCTGTAAATTGCAGGGACTACACTAAAATTTGTCCCCATCCCCCAAATTCCCCATCAGAGCCCCCCTGAGAGATCCAGCAGCACAGGGGACTCAGGTTCTGGACTTGCCAGCCAGCCCTGGGGCCACTTGTCCCTTGCACAGCCCAGTCTGAGGCCAAACCACAACAGATTGTTTAAAAAATGGCTGAACAAACAACACATATCCTGGGAAATTCTTTATCCCATGGCAGGATTTAATAGAGTTGATAAAATAATTAATCACCGTTAAGAGAGGGCGATAATGTAATGAAGAGATAAGCATATCTTTCACCTGAGCATTTTTAATTTAGTGGCTTAATTTAATATTTTAGGCAACTAATTTAATATTCTTCACTTCTGTTTCGTGGATCCATCATCATGTTTTAATCATTCTGTTTGATTTTCCATTTCCCATTAGTTTCTGTCAGAGCAGCACTGCTCTACAACTTCAGTAATCTAATCTGCTTGATTTTGCCTTGTTGATTTATAATTTTGATGTAAAATTTGTTTTGTCCTTTAATAATTTAATCCGGTGAGTAATTTATGGTGTTGCAGACAGATCTGTGTAACAGGAGACAACATTCTCCCTTTCTTCTCAGAGATCACCTTTCAACTCTCTCAAAATCATTATGAAAATGAATAAACTGAGGTTAATTTGTTGATTCTGAAAGGAGCCCTCTGAGTATCCATGGATTCCTGGCCTGCTGCTGACTCCTGCAGGGATTCTGGAAGTGCTTCACAGTGGATCTCAGAGCCACAAATCTCCAGCACCCTCCTGCACAACCATTCTCCTCCTCTGGGCTCTGCCTGACGTGATTCACTCACAAAATCACCTCTCCCAAGCACGACAGAACCCCTGTGTCAGCTGCTGTCAAATAAACACAATGAAAATGAATGCATTGGCCATCTAAAAATCCAGGTTCTTTGATAAAGATGCTGTTACCAAGCAAGGAGGAAATGGAGAACGGGGAAGTTTTGATTTGCCACTAATAAAATCATCTTGAGAAAACCTAATTTACCGAGTTTGCTCGTATTTACTTCCATGAGATCCTGCAGCAGGTTATAAATTGCTGTAATGACTGAACGTTTCAATCTTGCTGAGGCTCAGGATTCATGGAATAGAACATTAGAGGGGAGCAGGAAAAGAAGCACTTTCCACCAGAGTTTGGCAGGGAGTTAAAGCTGAGAGTCTCTACTGTAATTTCCATTTCACCCACTTGCAGACAGCGAAGTGGAATTTTACTCTCAAGTCAGGGCAAAATCTTTGAATTTAAACCAATTAATCTCACAGAAAGGTTGTGCAGGACATTCTGAGAGGTGGTGGTGCAGTGTCAGAAGAGTGAATGACAACACAGAGGTGTCTAAAGCCCAAAAATAACAATTTCATGAGGTGATTAGCCAGTGGTAAATGAGATAATTTAGCCTGCATGCAAACCTTCAGATGTCACAAAGTTTTACATCACAATGGGAAAATTCAAAGTGCTTTCATTTTATTTTTTTTATATCATAGGAAACTCCACACCTGGGAAATGTCCGTATTTTTACTCTACTGCCAGTGGTTTGCAGTGCAATCCCGTGAGTTTTTCCATCAAGGATCCCTTGGCATCTCCCCTCACTCCCTCCTCAGACCTGTTTCCAGTCTGACCATGGCTGCTGGGTGCTGGTATCATCCACCAGGCTCTTTATCCCCTTTCAGTTCTTCCCACAGTATTTCAATTTGGTTTCATCAGTGAAAAACAGGTTTTAGGTGCTGGATTCAGCAGCAGAGCAACTGAGAGCAGGTTCCTCCTCTCCCCAAAGGAGCACGGACTGCGCAACCCCCAGAGGTCTGAAATTCCAGTTCCAGGAAAGATCCCGCTTGGCTGGAACCTGCTCATGGATGTGCAATTGCAAAAGGATTCCTCTTGCTAAAATCTGAGTTTATGTCCCAAGCACATGGGGGGAAGATTACCTTGAAGAAAAGATTATTGGATATTTCACTGGGGTGAAAAGTGCTTGTTTTTTGCCTTGAGTCTCTTACAGAATATGAATTATTTCAGTGAAGGTCTCTCTCCTTCAAAAATCTCCACCTGCAGCACGTGGCTGTCTGGAAAAGCTTCATCCAGGTGGAATTCAAGTTCAGTAGGAAAATTAGAATTAAATGCCATAGGAAACTCCATGCGTGGGAAATGTCCGTATTTTTGCTCTGCTGCCAGTGGTTTGCAGTGCAATCCCGTGAGTTTTTCCATCAAGGATCCCTTGGTATCTCCCCTCACTCCCTCCTCAGACCTGTTTCCAGTCTGACCATGGCTGCTGGGTGCTGGNTGTCAGTGAAGGTCTCCTCTCTCCTTCAAAAATCTCCACCTGCAGCACGTGGCTGTCTGGAAAAGTTTCATCCAGGTGGAATTCAAGTTCAGTAGGAAAATTGGAATTAAATACAGGCTCTTATGTGGGAAGTATTAAACAACCTGACTAACAGGGAACGGTTCCTCCTCCGCTAATAACACCAATTTACTTCCTTGCAGGTGCAGGAGGAGCTACGCTATCCCCAGCAGGAAGATCAGGCTTCTATCAACACCAAATTCTTTAATTTTTTTTTTTTTTTGAGATACAATTGTGAATGTTCTGTTTGCTCATAAAATAGCTCTGCATCCATAAATCTCCTGGCCATGTTTGTGAACCAATATTGTTCCAGGTACTGGATCCAAAAATCGAGTTTAGTGTCACCCTTCCTACTGCATCTGCACAGGACAATCAAGTGTTGATTTACAATCACATAAATGAAAAGATTTAGGACTTATCACTCAATGGATGTTAAGATTAATATTTGTTATTTCCTGTATTTGGGCACTTTCTGTTGAAGTGCTGAAAAATTCCTTTGTAGCACAAATGTTTTCAGAAGTAACAGCACCTTTTATGAACTCATCGAGGTTAAATTGCAACACAAATTAGCTAATGAAGATCTTAATTAGTAATTCTTTAAACTCAAGCACTTTATAGGGGGAAAAAAAAGGAATAAAAATGACTGCTACCTAGACCTGTGAAAAAACACCTTAACACTGTATAAATAAATGCAAAAAACCAAATTGCTGTAGAAAAGCCAGAGGTTTTATTTCCTAAAATGCAAACTGCAAATCCCCAACTATCTACACGGTTTAATCAAAGGCAAAAGCACCAATGCCACAAAGTGCAAGCAAAACCTAATTCTGCAGAATATATGATATTTATTCACAGCCCAAGGGAGGTATTTGTGCCGTTTCTCAACTCTTGGCAGCCAGCATGACCTCAGCTGTGAGCGGTTTTTTCCAAGGCATCATTAGAGAGGTAAATACCTTTCGATAACCCCAGTCCCTCTCTTTGGGAACACAATTCACTAAATGAAGACCAGGGCCCAACAAGTCCTTCAATTCAGAGTTTGGAAATACCTTTGTGGACTGAAGCAAATCATTCAGCACATAAAAAAATGTTTATTTATATTTCAGAGAAATGAAGGGAAATGCAAAATAAGTTTTCTGACCCATTTGCAAACAAATGCAGTGTTTTAACAGCCTTTGGAGTCTAAGGAACTAGAAATGAAATTTTTTGTGGTGGTTTGGCTGCTGTTCTTCAGGGGGAATTCTAAACAACTCCCTCTCTTGGCTCCCCGAGCAGATCATCAATGATTTGGAGATTCCATCCCTGCATGGGATTTGTCCAGCCATGAAAAGCAGGCTCAGCCCAGCAGCAGCTCAGTTCCTATCCCAGTCTCCAACGATGTCACTCCTTGGTTGTCACAGAATCACAGAATCGTTAAGGTTGGAAAAGACCTCCAAGGTCATCAAGTTCAGTCTTGACTCATCACCAACCTGTCAGCTGAGTGCCACATCCACTCATTCCTTGGACATCTCCAGGGATGGGGACTCCAAACCTCCCTGGGCAGCCTTTTCCAGTGCCCAACCACCCTTTCCATGAAAAAAACTAACATTTAGATGCTGCAGATTGCATACAACACCACCATTCCCACACTTGTTCATTCTCCAGGTCAGTCAAATCCCAAAATGTGAGGGTCACACGTGGGGTCACAGGCTGGAGATGTCCAGTGACATAACAGGAGAGCACATTCTGCTCCCAGAGCGCGGGATTGAGCTGGCGGAGGGGAATTCAGGGATATCTGGAGCAGCAACAGCTGCTCCTGCCGGGTGCGCCAGGCACAGTCGGGAACAGGAGGCGGAGCTGGCGGGCGGAGGGGACACCTCCGGGAATGTGTCAGACGTGGCACAGCAGTACCCAGCGAGGAGACGGGTGTTGGAGGATCTCACCCTCACAGCGGAGACACCACAGGCCTGCCTGGCATCTGCAGATACAGAGGAACAGCAGAAGGTGCTACAAATCCATCTGGGAGCCTGGGTGCAGCAGGGAGCTGTAGGTCAGGCAAGGAGTGCCGCAGGGAGGTCGAATTCCATGGATTCCAGCAGTCTGGATATCTACAGCTTGAGCCACATCAACCAGACAAAACAGGAGTAGGGAGAGAGCCCTGCCCAGCTGTGTGTCCGTGCACCTCCCACCTCCAGACACTTCGTGCAGGTGCTGGCAGGTACAGAAGGTTCTTGCTACAATGAGGGGCAGCCAGTGCCACTGACCTCCTGTGCCCCTGACCCCAGTGTCCCTGATCTCCAGTGCCACCAATCCCCAGTACCAGTGATCCCCAGTGTCCCTGATCCCCAGTGTCCCTGATCTCCATTGCTCTGCAGCTTCTGCACAGCCTCATGTTGGGCTGGCTCAAGTAGGTGAAGTTCTGCCTTCTCCTAGGAACCTGCAAAATATTCTAATCTTCTCCCAAAACCAATTCCCAGCTCTGGGGTCCCAGCGCAGGGAGGACGTGGAGCTGCTGGAGAGAGCCCAGAGGAGCCCCAGGATGAGCAGAGGGCTGGAGCAGCTCTGCTGGGAGGAAAGGCTGGCAGAGCTGGGATTGTTCAGCCTGGAGAGGAGAAGCTTTGGGCTGAGCTCAGGGTGGCCTTGCAGGGCCTGAAGGAGCCCCAGGAAGCACGGAGAGAGACAATTGCCAAGGGCTGCAGGGCCAGGAGCCAGGGAATGGCTGCAGAGTGACAAATGCCAGGGTTAGATGGGATTTTGGGCAGGAATTGTTCCCTGGGAGGGTGGAGAGGGGCTGGGATGGAATTGCCAGAGCAGCTGTGACTGCCCCTGGATCCCTGGCAGTGCCCAAGGCCAGGCTGGACATTGGGGCTGGGAGCAGCCTGGGACAGTGGGAGGTGTCCCTGCCATGGAAGGGGTGGAATGGGATGAGCTTTAAGATCCCTTCCAATACAAGTAATTCCAGGATTCTGTGTCTCTCTTCATCCCATGTGTCCCTTCAGAGCAGCTCCCAAGTCTGTGCACTGCCAGGTGCCCCATAACCATTGCTAATTATCCCATAAATATTTAACATCCTCCTCCCAAAGTGTCCAGTAAGAGGCTGAGTTGGGACAGAGATCCACGGCCCTTTGCTTTGTTTTCCTGTTTGACACAGTCTGAAAATTATGGGATTATAGAAACAACTTCTGCCCACTATCACCTACCTGGGCATGACCCAGGCCAATGAAAATAAAATTAAGCTCCAGAGCACTAAGCCATCACTCACTATCAAGGGACTGGGAAAGGAAGAATATTTTTAACATATTAAGAATTCCTGAAGCTTTAATATAACTTATAGCTGTCACAAAAAGATAAAGTTGTAGCAGAAGATAACATATCCTCCTAAGTGAGCATGTGGTGTTGCTGTAGAAGACTCTGTTCCTTTACACTCGAGATGTTTTTGATTACAAAACTGTGGAGCAGCAAGGATCAGTAAAAATCAAGAAATCATGTAAAGACTCATTTACTTTCGGCTGAGCACAGGGAAGAAAAAACTATTTTGGCTTGGAGGGGAATGGAAAACTTGAGGAAGGAAATAAAACTAGAAAACAGAAAAACATCATGTCACTGGAGATAAAAGTTTAGTCGCTGGCATCTCATTTATCTTCATAACTCGATAAAGGAATGTAACGGAAATTCATTTCTAAATTTGTTTTACACATATTTGTTGATAGGGATGTGATCTTTTGACTTTTTCATAACCTACTGGAGATAAACATCCTTAAAACAGCCCCTCCAGCACTTTCAGAAGCCAGCCTCCCATCTATAATTAACAGTGCTTTCTTCTTCCTCTCGGAGTTTTGACCTATCTTCTACGTGGATTTCAATACTACTGTTTATTAAGCTCTTTATTATGTCTAATATGTCAGACAGTCTGTCACAAACACAGCTTCAAATGCAATAATCAGGAAAAGAAAGTCACCGGTTTTATCAAGCAATAACTCCCCAGTCACAGCCTGGTCCGTGCATACATTATTTCCTCACACAATCCCAAACAAGGAGATTGGCAAGGAGAAACAAGAACTTGCCAAATATTGCCAGAAACAGTTTAACAGAAATTATAATACAGTACATTAATTAATGTTTAAAGCCTGCCAAAGATTTAAATGAGTCAGAACTGGCAAGGTTGCCAACTGAAGTGAAGATGCAGATGAGAATTACACACCTGAATGCTATTTTTTTCCTCTGGTGGAGCAAATTTACAACATTTTTATGATTTTAATGACTTGCAGGGTGATTTCTCCAACAGATTTAAAAGATATGAGAGAGAGGATTTGACTGTCAGATGGGTCGCACCAGCCTCATTTATTTTGGAAGCCAGGCTAAGAAAAATAAATGCCACTTGCTTCTGACGGAATACATTGCTGGGATTTGGATATCTAATTTGAATATGGGACAGAAGCTCGAGGGAAAGCAGGGGAAAGAGGGAGGATTGGTACAAATGGTTGGTGATTTTTAACACCCTGGCCCCGCAGGTGCTTCCTGCAGCTCTAAGACAGAAATTTAGGCAGGACGAAGTTCAGCCTGGCTGCTGAATTTTGTCCACTCGGGCTTTTGTTGCTCACAGGGTATTGAGACAGGTTTATATTCCAAAGCTTCACCAGCTGAGCCCACAGCTGCTGGCAGATAATAATTCCCACAAAGGGCCACCAAAACAGCAGGATCTGGGCTTGCAGAGCCCTCGAGGTCACAGCATGAGGCCGACAGCGTGAGACCCACCAGGGGATGATTTCTGCCACCAAATCTCTGGAAAAAAACAGCCAGAGAAGTGCAGCTGAAAGGGTGGAGAGCCTCAAGCAGAGGGTGGGCAGCGAGTTCACAAGTGGAAAGTCTCCGGGGGTTAATTCACCCACGGAACTCGGCAGCACATGGAACTGTTAACATTTCACTTGCCATTTGTGGAGGTTGCTCAGAGCATTTCAGGGCATGGAAGTCAGTAAACAAACCCAAAGTCTATTATTGTGTTCTGAGGCATTGTCTGCTCCCCCGCAGCATAAATCAGTGTCAGGAACAGGGAGTGCAGAGCAGCTGCAAGGGCTGAGCACACAGAGCTTTCTCCTTCCCTGAGCACGGAATTCAGGGACTAATGGTGTCCTGGGGGGCATCAGGAAGGGCATTCCCAGCTGGACAGGGAGGATCCTGCCCCTGTGCCCAGCCCCGGCAGCACCTCTGGGCTGCTGTGTCCAGCTGTGGCTCCTCAGCCCAGCAGGGCCAGGGAGCTCCTGGAGCGGGGCCGGCGGAGGCTGCGGAGCTGAGCAAGGGCCTGGAGCATCTCGGTGCCCAGGAGAGGCTGAGGGAGCTGGGGCTGCTCAGCCTGGAGAGGAGCCCCAGCTGAGAGGGGCCCTCAGCCCTGGGGGTCCCTGTGTGCAGGGAGGGGCCCAGCAGGGCCCAGGCACTGCCCCAGGGCCCAGCAATGGCCCCAGAGGGACAGGCAGGGCCTGAGCCCAGCAATTGCCCTGCACAGGAGGCAGAACTTCTGCCCTGGGCACTGCCCAGCCCTGCACACATTGGCCAGAGAGGCTGGGGGGTCTCCTCCCCGGGGATGTTCCATAACCCTGTGTCCCACTCCTGTGCCCTGGGCTCTGGGATGGAGCAGGGAGGTGGCACCAGATGCCCACTGTCGTCCCTTCCAGCCTGACCCGTTCTGTAAATCCAACCCAAACCCCTTGGAGAGAACGAGTGCCCTGCAGCACCTCAGCTTTGGTCAGCTCCAGGTGAAGCCTGCAGGATCCCACCTTCCCTCAGCCCCTCCAGTTTTAGCTGAATCCCTGTGATGTGGTCACAATTTTGGGTCAGCCACCAGTGTCTGACTGCCAGGTGGAACAATATCCTTTATACACCAGCCCTGAAGAAATAAATCGTGCAACCCATTAGAACTGGCACAGAATTGAGGGGGGAAATTGCTGCTTTTTCTCCCAAAGTAACTATCCCATCATTTCCCTGTCCATGAATGGGAAGGTGAGGCTGCTGAGGGCACTCCTTGACTGGAAATGGAAAGGAATGTGGAACCAGCCATGGAGCCAAAGGAGCAAGGCTGGTATCAAAGGCCTGCATCTCTCACTTCCTTTCTCACATACCTGGGCAGGACCCAAGCCAGTTTAAATAAAATTAAGCTCCACAGGCCCAAGGCATCACTCACCAGAAAAATCAGGTGATCCCAGTGAAGGACTAAACTACTGAGGTGCCTCCCTCCTAAACCCACCTGCATTTATGTCCCAGTTAGACTCGTCCTTTCCTCTGCCAGGTCAAGAGGACGCTTGCAGTATTTCACTTATGACAAGGGGAATATTTGAAAACATTAACAGCCTTGGATGATCACTTTTTAGTGAGAGAAGCTCCTTATAAATGATAAGGGGGTCATTTTAAACTAACAGGAGGATGCAGGCCAAGAAGATTCTCCAGTGACCCCATACTGAAATGAATTTCTTTCATTGAAATTTCAATGAAGTCTTTCAGGAGAATTTTTTGCCCAGTCCCCTGCCAAGCCACAGGGATGACCAGCGCTTCATCCCTCACACAGCCCTGTGTCTATATCCTACAACCATCTCCCATCCTGTTTTATTAATATTCTTTATTAATCCCTGGGAGCACATCAAGGACTGGCTTGGATCCCTTCCCAAAGGGGGACGCTGGCTGCCAACAGGATCCCCACACATCTGGGGCTGTTGTCCCCTCACACTCACGTTCCCACATGTCCCCTGAATCCAAAAAACCCAGAAAAAAATGGGTAGATTCTGCTGAGGTTCCTGTGCTCAGCTGCACTTGCTGGAGTTAGAATTACAGATTTATTTAAAAAGCACCTGTGGTGGAATTTAAATTCGATTTCCTCTGGCAGCAAAGTTAACGGGGGATTTTTTTTCCCTCGCAGAGCTGTAGGTTTCTTACCCTCAACAGTCAGCAAACACGAGACAGGTTGCCAGGTAAATTGTTTTCCTACACATTCAGCTCTCCCTCTGCCTCATATTCCCACAGAATTCTGGCTCCAGGAGAGGAGAGGGGAGAATTCTTTAGCAGATTCCTTTTGGGGCACTTTGAACCTTTAAAAAAAAAAAAAAATCCCCTGTTAGTGTCACCAAACCTACTGCACAGATTACATAAGGACATGATCTAGGTGGACATTATATAACTCCAGCCACGGGCAGAGTCTTTTCTCTTGCTGTGAGAAGCAAAGTGGAGATTTTCTGATCCTAATTCCACATTTTAGTCCAGGACTAACTAATTCTACAATTACTCAAAGACACCCACACACACACAAGGCTCATAATTAATTCCATTTGCTCCTCGTCATCGAAAATTCCGAAGGGAACAACACAAGACCTGAAGAGGTTTCAGTGATTTCTTAAGGACTTTTTAGTAGAAAATATTTTCTGATGAAATCTGTCATATTTGGGACCAGCTGAAAGTGTTTTCCCTGCACCACTAGATCTTTTGAGATTTCAAAATTCCTGTCTTTCCTCTGCCAAATACAGTGCAGCAACTTAAATAACAATTCAAAAAATTAAAAAAGGAATTGCTCTGATTTCCATTGTACAGTTTCCAAGTTATAAGAATTGATGTTTTTCTTAATTTTATTGATTTTTTTTCTTTTTAATTAGTGCTTGAAATGTTTAAGGGGGAAAATGCAAAATAGTCACTCAAAATGAAGTTTTATAGATCAAAATAGTAAAATACAACAATTTTGTGTTTGTCCAAGGTGGCTGTGGGAACACCTCCATCCCTGGAAATGTCCAAGGCCAGGCTGGAAGGGCTTCTGAGCAACCTGGGACAGTGGGAAGTGTCCCTGCCCATGGCAAGGGGTTGAAATTGGATCTTTAAGGTCCCTCCCAACCCAAATAATCTTGTGATTCTCTGATAAAAATTGTACTGACCATTTTAAAACCTTTTTCCAAACCATTTATAGCCAGGCTACTCATTATCACCACACCTGCTTTCTACTGAGTTTGGAATATTTTGTGGAAAAAACCCACCAGAATTCCAAAATAAACAGAAATATAAAAGGAAATAAGAGCTTTTCAATTAATTGATGACAAGCTCTATTTGAAATATCCAAATCCCAACATCTGAGTGTTTTCTGCATCACATCCCATCAATAACCTGCAGCCAAACCTGCCCATTTCTACAGTGCTGCAAGGAGAGTATTTTCCTGAGGGTCATTTGAACTGTTGGACATAGAGAAACCAGGCCCAAAAAAGCAAATAAAATGGGATATAAACAGCCAAGCCAGTAGAAGAAAACTCTGAGTTGAAACTTTTTCAAAAAGGAGTCAGGAAAGTATGTTTGCCTCAGGAATTTTTATAAATGCAGAGAATAATCTGTCCCCCAGCCCCAGATGGAATCCAGCCCAAACCCACGTCCAACACTCCCTCTAAATTGAGGAAATTCACTTTACTGCTGATTCAGGTGAAATTGAGACTGCCCAGTTGGTGCCTTGAAGGAGAGAATGGTTATTTCAGGCCGAGAGAGTGAAAATGTGAAATGGGAACATCCCAGCCTCGTAGCAGAGCAGATGATTTTAATTAAACACACCAAGTGCTCCAGCAACACTGCCCAACCCCGAGCCGAAGGTTTGGAAGCACCTGTCTAATGATGGAAGACAGAAATGAATTCACAGTGCAACAAATAAAAAACAACACCACCCAGCATGGACGGATGACAAAAATATTCCCTGATCCCCTTCGCAGCGAACGGGGAGTGAAGAACTTTCCTTCCCCTGTTCATTCCCTGAATGTGAAATGACAATGGAGGAGTTGTGCTGCCACGCTCCAGGCGGATTTCAAAGAGAAAGTCTGCGTGTTCCCCTTGGGAGAGAATGCACAATTTCCAGGCCAGGAGAGTCCGGGAGCAGGGCGCACACGCACCAGGCTGGAAAACAAGATCCGAGTGAAATGCAAAGTGCGGAGAAGGAGGAGATGACGGTTTAAAGGAAAACCTGTGAAAACAGGGAAAATACTTTTAAAAACAAGCAATTCCTTCAGCTTTATGGCTGTGGGACAGCTGCTTCACTCCCCTCAGGACTGCCTTCCCCTCGGGACTGCAGCAGGCTGGAATTCTGGACCCCAGGAGCTGGCAGGAGTCCCCAGGTCTTTGCAACACAAAGGGGAAGGAGCAAGACATTAAAAATCATTCAGAATTACCAGGGATGCAAAAGAAAGGATTTTTTGTTGTTTCTGGTGTCCTGGCAGGGGTACAGCTTCAGATCAGAGACAGGGTGCAGGAGATGAACAAAATCCTGGGATACTGGTGCTGGTGTGAGAAAACACACAGTGTGGTTGGGTACACAACAATGGGAACAGGGAATGGAGTGAGACTTTTAAACATCTCCTGGGAAATCTGGGCCACCCCAGATGCATTTTTGGTGTGTCCCATGCCTGCAGCACAGCTAAGCATCATCCATTTGCAGTGGCTGGACAGTTTCGATAGGATCCTATGGATATTTTGCATTTAAAGCCAATAATAAATAGAACGATGGGAGGGAAAAGTTTTACTAAAAATCACTGGGGTTTTCCCAACAATCACTGGGGTTTTCCCACATTTCCTTAAGAAAAAGGTTTATGCAATTATACAATCTGCCTGTCTTGTTCTTCTGTCTGTTTTTGAAGCTTTCACATGAGATCAAAATATTTGGAGGACTGGGCTGGCAAAGAGGGCATCTGTGCTGCTGGGATAACCCACCAGGATCAGGGAATTCGAGGGGTCTGGAGCACATACAGGGTGTTTCTACCAGGACAGACCCCATTTCCATCCCAACTCTCCTGAACACCATCACTCCAAGCGTGCAGAGGGTCTCTGGTCACCTCTCCACCCTCCTGTACCTGCACAGAGCTCTGCCAAAGTTTTGGCAGAATAAATCCAGCACAATTCCAGCACAGGAGCCCAAAACCAGCCCAAAAATTCCTGATGTTACTTCGGGCACTTTGAGCTGAAAAATGACAAGACATTTGACATTGGATTCTTTGTGCTCTGTCTTTAAAATTCAGGCAGAAATGTGTCAGTGAACAACCACAGAGCTGCAACAAACAAATGCTGCAAATCTGGATGGTGTCCATAGGGAGGAGAAGGGGAATGAGGGAATTTCGGGGCGCTCTGAAGTGGCCGAGTTGCCGCTGCAGAATTCCTCGCAGGCATTTTGGTGCTCGTGGTTTAGCCCTAAGCTTTGCCACCCTCCTGCTTCTTACGGACCACGTTCACCAGCAGGACAAACCACATCGATCAGCTTTTGCAAGAACCGAAATGACACAAAGTCCCAAAATACGCTATGACACAATTGATCAGCACATGGTTACCTCAGCGGCCGCTCAGAGTAACCGGTGGCCTCTTGCCTCAGTGAAATTATTATTATTTCCTATTTGCAGCTCCCTATTCATTTATTAAAAGAGGTTTCCAGCAGAGATGTCCTGCTGAGCAGGTGTGAGCTGAAGCTTTCGCTTCCGAAGGGCCAGAGGGGATTCGTGGTGGGGTTTGACTCATTTACCCAGGGGACGGTACAAACTCGCAGCTCCCCAGGGAGTTTTTCCCCTGCCAGCCCACAATCTGTGTTAATTCCTCTAAGTCTGATATAAAAAATACAGCAAATATGTAATATCTGCTGGAGGAATAAGCAGGAGACCTGCTGGAATTTACAAATCGCCTGTGACAAGTGAACACAGCACCATGTTTCATGGAAACAGCGAATTGGACACTTGCCTGATTCAGCAAAGAAGCTGTCTTTATAATTTGCATTTCACTTAAATTTTATCTGTCCCCTAGTTTTTATTTCCAAGAACTTGGCTTTCATTAGACTGGGTTTGGGTTTTTTTTCACCTTCTCTAAATTTCATTTCCCTTGAAATAATTTTTCAAACTAGAGATTTTTTATTTACCGGTTGCCAAGCATAAAAACTAATTTGATTCATCCTCGAACATAATCGTGATCCAGAACAAAGCTGAAAGATTCAATCAGTAGTGAAAGCTGACCAGCCAGTCTTCAATTCACATTAAAAAAAAAAAAAAGATAAAACTTTCCAGTCTACTGAAAGCAGAGCTGGCATTTGGGCATGAAAGGCACGCAAGGAAGGGCCTATTTTTAAAAGAAATTATCACGAGGCCGAACCTTTAAAAACCAGTAATGTGCAGTCACGGGGCTGCTCATTCCAGGGGGATTCACCTCAAGGGAACGCCTGGGAAAGTTTTGCAGCTGCTTTTCGGTGCTGGGATGTTGGCAGAGCTGGTCTGGGGGACGGAGGGATGCTCTGTTTGCTTCCAGGTTTATCCAGCTCGTTCATTGAGCAAGGTAAAGCTGCATTTTTTGTAACACTTGGACTCATCTGAGACCCCACAGGGCCCTGGTGTGCTCTGGTTCAAGGGAAGTGCTTAGAGGAAGAGATCATGGAGTCCCAGAGGGGTTTGGGTTGGAAGGGATCTTAAGGATCATCCAGTGCCACCCCTGNTGAGCTCAGCCCAAAGCTTCTCCTCTCCAGGCTGAACAATCCCAGCTCTGCCAGCCTTTCCTCCCAGCAGAGCTGCTCCAGCCCTCTGCTCATCCTGGGGCTCCTCTGGGCTCTCTCCAGCAGCTCCACGTCCTCCCTGCGCTGGGATCCTGGGGCAGCTCTGCAGGTGGGGGCTCAATCCCAATCCTAATCCCTCCCCTGGGCTCAGCCCAGGGCTCAGAGGGCTCTGGGATGGGGAAGGTCCAGCTCTCATCCCCCAAATCCTTCTCCCAGTGCTGCTCCCTCTGCCCATCCCCAAGGATTTCCCCAACCCAGGAACAGCAGCAGCACTTGGTGGTGTGAAACCTCCCGAGATTCCCATGGGACACCTCTGGAGCTTGTCCAGGTCCCTCTGGGTGCCCCGCGGTTCAGATGAGATATTTCCCCTTAACCTTCCACAGTTCCACATCTCCTGTTGGGAATGGAGCAGCTTCTACAGGAATTTTTTTGGGAGGGAACAGAACCAGCTTTGATTCCACTCCACAGTGTTTGGAAAGCGGTTGTGCTAAAATTTCCAGTGCCTGCAGCAGATTCCTCATTGCTCAGCAGGGAATTCAGTCCTTGGCAACGTGGATGGCAGATCCAGTTGGGACTGATTAGAAGTGGTTGAAAGGTTTCCTATTTGTTCCTAGAAAATCACTGCGTATTAGAGCAGCAAATGAGAAAGAAAAATTAAAAAATAAAATTAAACCCCCCCTACGACAAAACCAGGCTTCGGAAAAGTCCTAAAAATGGCCATGTTTTGCATGAAGAGGGACTTTATTTAATCAAAAATGAAGACTCTGGGTGGTTTAATATCCTAAAATTAAATATTGGGCTTCATGAAATTGCAACTGGAGAAAAAAGACGGCAATATTTTTACTAGAGAGAGTGGAAAAAATAGAGAGAGCTGACACTCTCAAAAAGTATTTGCATAGTGCAATTCCTTCGATTCACTGGGTCTTAAGGAGAAAATTGGAAAAAAAATCGAATGAAAACCAAATAATCAGTCTAGGCCTAGGTGGGGGACAAGGCTGTTACACCGTGTCTGGATGAATCCCTGCATGAAAAATGCACCCGTGACAGATGAAATTAAAGCTGCAGGAACGCTCAGGACAAATTGTAACACAGAAGAATTAGGAGTAACGAGGGCCAGAATTTTAATTAAATAAATAAAGTGTGGAAATGGCTGTAAAATCCATTCCACCTGAGCCTGATTTAAAGACAGTTTTGATCACTGGAGAGGTAAAAGTGGATTTTGTGTCAGGACAGGATATCAGGATGGGGGTTTGAAATGGGATTAATCCTAAATTTGGGTTACATTCCCTTTGCAGACCTTTAGCTCACACTGTAACTCAGATGTGTCCTCGTAAAAATCCACATTGTCATTGCTGAAATCTCATTTTCTCTTTTAAGTGAGGACATTTGGGACATCAAAGCGCAGGAGGGACACAACAAAAGCCGTACAAACACAAGTTCCTCTTTCCCTCTTTTCCACAGGCCTTCCAGAGGTGCGAGAAGGTGAATTTCCAGCGTTTGTCCAAATGTAAAGTGATTATTTCATGACCACACTGGGGATCTGAAGGGCAAAGTTCATCCAGAACCACAGTGTTCAAACTCTTATTGGATCAGAGAGCTTTACAAAATATTTCCCTTTCCTGGAACTTGCAGAAACAGCTGGTGACCAGAATTGATAATAAATTGGGCCAACATCCATTCATTTCGTTAAAATGAAGTAACAGCATTTGATGCCACTTTAACAGGAAAATATTAAAGCAGCAGCGAGTTTTATAGAACATTAATTTTTCTGCAGTAGGAAGCAATTCCAGCTTTGTGGCATCTCCTGCTTAAATGGGTGATGTGGGAAAAACTTCATCAGGAGCAGAGTTAATGAGAGCTGATGCTTTCCCAGTACCTCTCAGATTTGCTGCCTGTCAGCCTTTCAGGTTTCCATATTTACCAGCAATTTCCTCTCATTGTGGCAGAACAATTTCCTTCAGGTACTTGTATCTATTTCTCAGTCACTCTTCTTTTTTCCCTCCGTGTCTTCCTCCACACTCAAAATAAGACATCAGGCTCCAACTTTGACACGGTTAAATCAGCCACTAAAGCAGTTTTTGTACTCACACACTGCTGCCTGAAGCCCGTTTAACTCTTCCGAGGCACTCAAGCAGTGAAAAAATAATATATTCATATTAAAAAGGGCGTGAGGAAAATACTGAGGGTGCAAAATTAGTTCTTGTGTGCCAGGAAACAACAGAGCTGCTGTTTTCTGTGTAATTCAAATCAGGCCTTTCTGTGTGCATGGGTGCTGATAATTACCTGGCCAGGTCTTTTGTTTTCTTTTTTTTTCTCTTTTCTCTTTTCTCTTTTCTCTTTTCTTTTCTTTTCTTTTCTTTTCTTTTCTTTTCTTTTCTTTTCTTTTCTTTTCTTTTCTTTTCTTTTCT
>VYZT01002139.1:19309-55034 GCA_013400735.1 Pomatostomus ruficeps
CTTTCCTTTCCTTTCCTTTCCTTTCCTTTCCTTTCCTTTCCTTTCCTTTCCTTTCCTTTCATTTTCCTTTCCATCCCTGTTTCATTCCACGCACAAACAGAAGGACAATGACCCAAAGGGTTGCTCTCTGATTTTTCACTGCTAAAATTCAGTTTGTGGCCCAGCCCACCCTGCAAAATCATGACTGAAGACTGAATTGTTGCCTTTCTGGTTGGTTTTTGTGTGGGCTCATGGCAGGTGGATGGAATTTTCTCTCCAGCAGGAAAAACCAGCCTTTGGAGCACTCTGAGCATTGTTTGTGCTTTACACGTGAACATCTGGAATAAATAATTGCTTGGAGGGGTTTTTCTCCCTCCTCTGACTGAACAGGGAGCAGGTATGCCCAGGATAACTTTTAGCAGCCTGATATGAGGGAAGATTTATTGATCTGGCCATGCTACGGTGCTGATTCTGTGATAAATACAGGGAGAAGCAACAGCTCTCCTGGGCAACCTTTTACAGAAAGAGAAAAATCCCTTTTCCGACCGTTCCCATTCTCACCCAACACTCAGCCCTCAATTTTGTCTGCCAGCCAAGTGTCCCCTGGCAGAGGTGCCCTTTACAACCCACCCCATCTGTGATCAGCATCAGGGGTGCATGAGGAGCTGATTCTCCCTCTGTGGCTGCTCCCAGTCTGCTCATCCACTGCCCAACCCTCAGAACTCCAAAACTGGCCAAAAACCTGTCCAGATGTGCAACTCCAGGTCCCAGCTGCGACACCAGCAGTGCCTGAGGGTGACAATCACCGGGACAACCCTGCACATCTGCCAAGGTGTTTCCTTTCATCGTGCTCCCCACTAAAGCATTTAAGCCACCTGCTTTAAATCCACTCAAAAATATGGTTTAAAGGACAGCGACACTGAGCTGCTGTCACAAATTCCTCTCAAACCCTTGCCCTGGAATGGCTGGGAGGGGAGGATTTAGAGCTGAGGTGGTGCCTGTGCCCCACGGAGTCAAAACACAGCAGAGGGACATCAGTTAAATGTAGGATTCTGTCTCTAAGAACGACAAACTTCCACCCTTTTCACAGAATCATTTAGGCTGGAAAATATCTCCAAGGTCATCAAATCCAACCTTATCCCCACCTCTACACCAAATGATAAGATCTTGCCTTTTTCCCAGCGTTGCAAGAGGGCAGATTTCCTCCAAAACCTCTGGCAGCATTTGCAATATTTTGTAGATCAACAAGTCTGGCATTTGAGCAGGGGTGGAAAAAAAAAATGACATTATCATGAATAACTCAGGTAGAGCTTTACAGAAGCTGCCTTCAGTTGCTATCATTTACTTTTTGGCTGAAATCCACTGTTGTGCAACTCGCTGTGAAAATCCGAGGTACTCCTGGAGCATGTAAGCCCGGAGGGGAGCTGGGGAGCAGACGTTGTACTTGTACTTTACACAACAGCAAATGTCATCCCATGGGCATTGCCTGATGTGCCTTGAATGTTCAAAACAGATGGAAACAGAACCCTTTTCCGAGCAGCCTTCTCTGGATCCCAGTGAAAGGGTAAAAACATGATATCCCTTTGGCTCAGAACTACCGAACAGCAGAAACACTCCTTGTAATAATTCACCGCTCTCCTCATTACCATAATCCTGATTTTAAATGGGGGCCATAGTGGGGTGACACAGACCTTTGAAATTATTCTTTTCAAGGAAAAATCAGTCATTTTTTCCTGTTTCCACTGTTCTAGCTGGCGTTTTCTGCAGCAGACCCACTGCAAAAGATTGGGAAACACGTGAAATATAACCCTTCATATTTGAATTAAAGTGATAGATGAATAAGAAGTGGTGGATAGGTTCTTTCTGGTTTCTATTTTAGAATCAAGATATCTATAAGATATATAATATATCTATCTATCTATGCTATCCATGATAATAGAAATGTGTTTTCAGAGCAGGAAATGCCTCAGCAACAAAGGCAGCAAAACACAACAACTCAGGCCGTGGCTGAGGCCTCATTTTACATCTCACTCGACATCAGGAAAACAAGGATTTGGTTGATTTGGGAAGAGGACGGGACACAGCACGCAAAAGTCCAGCAGCAATGAACAAGGGGCCTCCATTGAGTGGGAAATCTGACAAATGTGGCAAATTTGAGCAGGTTTTGCTGATTTCCACGTGCTCTCCGTCACAATGAGATTCCTTTCGTGCTGGAGAGCTGCTGGATCCCGGGCGCTCGTGGGAGGTGGTGACTGCAGAACTCATCTCGCTGATGGCTTCAAATGCATCACTCAACAAGTCCTTGATATTTTCCGTGCTTGGCACAGACACGTGGATGGATTCAGCAATCCCCGGCCCATCTCTGCCTCGTGGAGCTGTGGCTTTGCTCATTTTCAGCTGCTACAAACTGCAGCCTGTTGGAGCAAAAAACCAGGGAATTCACGTTTGTGAAATTATTTTCCCTCTCTGAGCTTCAGGTATTGCTCTGAGACCATCAGAGCAGATTTATTTTTAAGAATAAGAGGAATCAGTCATGCCAACACACCCATTTCAGGAACCTTCCCCGTGTTTGTACCCCATTCCAGTGACCTTCCCCGTGTTTGTACTCCATTCCAGTGACCTTCCCCGTGTTTGTACCCCATCCCAGTGACCTTCCCCGTGTTTGTACCCCATCCCAGTGACCTTCCCTGCATTTGCACTGCACGGAGCAGCGTGAGCAACTTCAAGTTCCAGACAGAGAAGGGCTTGGAATTTTCTCCCTGATTTTCTCTACACCCACGCAGCATACAAGGAACAGAAATGCCTCTCAAGTCTGAGGTTGAAAACATTGAAATCTTTCCTCCTGTGTTGGGCCAGAGGTGTATTCAAAGTGCTTCTTGTACCTGAAGGAGACACTAGACAGTTTTCTCTACAACTTCTGAGATTCTCTTTCAAGAGGTGTTTCAGCAGCCAAATGTGAATTTATTCTTTTTCCTTCTGACATTTGAAACCAGGAGTGTTTCCTTAACAGGGATTTCTTATAAAATGGTGCAAACCTCCACTGAGCAAAAACATTTTGGCAGGAAGAAAATTGAATACAGAGGTGTGGGGAGTGCTCCAGGTCGGAATGAAGCCGTACCAGAGCTGCTGCCCAGTTTCTGTGCAATCCCCTTCTCCACTTGTCCTGGGGTGATTTTATGCTCTGTATTTCCCTATCATCTGCTTATGCCCAGGAATGGCTCCTGTAACCTTAAGCTGGCAGAGAGAAGTAGCCAGGGAAACCTGGCATGCTTTGTTTTTATCTCTTTGAGAGAAAGCACAAGTTTTTTGTTTGGTTTTTTTTTTTTCCCAGCTGTGAGTTAGGATAGAGGGGTTTTATTCCCTTCTCGCTGGGATTGCAGCTTGTTTTGGGGTTTTTTTCCCACTTTTTGGACTGTTCAGCTTGGTTTTTTTCCATCTGGAAAATCAGCCCATCTCCAGGGGAGACAGTGACAGGACCCTTGCCAGGAGCTGCTGGGCTGAACCTTCGGGAGGAGCTGAGCCAGAGAAAGAAGAGACTCTAAAATCCCCATCTTTCCCCACAGCACAGAAGGCTTATTATCCAAATTATTCATTTTTTCCCTTGTGCCTGCGTGCACCTTGCGTGTTAAATAAACAGGTTTTTTCACTTTCCTCCAGGAAGATTTTCTTTTCGAACCTTGGCTGGGGGGAGAGGCTGAAATTCTGCCTTTTAGAGGAGACACCTTTCAGAGTCTCCTCCCAACTTTGTCTCAAACCAAGACACCTCTCAGTTATCTTCGCTATAAAACACGGACAAAACCAGGCTCAAGTGGACAGAAACAGAACAGCAATCCTTGCTCCACAGGCCAGGGAATCACAGGAATCTGTGAGAGGAGGGAAAACTCTTCCTGCTCTTTGCAGGGGAAGGAGGAGAGCAGTTCCTTCCCTCCCGCTCTCTCCTACCTGCCCCTCTGAGCACCACAACACATTTACTCACAGGGAAAATGTTCTGCAAAGCTTAAATATGGAATATTTACCCAATATTTGGCTCATGGACACCACCATGCAGGAATTTCAATCCTGGGGCCAAGCTGACTGTAAATGTTACCCACAGCAAGCGGCATAAACCAAAAATTTCAGGATGGGACAAGATTCACCCTCCTCTAATGACAGCCCTGGAAATTCTGCTGCTTCCAAGCATCAGCATCAGACACCAGATCAGGATCAATAATTGCAGCCCAGTTGTAGCAGGGGCAGAAATTCAGAGCGACTCCTGTATGCAAGTGGAGGAATTGAGTCAGCACTGCCGTGGATGTCCCCAAAATAATCCAAAATCGTGGAGATTTTGTGATCACTTCCCACCAAGCGTAAGCAATTCGCAGAGTTAAAACAAACGTTACACAAACAAACAAATGTTGAGTTTGTGGGGTTGGTTTTTTTTTTAGGATGTAATGATGGGTTGTTCACAAACACATTCAGGCTGTGCTGGAGGGTACTGGCTGAGAATATAAAATAACGTTGCTTATGTACATAAAGAGACATTTTTAGCTTGAATTTTAAACCCATTCAAGCCAGTGACAGCCGCCAATTTTAGAAAGAGTCCAGTCAGGCCTTGCCAGAGAAGCAAATATTGCCCTGCCTGGGGTACCAAGAAACAACGAGAATTTGAGGTGCATCTGCTGCTCTCCTTTTCTCTTACACGTGCACTGCAGGCAGCAGAGGAAAGGTAATTCAGGTTTGCTCAACC
Organism: Pomatostomus ruficeps; assembly: GCA_013400735.1. Classification (NCBI taxonomy): domain Eukaryota; kingdom Metazoa; phylum Chordata; class Aves; order Passeriformes; family Timaliidae; genus Pomatostomus; species Pomatostomus ruficeps. The sequence goes on from VYZT01002139.1 coordinate 24,015, forward strand.
AGCTCTCACTGAAAAAGCCACACTTGCAGAAATCACATCCTGTTCTAGGGGAAACACAGGGAAACACAAAGCACACACGAGTCCTGTACCAGCTGTGGGATGAAGGGAACTCTCACCCTGTGATAACCTGGTTTTTTTGTTCTCTGAATAAACCAAACCTGAGCTTAACGTGGTGGAAAACCTCTCTTCGCTCCTCCACCTCTGCTCAAATGCAGTTATTTCATACAAACACTAAGTGTGTTCTTATATGAAACAAAAAGGTGAGTTTGGAGGAGCTGGGAGCAGGAATCACAACCTCCCAGCTGCACTGGGTGGTGTCAGCAGACAATCTGTATTTCACAGCAGTGAAAGAAAGATGATCCTTGTGGGTTTTGTGGTAAACCTTCAGTGTCCCCACATCTCCACCAGGAGCTAAACAGTGAAAATAATGGATATTTGTTTGTTTTGCTTGCTGTCATTGTCTGCTGCTGCTTCAGGATAAATGGAAAAATAAATTCCAAGGACCCTTATAACTTCTCCAGTGTGGAGCTATTTGAGTGACTTCTTACACTTCTCTTTAACAACACTAATTTTAAATTTTTTTTTTTAGTTTGTGAGTCTGTCCTACAGCATCTGCCCACTGTCTTGAAAAATACACTACAAGAAATCTTTTTCCTGCAGTTATTCAGCTTCGGGGTGACCTCAGTGTGGCCTTGCAGGGCCTGAAGGAGCCCCAGGAAGCACGGAGAGAGACAATTCCCAAGGGCTGCAGGGCCAGGAGCCAGGGAATGGCTGCAGAGTGACAAATGCCAGGGTTAGATGGGCTCTTGGGCAGGAATTGTTCCCTGGGCTGGAATTGCCAGAGCAGCTGTGGCTGCCCCTGGATCCCTGGCAGTGCCCAAGGCCCGGCTGGACATTGGGGCTGGGAGCACCTGGGACAGTGGGAGGTGTCCCTGCCATGGCACAGGGGTGGAGCTGAATGATCTTTAAGTCCCCTTGTAACCCAAACCATTCCATGATTTTATGATTCAGAGAGAAGTTTGAGACGAAACTCTCCAAAATGTAATTTTTCTCCCCTCAGTGATGGAGGATGGGGCTAAGAAACCAGCATGGACTGAGCAGGAACAGGTGAGCCAGCTGGCAGCACCGTAATTAAAACTTTCCTGACACAAAATTATCTCAAAAATTATCTCCCCACAGAATTGCTAAATTTCCCCTTGGGGAGAATGCCTCAAAGTGCAGTTCTGTAGATTTGGGGGTGCATTTCGAGCGTGCAGTGGTGAGGGCAGAGGCCGCTTCGTTTGCTCCCGGGTGAAACATGGCTTGATTGGACTGCTTCATCAGGAGCTAAGCCCCAGATTTAGGCCTGAGCCTGCATTTCCAAACAAACACGCAAAAGAGTCCTTTTATAGCTTCGTTTTGATAAGGCTTCGCTCTCTAATCAGCCGCATTGTTGGAGTGGCACTTAAAAGGAGCTGGAGCTGGCAATCCAACAATAGCGAGACCCAGATAGGTCATTGAATCACCAACTTTCTGTGAGTCACGCTCGGAGCGGCATCAATCACCCAAGGTAAGGCTGCTGAGCCGATCCGCCTCTGACAGGGAGGCACACGCTGCTTCATCAGGAGGGGTTTTAATTGTCAGGTTTTACCCTGGCGTCTGCACGTCGCCTTTTCCAGCTCGGGCTCTGCTGAGGGAGCTGAGCTCTGGGAGTCCTGCTCCCCTGCTCAGCTCCCAGCCCAGGGCTGGGTATTTTTGAACTAAATCCTGTCTCCAGTCTCCTAATCCCAGGCACAGACAGAGGTTTCTTTGTTTGCCTCTCTGCACCCCGAGGTGGGGAATAAAAACTGCTAAATTTAGTTGGGAGGGTGGTTTTGCATAGAGCCGAGACAGAAGGTGCTGCACTTCCCAAACTAAATTGTTTTCTTTTTTTTTTTTTTTTTTTTTTTTTTTTTTTTTTTTTTTTGTTTGTTTGTTTAAAACCTTCTTTTTNTTTTTTTTATTAATTGGATAAAAACCTACATTGATTTTGAGCTGTTTTAACTGTAAACCGGATTTTAAATTAAAATGTTAAAAGCTGGACTCTGGAGGCGCAAGTGGCAACTGAGCCCCACAGAAAATGAGCAGGATTCAGGTATTTCCTTCCCCTCCCTGACATTAAACATCTCCCTCTAAGCCTTCCTATTAAGCACCAAAAAATCCCTTTTGTTTTCTGAGCTTTATTTTGTTTTCTGAGCTTTATTTTGTATTCTGAACTTTATTTTGTATTCTGAACTTTATTTTCCTGGCTGAGTCTTCTCCCACAAAATTTGTTGAAAATGTTGCTCCCAACGTTGGAGATTTTTCATGGAAATGCTAAAAGGGAAAAAAACCAACCAAGGTTTAATACACAGCCAGAGGCCATCAGCCTGTGATAAAACTTTGGAGTGATGTCTAGGACATGGATAGGGGTGATCCCTGGAATTTTTTGGTTCTTTTCCTGGTTCCCAACCTCTCTGACTTCTCCCTGTGAGTGGGAATTGCCTCCCTCAGGAGATCCTGGGAGCCCAAGCTCCCCTCCAAGGCAGGAGCATCCCAAGAGTTTCAACTTCACCCACGAGCCCAGCAAGTGCCAGAAAATAAATTTTTATTTGTAGCCATCCCTGCTTTTCCTGCTCGCCCACCCCAGAGCTGTTTATCCTCCTCCACGGGGGAAATTTATAAAACTTTTGGTAATATTGCAAAGAGATTTCCTACCCCACTTGTTTAGGAACAGAAATTGTCTCCTCCTCTGCCGTGTTTTTGTTCCAAATGCACTTTTTACCCCTTGGAAATCTCTCCTTTCCTCAATAAATCAGCGCAGTTCATGGGAGGAGAGGGAGGAGAGGGAAGTTGCCCACCCTGATTTAATTTCCTCTCCAAAGTGGAGCATATTTTGATTCAGGGAGCCACGAGGAGCTGTTCCCTATCGGGACTCAATATTTGAAATTTAATTTCCTTCTCACTGGGCCGGATGCTGTTGTTGTTGGAATCAACAGCCAGAAGAGCTGACCAAGTGATGAAAGGACCTACCAGGAGGTGCTGAAAATGCAGTTTTCATTGCAAAATTCCTGCTAATGTTTCAAGGGCTCTGTGACAAAGAGTTGCAGAATTTATCATGCAGTAATTTTTAATTAAAACACGTGAAATCTATTTTTAAATGCCTAAGATAAGCTACCTGCAGCAGGGCAGGAACGTGAAAATTCCACATCTGGGGGTTTAAATTTCATTTATTGTTCCAAAGCAGAGTTTTGGAGCCACGGTTGCTCCCAATTGAAAATAGGGAAGAATTTTGACTGTGCAGTGGACACACAGAACCCTCTTTTATTTTGATTTTGGCCATCAAGCTACACTTTCCTTCTCTCTCTCCCTCTCCGGCAGCTGTTGCTTAATGAAGTTAATTAGTAATTAGTGAGTTATGCTTGACAATGATGTAGATTGGGAGCTCTCACATCCAGACTCTGGAATTAATTTGCGCAGTTACTGGAATAGAAGTTTATTCTTTTTAAGCCTTAATCAAATAAACCACGGAAGATGTGTAAAATTTTTAATTCAATGAAATCACTTTTACACTTCAGGCCAGGGTTTAATTATAAACCCGATTGCTGAATCCCACTTGTCTTCATGGGATTTAAGGAAAACAGAAAATATCTTCCGGTAACTTTACAGGAAGTTTGACATCCGCACTGTAATAAAGTTCCCTCAATTTTACCCAAAATTTCAAGATTTGATAAAGCAGAGGGGAAAAAAGCTGTTAAATATTCAAGTAGAAAAGGAAGTATTGTGAGCTGAGTAAAGAATATAAAACTTGGTTATTTAAATAACTGGATGATGGGGATTTGTGTGGATAATCATCTTTTTAACACCTAAAAAATTAGTTAATTAATAGAAAGGAAGGATAACACTGAGCTTTACCACACTTCCCAACACTGATTCTGTGATTTTATGGCTTGTACATGAAGAAATTAATTATTTTCTCCATTTCCCCTTCCTTCTAGCAGGGAAACTAAATGTAAAACTAAATTCTTGAACTGATTTTCCCTTAAGGCTCATAAAAAAAAATAAAAACAACACTCAGGACAGAACTTAAAGTACATCCACAACTTCTGTGCTCCTGGGGTTGTTTTTTTCTGGNGGGGAAAAAAGCTGTAAAATGTGCAAGTAGAAAAGGAAGTATTTTGGCTGAGTAAAGAATAAAAACTTGGTTATTTAAATAACTGAATGATGGGGATTTGTGTGGATAATCATCTTTTTAACACCTAAAAAATTAGTTAATTAATAGAAAGAAAGGATAACACTGAGCTTTACCACACTTCCCAACACTGATTCTGTGATTTTATGGCTTGTACATGAAGAAATTAATTATTTTCTCCATTTCCCCTTCCTTCTAGCAGGGAAACTAAATGTAAAAGTAAATTCTTGAACTGATTTTCCCTTAAGGCTCATAAAAAAAAATAAAAACAACACTCAGGACAGAACTTAAAGTACATCCACAACTTCTGTGCTCCTGGGGTTGTTTTTTTCTGGTGATGTGCATGGCAAAGGCACAGGCTGGACAATTCAAAATTCTCTTTTTTATTGCAAACAGACAGAACCCTGGCAGTAATTCACATTCACGGCTGGCAGATGAATTGTGAATTACCAGGGGCTGCAAATTGAGGAATAATCAAAGCCGGGCAAGAAGCAGCGGAAAACCTCTCGTAAAATACTTTGTTCAGTATCCCAGAGATCCCCCAGTCGGGTTAATAATTTCCTAATAAATGAAACGTGGTAAATTTGGCGCCAAATCCCACGGTCCAAATAATAAAACTTCACTAGAAACACACTTCAGTGTGTTTTTAAAAACTGCCAGATTCTTGCTGAGCATCATAAAATCCACAGACAAGGCAGTTTCACTTTATTTTAAAAACTTTTCTCCTTTTTTTCCCCTAAAAAAACTCCAAATAATTGCTCCAAATCATCTCTAGAATTACATTTTCTTCTCAAACTTGAATAAGTGAGCCCAGAGGGCAAATTTGGTGATTGTAAAAAAACTTTTACAATTTAAAAAAATAAAACTCTGCCTAAGAAGGCCAGGTCAGCCTGTCTTGCTGACTTTTGAAGGGTTGGAGTTTGGGGTTTTCTTAATCACACACTGGAAAATCAGTGATTTCTCTCGGAGATTTTCACATTTCCCCACTGCACTGAAATGAAAGTTCTTTCTCTTGCTTTCTCGAGCATTAATTTTTTAATTTTCCCACCTATCACCTCATGCTCTGCCTGTCGCTACTCTGACGTGCCTTTATTAAAAGCAGATTTAAAGAATTTAAAGATTTCAGCTGGCTCTTGGAAGACACTGGGTGAGAGTGGACATTCATAAAATTGGGCTTCCACCTCTGATCGCAAAGATTAAAGAAAAATAAAAAAAGGAGTGTTCCAGATTTTGCAATCTCAGTCTCAAGGCAAACAAACCCCGGTTGCATCCCAGCATTTTCCACCCTGACCAAGAGTTAAAAATGTCTCTGGGCCAACATTCAGAGAGTTATTTTCAGAGAGTTACTTTTCAGAGAGTTATTTTAAAGATGATACAACAGAAATGGAAGACTCTCCGAGGGATCCAAGTTCTTACCTTGCCAAACAGAGATTTTATTAAGAGAGCAAAGATGTTTTATTAAGAGAACACAATAGTTCTACAGGACCACAGGTTCACCCAGCTTGTTTGGGTTCTTTAATTCCTTTTGATTTCTGTGTTTTCCTTGTCCTCAACATCTAAAAGCAGATAAAACAAGTGCCAGGTTTTAGTCTTTGTAACGCTTGAGGTTTTGGAAGGAGCTTTTGGGGTTTTATTTTGTTTTTTATGGACTTTTAGAGAACTCAAGTTGCCTTTATTCATTCGGAGGAATGAGCAGTGGGTGTGATATGGAAGAGCCCAAAAGATGTGCGGATGTGGCACAAATGGTCCTGGGTTAACAGGACTTGATCTTAGAGGCCTTTTCCAACCTGAATTATTCCACAAGAATAGAGATAATACAAAAAGGAGAGATAAAAACATGTGACATCCATTTTCTCTGTCCTTAAAAGCCAAAAAAAAAAAAAAGCTGGGCAGCGCATCCCGAGTTTCCACTTTGGGAATATTGGATTGAGAGCCCCAGCAAAACACCAAAACCTGCAGCACAAACCAGTTCTGATCACCAAACCAAGGAGATTTTGCCTGGAGAGGAAGGAATCTTTGCAGGAAGATCTCGACTGCTGCCTGCACATCTTGACTTTGCCAGTCTTCCCATGTCAGCAAAGATCCCGGATAATTACCAGCTCGAGCAATTTCTTCCCTGCCTAAAAATACTCTGATATTCCCACCTTCTGGGGAAAAAAAAACAAAAAAACAACCCAGTTCTGCTGGAAGCTTGCGCTGTAAAATTGTGATTTTAATTAGCTCTCCGAAGTTTTGAACGGAATAAATTATTGTTATCCACAGGAAACATTTAACATATATTTCTGTTTACTAGGATAATTAATTTAATCCCCTCCACTCCTCTCTCTCCCCCTCTTCTTTTGCCTTCCCCAAACTGTACAAAGTGCTGGGAGAAAACTTCTGCCTGTGAGAACGGCCAAGAAATCCTCCAGAACAATCCCCGTGCCTGAGACAACTCACTCAAAGCTCTCACCGAGGCAGGAGAAACGGCAAACAACAATTTTCAATATGCATGAGGCACCAAACAGCAGGCGGTGAGCGGTGTAGGAGGGTTCAGACAGAAACGGGCTGCAGCATCACTCATCTCCTGCTCAGGTAGAGATTTCAAACAATTGAAAGAGCAGAATCCCTTCCAGGGAAGCTGCAGCTGCCCGCCCTGACTCCACGGCTCCCAGGTGAGTTGTACAGCTGGCTGGGAGCTGGCTGAAGGGAAGGGAATCCCACCCCGAGGGCTGACACGGCTGCTGGATAAAATAATTGCACCGGTTCCCTCCAAAGGGTTTACAGAACCAAAGGAAGGATTGGCACTGCGAGCTCTGAGGGATGCAACTCCTTGGAAGAGCTCCAGGATTTTCATCTGTTTAAATTATCATGATCCAAACTGTAGTGTGAAATCACAGCTCCTCTCGGACCTGTTGTTTCTGGCTGGAGGTTCCCTGTTCCTCACTGGTTTCCTCTCTGTGACGAGTAAAGTCCTGTCACCCATCTCTCTGCAAAAATTTTATTTTCACCATAGATTATTTTCCTTTTTCCCTTCCTTCCTCTGCAAATGATCCATTTTTCCACCCTCAACCTGATCCACTGGGCTGCTCGTTATCAAGTTTTCTGTCTCTGCTGATCCTCCAGCTTTTTCTCTCATATTTCTGTGCCCATTTGGAGCTACAGGTTCCAAGAAGGCCTCTGGGTGCTTTGGAGCTTTCTGGATTTCAAACTTCTCGGGCACGAGAGCTCACCTTGCAGCTTTTGAAACTCAAACCAATTTAGTGCCAGCTCAGCTCTTCTCTGGGAGGGTCGGTGCTGAGCAGCTCCTGTCTAAATGCAGCTGTGCTGAAAACTTCTAAAATGTCAGAGTGTAACCCCAGGACTGAGAAATCTCTTTCACAAGATACCCAGTACCCAACACTTCAGTGGGATCACAGAATGATTTAGGTTGGAAAAGAGCTCCAAGGGCATCAAAGCCAAGCTGTGCCCACCTTGTCCCCAGCCCAGAGCTCTGAGTGCCACGTCCAGGTGACACCTGCAGGGCTGGGGACTCCAAAGCTCCCTGGGCAGCCCCTGCCAAGGCCTGAGCGCCATTTCCACATTGGCTTTCCTCTTACTGGTCTCATTTTGGACAGGGTACCCATCTTTAAAAAAAAAAAAAGACCTTTTTTTTCTCCTTTCACATTCCCTAGGTCTTAATGCAGTTATTTTTAACAGCTTCCCCAAGCAAATCCCCAAATACATCTTCCGAAATCTCTTGATTTTTCCATGAATGACAATGCACGCTGTGACTGAATACGAAATGGGCTCCCAAACCAAGGCTGTGATGAATTCTTTATCTCGCCTCGGGCTCTGGTACCTGCAGGTACGGAACATTTAAATACCAAGCTGCTGAAATCCCCGGTTAGATCCTTCCCGTGTCAGCGCCGCTGTAAATATTAGGCTTTTGCTGATGCTAAATAGTCTAAAGCCTGAGTCAGCTATCAAAACTCGGCGGCTCAGGAGGGATCAGGCTGTACTTAGGATCTCAAGATTTGTATCTGAGTTGACTTGCAGCTCGCATTAAGTAAATATATTCTTAGCTGAGCCCATCACGCTCTGTTAAGAAGCACGGAACCTGTGCAGCGACTTGAGCTCTGCTCATCATCTGATTTATTTACCGCCGCCGGGAAAAGCCATTTCCCGAAGGGCTGAGGGGAAAATCACCCCTGCGAATGCCAAGGAATGGATCCTGCGCGCAGGGAAGCGCAGAGGGATGGCATGAGTCAGGGGAGCGGTGTGAAAATCTTCTGCAGCTGTGCCGGCAATGTGTGATGTTGTTCCCAGGCCAGCAGAGACTTTTTGTCACTGCTGTCCTATTCTGCCAAAAATTGGCAAGTTTGGGGTCAATGATCATAAAATAAAGGTGGCTGAGGGCACCCCTCTGTCACAGCTGAAACTCAGGTGGTGACCAATTTATCCTGCAAACTTTAATGGTCTCTCCAAGTGACAGCTGCCAGGGAAGCACGGAAATGATGGGTTTTTATTTTTATTTGTCCAGGGGACCAAAAGAAAAATTTAAAAAAAAAGAAATTTAAAAAAAAAATGGGCAGAGTTTATAGGTCTGGGCCTTGTGCACCCAAAGAGGCTCTGAATTACAACACCCCCAGCTGAAGCTGGAAAAGGATTTGGTCCCAACAAGACAAAGATTTCCATGCCAACCTTTCCCTTCTCCGTTTGAGGAGAAAACCACCAGGAAGAAAAGCAAATCCTGTCTGCAGCCAAGTGACTGAATCCCACCGTGCATCTTTCATTTACATTTGGTGAGATGAAGTTTAAAAAACACATCAACTTCAGCTCTCCTGCAGGCAATATGGACACGTCGGAATCCTACTCCCACACAACCCGTTTGGAGGCCAGCAATATTTATGACTAAAAAAACCCTTCGCAGGATTTAAACAAACACAGGCTTTTCTGGGTGAAACTTCACATCTATTTTTATTTTTTTTTTTTTTTTTTTGGAGAAATTAACCTCAGCAGCAACAGGAGACTCAGCAAGCTGAGGGCTCAGCTGTTGGAAATGAAGCCCACGGAATAAAGCAATTGGAATGACCTCGGCTTGTGGCTCTGAGAGGTAATTCCTTCCAATCAAGAACCACTTTAGATCTGATGGATACTGCCAGGTAAAATCGACCAAAATGAGACATCTGTATTTTGAAAAATCAAATTTCTCCTTGCTGAAGCCAGCACCGCTCTTCCCAGGTCAAGAATTTTATAGCGTTAAGTCGAAATATTTTTCGTTTTGCCACCTCAGGATCTCCTGTGGGTCCATTAAAGCAGAAAAACAACCCCCAGTGCAGCAGGAAAAGCTCCTGCTCAGGATTCCACCCTTCCTGGGGAAGAAAAAAATTGGTCATGGATCCAAAGACTTCCTTTACTTGGCAAAAATTCTATTTTTATTTCTAGGAAAGCTTTCTATATTGACTATACCCTGTCACATGAAGAAAAACCACCACTATTCTTATTTTTCTCAACATACCCACCTCTCATAAAATAATATTCAAATCAGGTACCTCCAAGTGAATTTTAAATTGATTTTAAAGGATTAATTAATTAAGAAACAATCAAAAATCCCATCCCAATATTCTTTGCCATTATTTATCCTTTTCTTAAAGGTTTTTTTTCTCAGTAGCAGGCAGGAACAAGGAAAACAAAGCAGATTTTCATCAGAATCTGACTCATCACCTGATCCATGAAAGCTTAAACTGATGTGCACAGTTCCTGTCCCTTTTAGCCAGGAAATCTCTTCCCTCACAAAGGAAAATTCTGGATATCAATGGCTATTAACCATGACTCTTCCTCCTAAATACTTGGAGCTGGGTTATTTATCGCTGCTAAAATGCCTGCATTTAAGGTCTGATTCAGAGAACAGAACTTTCATGTGCTTCACACAAACGTAATAAAATATAAATTATACATATATATAAAAATATTTAAAATATTTTAATATATATTTAAAAATTACAGGTTTGAATAAATATGGGCAGTGGATGTAGAACTTCTTTATCATGTTTAGGTAGAGGTAAAAATGTACAAATATTTGTGCATGTGTGGAAAAAACCAATCTTATTAATATGTTGGGTGTCCAGCCTCTCGGTTAATGTTATTTTTTAATGATCTGCATGTTTTTACCCCATTGCTCTGCTCAAATTCAATAAATATATGGAAGTAGAACCACAGGAAGGTTTGGGTGGGAAGGGACATTAAAGATCATCCAGCTCCAAGCAGGGACATTTTCCTCTAGCTCAGGTGGCTCCGAGCAAGTTACAGAAAATCCTTTGGAAATGCAGATTTTCAGATCCCACTCTGGTACAATGTGGGGAAAATCTGTTTGGAATAACAACAGAGAAATCTCCCAGGGTGTGGTTTAAAGCACAAAGAGCGAGATGAAAATCCAGCACAAACTGAGGAATGTCCGTGTACAGGAATTATTTAATCTCTGAAAGACATGAGGCAGAGCACGCACAAAAATCCCCACAAAACCCAAAATGTTTAGACCAATCCAATTCTAACAGCTCATTTCCGTGGGGAATTTCAACTTTACCATTTATTATAAAATCATCCCACCTATATTTTGAGGCAGTGTCACAAGGACGGCGCTCAGCAGGTTCATCATTAAAATTAACGGATTAAAATTAAACCCCACAAAGAGCGTGGGAGAAAGGTCAAGAATTTCAGGAGTGCTGCTGAAAAATCCCTTTTTTGTCCATCTTTCATGCCTTCAGTGAACACTGAATCCCATTTTTAAGGGTTTCACACGCTGAGAAATGTGTAGAGTTATTTTCTACGGGCCTAATGAAAAGCATTATTAGTTTATGTTTGAATCTTTGCTAAGTATTTTAGGAGTGCAACCTAATGAACAGCAGAGCCGGCTGTGTTTTCACACCATAATTGCATTTTGTGCAACCCAACCCCGTTGTGTCCTCGCCAGATGGTGCCCTGGTAGAATTCAGTGGGTACATAAATGATGGATTTGGACTGAAATAAAATCAACCTTCGCTTGTGGAAGCCCGTTTTGCATTCCAGCACTGATTTCAGGACAAAACCCTGGAAATCAGCAGAGGGGAATAACAAAGGAGCGTTACGGAGCCGTACAAATGAATCATTGCCATTCAGGCTCTTCAGGGAAAGCACTTTTCTGCCTGCTCAGCTCTCGCTGATGCGGTGAGAGCGGGAGACATAAAATCACAATTTATGAAATTTGTGGAGGGCACAATGAGGGGCAAATAACGCCGAGGATGGAGCAGGCAGACAAAGCCACCTGATTTTCGTGTTGGGATGAACACCTCGAGGCAGTCTGCAGGTAAAGAGTGGGAAAAGCAAAGCTGTGGGAGCAAAACTTGTATTGTTCTGCCAGGAAAACTTCGACCTCAAAAACAGACTTGGGCAGAGCTCGTGCAAAGTCACAGGAGTCACAGAGCTCAGCAAAAAATATGTTAAAATTATGATATCTTCATGTTTCCACGGGGAGAATCAGCAAAAAGATGATTTTGCAATGGCAGTGGCAAGAGTGATGTGGGTTTGTTATGATCAGCTCCACGGTCCACGTTCCAAAAGGAGAAAATGGAAAACGGGAAAGATAAATTTACCTAAATAAATAAAAAAATCAACTGCACGGCGCAAGATGTGGGGATTCGGCTGGACCATCTGTGTTTGATGCGTCAAGAGACCCAAGCAATGTTTCCAAATATCCTGAGGACGAGAAGATAATTGATAAGAAAGGAAACTTCAGGCTGGTGCACATGGGCCTCATGAATGGTGTATAAATAAACCCGCAGCAGATTTAAGGCGCTTATTTTTAACAGAAGTGTGATCGGTCCTGTGTGAAAAGCAACGTGCTGCCTTCCATTCACAAGAAGATGAGGGGAATTATTTGGAACAGAAGCTTTAATCAAAGATTCTTTTTTTTGAAGGGTGCAAAATTAGATTTTTTTTTTTGGGTGACTTTTTCAAACCTTAAGATCTCAACATGGACCAAAAGGAACTGACAATATGTTCTTGTACAGAGAGAAATTAAGGCAAAGATGTTGCTTTTTTGCAAAGATGTTGCTTTTTTAAAGTAAATGGACTGGGTCACATTTGGATACTTCAGATCCACAGAGATAGGAAATGTGTGAGTTTTCCCAATTTTATGATGTTTAAAATCTGATTTTTCCATAAAATATTAGGGTGTGTCTACAACTTTATCTCCCTCAGTTATTATTCCCACAGCCACCCCCAGTGAAATCTCTGTAATTTTAACTATGAAAGGTGTTCACCACTGGAGCTGCTCATGGGAATTGGGATTTTTTAGGAAGAATCAGCCCCGTATTCCCCTGAACTCGTCGGAAATGACAGCCACCAAAAAGGCTGACTCACCTCCCCAGCACCTCCATGAAAGCCCCATCAGGCTGTTGGCTCTGGGAACAACTCTGTGGGGGCTGTGCATGTGCAAATGAGCACAAAAGCACAGCTGGCATTTCTAATTCCGTCCGAGGCGAGAGATATATGATCTCAGAAGGAGCTGAGCTAATTACACCGACTGCATCAAACCCAAATACTGAATTCCCAAGCGAAAAAAAAAAAAAAAAANAAAAAAAAAAAAAAAAAAAAAAAAAAAAAAAATCTGTGCTATGTGTCATGTGGAAGTATTGAAACATTGGCTTTCCATCTGGGTGCTCTCTAATTTCTCTTGTCACGTATTCTAATCATGAATAATGCTCAGAAGCCAGCACGTGTTTGCACCTCGTCGCTGTTCCAAACCCCGCTGAGAGAGTACAACCTGTGTGCTCTCCGCTTGTGATTTCGGCAGGCGTGAAACCCAATAACGATGCTGTAGCACAAAGGACTGGCCAAAATGGATTTTCTGTGAGCAGAGGGGAGAAATTGCTTTTGGAATAAATGCTTTTTCTTTCCTGGTTGGCCACCACGTGAGGAAAACCTCACTTTCCTCCCATATTGCGTTTCAAGACAAACTCCGTTCAGACAGCGTGGAATGCTTAAAATTCCAGCTTTAAACCCAGGCTGGAGGTGCTTTTGGTACAATGAATGCAATTCACAATAATTTTGACAATAATGACAGTGAGAAAACCTCTTTTCTACCAATCCTCACCACGGCATTGAATTATTCCACGATGCAGAACTCAGAGGTTTTCCAGCACGAGAGGGGCTTGGAGAGCCTCGTGTGTGTGAGAGAAGAGGAACTCCAGGCTGTGGAGATGGAAGGAGAGGGGAAAAAGCTGTGCCAGTGTTTACCAATTCCATTGCTCGGATCCTGTTTATATTACACCAAACCCCGCGAGCAATTGACTCATGAGGAGCTCTCATGTTATATGCAAAAAGTAATTAACAGGAAAAAAAAAAAACCAGGCTGAACATAAATTCCTCCAGAATTTGAGTCGGGGAAATATCAAGCCCGATGCTGAGCAGAATTAATGCAGTTTACTTTTCTTACAGTCACGCTCCAGTTGATTTTAGGTTTTTTTCCAATTTAAAAAACACCAATTTTAAATATTTTTTTTTGGTAATCATATGCCAAGCAGGTTGTTCTGGGAAGATGTACAGAATAGTATGGGGAATAAATTCTGCAAATTCCTGATACCTGCTGATGTCTGTGCTGCTCTAAAAACACCCCTGGATATTACACACATTTATTTATTTGTTTTCTCCAAGTCACGGTCAGAAGTGCAACCCCTGAGTGAACAAAATCCTGACCTCCAAGTGACTCATTCCAGCTGCTGCTTGGCTCAGTTTGACCCTGAAAAACCCACACAGATCCCTAAAAAAGCAGGAAAAGTCCCTGAGCTGGGGTGTTCGGCTGTTGGACTTTTTTTGAAACCACCCCTGGGAAGTGAAATGATTCCATGGCTTACACTGCTCACATTTTTCTCTCCATGTGCCTTCCACCAGGCAGGGAGAAGAAGGCTCTTGTTTAGCACCTCTAAATAAAGCTGCTGAATAAGTGACAGCTTATTTGTGAAATATTGTATCGTTTGGTACAACTACAGCTGGCACCAAAATCCCCTAAACATATGTGATTGTTTGCAAACGTGTCCAGTGGAGGTGAAAACAATAATCTGCTTTGCCTTTAACCTTTTGCACCAGAAAATGTTGGATATAAAGCAGGAAGTTTTGTGAGTTATGGGTTGTTTGTGGGGTTTTTTTTTTTTTCAAATCCTCTGCTTAAAATAGGCCGGGAAAATTTTATTATAAGCACACACGTAAGCGGTTTTCACTTCGCTGCCGGTTTTGTAAGTGAGATGTTCATACCAGTGCTTGGGATCAGGGAATTGTGGAATTTTAGAGTGGTTTGGGGAAGGGGAAGGAGAAGGAGAAAGTTTTGGGAAGGGGATCTTAAAAGATCATCCATTTCCAGGGTGAGACAGGGACAGGGACACCTCCCACTGTCCCAGGCTGCTCCCAGCCCCAATGTCCAGCCTGGCCTTGGGCACTGCCAGGGATCCAGGCAGCCACAGCTGCTCTGGCAATTCCATCCCAGTCCCTCCCCACCCTCCCAGGGAACAATTCCTGCCCAAGATCCCATCCAACCCTATCTCAGTTTGAATCCATTCCCCTTTTCCAGTCACTAGGATTCATTTCCATAAAGCACCAGCGCTGTGGTCACTCCAAAGAGGCTTTAAGCCTCTTCCAAATTGCTCAACCATAACCAAACCATTTGCCCTTAGAAAAATATTCAGGGACAAATTCAGTTCAAAGCAGCTTGGAAAGCTGAGGGACAAAGTCCAGCCCGGAGCTGGGCAGGGCATCCCAAGGGGCTCCTGCCTGAGGAGCAGAGGAGCTCCGTGAGCTTTTCCCGAGCCACCCATCTGCAGCACGTCCCACCTGCTGTCCCAGAGCTGTCACTCACCAGCCTGACACCCAGAAAATGGGGATTGGTGTCCCTCCCACGTGGCTGCTCCAGTCCCCTGCTGGCAGAGCAGGTGGGGTTTGTCTCCAGCTTGATCCTACATAAAACACCTGCCTGGCAAAGCTGGGCCTGAGCATCAGCTGAGACTAAAGCTGAGCCTCAGCCTGCAGCACTCTGCTGGAGACTCTCCTCTGACTGAGCAATTCCTGGGCAAAAGGTGCAATTTTCCCATGGTCAGGCATCAAAGGAGTGACAGAGCTGGAAACAGAGCCCAGGAGTCCCAGAGAATCCCAGAGTGGGTGAGGCTGGGAAGGACCACACTGGTCCAACCCCAAGCAGGGCCATCCTAGAGCACTTTGTTGGGAAGTTTCAGATCAAAGAATCCTAATTTTTGACTAACAGGGCCAGAAAGCCACCCCAGGAGGGTGAAGGTGCCTGTGCCAGCCTTCAGGGAAAGAGTTTTGCTGACAAAGAGCAGGAGTTCAATATTCAGGGTAAAAATTTGATTTCCAAAGGAAGAAACTCTCTGAGTGACTTAAGACTCGCTCAGCATTTGCACGTCTGTCGTGTCCACGTCCCCAGCAGTTCAGCACGTCACCAGAGCCCTGCTGATTGTAGTGACTGCTTGCCAGAGGATGGTGCAGCCAGGAGAAAACGGGGAGCTGGCGGTGCTGAGCAAGCTGCCATCCTCTCCTCACAGAGCAGACAAGAGTCACAAACACAGAAGGTGCACAAGTTCAGCCTGTCTTCCTCCATCTTCCAAGCCAGCGCTTTGTTTTTAACATTATTTGGACACCTTGAGCCTCAGCAGCGAGGCTGGAGTGGGAAACAGTCAGCATTTTCAGGGTGCAAAAGCCCCAAAGCCATGTAGGGAACAAAATGTCTTCAGCTGAAATCAAAAAAGTGACGCTGCAAAGGACAGCAGCAGGAAATCAGAGCTGGAAGAACTCAGGGTTTGAACCTACAAAGTTTCAAAGAGAATCTAAAAGCTCCAACTCCTTCTCTAAAGAGGAGGTGGGGATTTTATATATCTGTGTATCAGCATGCAAGTGCGTGCTGCAATTATAATTTTATGTGTATTAACATTTAATAACTTGTGCTGTTCAGTTTATGCAGATCGACCGTATTTTAATACAGCACCATATTTATATGACATCCCTATATTAAGCAGCTCCTCCTTTCTGTACCAGGAATGGAGATATAAAGCACAAATGAACTTCTGAACCCATTTTGCTGCTGTTAGGTTAGAGGGGAAAAAAACACCTTAGAGAGAGTCAAAATCCAGTGGACTGAGAAGTTCCCCCCGTCAACAATCAGGAGCATTTCAGAGATGATAAAATACCACATAAATCTTCCCCAAGGAGCTGATAAAAAAGTGAGCAAGGTCATAAATCCTAAACATTTAACTCATCTCAACCCCACTGAAGAAAGACTTTTTTCAAAGGCAGTTAAATATAGCCAACCAGTAAAAGGAATCAATACAAACCATAAAAGCGACGACCACGGAGGGGTGAGGGGAAATCCTGACAGCTCACAGAAAGGAGACATGGAAAAAGAAGAACTGCAAAGTTCTGCTGAACTCCCCAGGCCGGCGAGAAGGTCGCTGTTAACAGGTTTTTATCCCCAGCTAATTAGGAGAGTTAATAGATTTCTAGCTATGAATGTGGGTTGAAAACCCCCATAAAGTGACAATCAGTCTTTTTTTTTTCCCCCCGCTGAGTGCAAACCGAGGCGTCTGGTGTGACACAAGTGACACCAGAGCAAGTCGTGCAGCAGTGTCCAAACATTCCCTAATTAGCGGCAGCCATTAACCCTCAGCCAGTGGGCACCGAGGTCAGGCCTGGGGATTCAGAATTTCACCAATTTACACCCAAATCCCCGCAGAGCCAGGGCTGCACAGGGGCCTCTAATCAAAGGTGTTTCCTGCTCAACCACTGAGCCTTTCACAAAGTCAGCACCAATTAAAACTTGGCTGGAGCTGCACACTCGGCCTGACCACGGACCAAGCTGGGCTTTCCAGACAGCTGGAGGTGAACTGGAGCTGCCTCAATTCTCGTTTTCAGCAGGAAATTTGGACTTCAGCTATTTTCTCCCCTCTCCTCCTGTCGCTGTTCCCTGGGAGCAGAGCCCGACCCCGCCGGCTGCCCCCTCCTGTCAGGGAGTTGTGCAGAGCCAGAAGGGCCCCCTGAGCCTCCTCTGCTCCAGGCTGAGCCCCTTGCCCAGCTCCCTCAGGATCCTCCAGCCCCTCCCCAGCTCCCTCAGGATTCTCCAGCCCCTCCCCAGCTCCGCTCCCTGCCCTGGACACGCTCCAGCCCCTCCAGGGCTCTCCTGCAGGGCCCAGAACTGGACCCAGCCCTGCAGGGGCCTCTCCGTGCCCAGCCCAGAGGGACAATCCCTGCCCTGCTCCTGCTGGACACACAATTCCTGAGCCAGCCCAGGGGCCAGCGGCCTCTTGCCCACCTGGGCACCCCTGGGCTCGTGTCCAGCGCTGTCCCCAGCACCCCCAGGGCCTTGCCCAGCTCTCCAGCCCCTGTGCCCAGCCTGGAGCTCCAGGGGTTGGTGTGACCGAGGACAGGACTCAACACTTGATCTTGGTGACCCCCACACCGCTGGCTTCATCTCTTGGATCCAGCCTGCCCAGATCCCTCAGAGACTCAGGACACGCTGTTGAGACAGAAGAGTGCAAAATTCCCCCTCAAAACCATCAGTAATCTCAAAGGACCTGACTCAAACCTATTAAGTAAATGAGACTCTTTCTATTAACTTTCTATTTCTATTCAACCGGCTTTCGATTTGATCCCACGCAGCAAGAGGGAAATTGTCTTTCTTTAAAAAAAATAGTTTGGATTAAAAAGCATTACCAGTGAAAGGGCCTTCATACTCTCATATTTCAGAAGTTTTACTGCTGCAATTCAAGCAGAAATCCTGACGGTTCAGTTCAGTGGAGTGCATTTCCCCCTTTTGCTAGATTCTTTAAACATTTTGAGGGACAGAGGGCAGTGCAGAAGCCACACAGGTGGTCGTTCCTGCTTTGCCTGAAAACAAACTCTCTTTTTCAGGGTTTGAGCTGCAGTAGAAGGGAAGTAATTTAGGCCCTGGCAGATCAGGAAGAATCCACCAAATTATTGGCAGCTTAAACTGCAGAGTGCTGGAGAAGCCCAGACTGCTTCAGGCCACTGGCCAGCGTTTGGGAGGGCCACCAGAGCATTGTTAACTTAGAGTTATCCTGGGTTTTTTAAATAAGTCCTTACAGGCTTCCCTCTGAAGGGTGGGGATGCTGGGAAGAACAAAGCTGGGAAGACACAGGGGGCTAACAGCCAGCAGAGGGGCAGGAGGGAAAGGAGGGAGCAAAATCAGTCAGAAATGGATTTTTTAGGTTGGAAAAGAGCTACAAAACCACTGAGTCCAACCTGTGACCCATCCCCACCTTGTCCCCAGCCCAGAGCTCTGAGTGCCACGTCCAGGCCTTCCTGGGACACCTGCAGGGATGGGGACTCCAAAGCTCCCTGGGCAGCCCCTGGCAAGGCCTGAGCGCCCTTTCCAGGCAGAAATTCCTGCTGCTGTCCAACCTGGCTCAGCTTGAGGCTGTTCCCTCTTCCTGTCCTTGTTCCCTGCAAGAAGAATCCAATCCCCACCTCACCACAGCCTCCTGTCAGACAGAGTGAAAAGCCCCTGAGCCTCCTTTGCTCCAGGCTGAGCCCCTTTCCCAGCTCCCTCAGCCTCTCCTCACCTGAATTCTTCTCTGGACCCTTCCCCAGCCCCACTGCTCTTCTCTGGACACACTCAACTCCCTTTCCCTGTGCTTTTTCCCAGGTGGGACAATGGAATTCTGCACCAGGAACAGGCTGCCCAAGCTGCAGCTCACTCACCAAGGCCCCCAGACAACAGATGGTGACAACTTTTCCAATCAACCAATGTGGACTGGGTCTGGCCTGATGAATTAGCAGCAGAAATATTCCCAGCTTGTTTTCTAAGTCCTTCCAACCAGCTGTTTTCTCCCATGGAAACATTATCTATTATGTATTACCTTATATTAAGTCCTGGAGAGGCACTTGATTAAAAAAAAACAACACCAACCTTCTGGTTGCCGTGCGATACAAAATAGAACTGGCAAACTCGGCTGCCTCCTGTTTACACGTTACCCTGAGAGGGCAATCTCACCCTGCCCACCCTTGCTGCTGCAGCATTTCCACACCCACTTTTCCGTGCTTTGCTGCTTTTAACTCAGCTCGTGCCAGAATTAACAGGAGAGGACCGGCTGAGAACGCCCTCTCCGTGGCGAGGGGTTGGTGTCACCCTCTGCATGTGTTTTTGCACTGTGACAGCATCGATCTGGCCACAAAACCAGGTCAGCTCCGTGGCTGGCCTGGAAAAGGCAGCAGGGATCCCTCTCTTGGCCTGTCCCTGCTGCTGGCCAGCCCAGCTCTGGCTGTGTCCTTGCCCAGGTGACCCTTGCTCCACCTGCGGCTGCAGTTCTGACCCTACTGATGGTGGCAGTAGGGTCAGAACTTTGTCCTGGATGCTTTGTCCTCGATGGTTTGCCCTGTGTCCTGGAGGGATTTTATGCTCTGTATTTCCCTCTCGTCTTCCTATGCCCAGGAATGGCTCCTGTAACCTTGAGCTGGAAGGGGGAATAGCCAGGAAAAGTCTGGCACGGTTTGGTTTTATCTCTTTGAGATACAAGCGCAAGTTGTTGTTTTTTTTTTATTTACCTGTAGTCTGTCCTGCTGTGAGTTAGGAGGGAGGGGGTTTTTTCCCCTTCTTGCTGGTACTGCAGGGGTTTTTTTGTTTTCTTCCCTTCCTTTTGGACTGTTCAGCTTGGGTTTTTTCCCATCCAGAAAATCAGACCATCTCTGGGGGACACAGTCAGTGGGACCCTCGCCAGGAGCTGCCGGACCCCCGGCCCAGCCGGGCCAAACCTTTGGGAGGAGCTGAGCCAGAGAAAGGAGAGACTCTAAAATCCCCCATCTTTCTCCACAGCAGAAAAGGTTTATTATCTTCTTTGATTCAATTTTTCCCTTGTGCCTGTGTGNGCTGCAGTTCTGACCCTACTGATGGTGGCAGTAGGGTCAGAACTTTGTCCTGGATGCTTTGTCCTCGATGGTTTGCCCTGTGTCCTGGGGGGATTTTATGCTCTGTATTTTCCTCTCGTCTCTTATGCCCAGGAATGGTTCCTGTAACCTTGAGCTGGAAGGGGGGAATAGCCAGGAAAAGTCTGGCACGGTTTGGTTTTATCTCTTTGAGATACAAGCGCAAGTTTTTTTTTTTATTTACCTGTAGTCTGTCCTGCTGTGAGTTAGGAGGGAGAGGGGTTTTTCCCCTTCTTGCTGGTACTGCAGGGGTTTTTTTGTTTTCTTCCCTTCCTTTTGGACTGTTCAGCTTGGGTTTTTTCCCATCCAGAAAATCAGACCATCTCTGGGGGACACAGTCAGTGGGACCCTCACCAGGAGCTGCCGGACCTCCTGAACCCCAAACCTTCAGGAGGAGCTAAACCAGAGAAAGAAGACACTCTAAAATCCCCCATCTTTCTCCACAGCAGAAAAGGTTTATTATCTGACATGATTCAATTTTTCCCTTGTGCCTGTGTGCACCTTGTTTGTTAAATAAACAGGTTTTTTTCCAGTTTCCTCCAACAAAATTTCTTTCAAACCTTGGCTGGGGGGAGGGACTGAAATCTGCCTTTAGAGGAGACACCCTTTGGGGAGTTTCCTCCCAAATTTGTCTCAAACCGGGACACCCCGGATGCTTTGTCCTGGGTGCTTTGCCCTTGAATGTGGTCAAGCAACTCAAAAATGTCCTGTTTGCAGCTCTCTCGGGGTGGATTGAGAGGGGGCCATGAGTTCTTTTGGGTTTGGATGGTGATAAAACTCAATCTGGTGACTAACCCTGAATGAACACCCTGAAACTGAGGCAAAGATTTGGCAAAGATTTGGGAGAGGAGCTGCTGAACTCACCTGGAGGCCTGTGACTGGCAGCCAGCCCCTTTACACTGTGCAAGCCCAGTCTGCTTTCCTTCTGGAAGGTTCTTCTGGCATATTCTTTCTTGGAATGTGGAGATCTCTCCGTTGGGGCTTTGGTGATGCGCACCAGGGACAGTCCTCAGGGTTAAGAGCTGCCCACGAGTGTAGAGATGGGTGAATTACATAAATCTCTACTTAACATTTCTATTTTGCTGATTTAATATAATTGCTTTGATGCAGTTTTAGCTTTTATCCTGTGTGGTAAATAATCCTGATGGAGTTCTTTTTGTCTAATCATTCGTCATAATAAAGAACTCATTTTTATATACAATATATCGATTTGCCATCATTAAAACCTGCAGGACAAAGTGCTAAAATTCAAATTGTTGACAAAATCTGGGGCTAGGACTGGGTCCGGCCCCTCCAGGCTCCTCTCTGAGAAGTTTAGAAATCCAGGGGATCCTTCCTGCACCTTGGCTGGGATTCTCTAATAAACTTTTTCTGAACTTCCCACTCCACCCACGTCACCAAACCAACCATTTCCACCAGGAGATGTGCACGAATCCCTCAGGTTCGGAGAGCTTTTGGATTTGTGATTATTCAGGTTTTTATTTAGGAGTCTGTGGTGCAATAAAAAAGTGTGGTCAGGGAGAGGGAGTTGTTTTTCCCTGTTATTGCTGTGACAGAAATTAAATTATAAGCCCTTATCACCACTTAGGGGTGGGAAGTGCTGGGGGTTATAAACCCTCTGGGTGAAGCCTTAACCCTCTGGAATCAAAGATTATTATTAATCAAAATTATTGTTGACACTTATAAAACCAGGATCTCACTCTGTGCGTTCCTGTGCTTGTGAGTAGTTTGCATTTTTACAAAGTCAGGATTATTTATTGGCTGCCCACAGCATCCTCCAAACCAATGGAAATGTTCCTGCATCCTCCCTTCCTTTGAAGCTGCCCGAGCAGGAATTTCCCAGAGCCGGTGAAGTGGTTTTTGGTTAGACAGAATTTATTGGTGAAATGGAGAGCCTGGGTGATTACATGCTTTTTTGTTGTTTTCTGAGGCTCACAGTCATTTGTGAAAATGAAAGTGGGAGTGTGATACACTGTGGTTTATTAAATCACATTAGCTGCTGAATTTTAAGTGGCCTTCTCTGCTGGAAGTAAATCTCCCAGCTCTGGCTAGTGAGTTTTGGCTGGAGACACTGCACAAAAGCGAGCTGGCTGGGAGTGCTTCGTTCCTGTGCAGCATTTATTATTTTGTATTTATAATTCCTGCCTTCCCCAGGAGCAGGATGCACGCAGCTTTCTGTTGTTTCGCCAGCAAAAATAAAAATGTAAATTTTGTGCCGTGATCATTTTTAACTCATCCATTTGCTTGTTCTGACATCTCCATGGAACTGGATCTGTGAATTTGATGAAATTCAGCTGTCTGGCTTTTTTTTGCCTTTTTTTTTTTTTTTTTCTGTTGGGCACATATCAAANTTTTTTTTTTTGCCTGAGCACTTTCTGGCAAAGGCAGATCCTCCAGTGACGCTAATGGCTCCAGATCCTTTGACATACAGGGAACAGAACAAGCAACTCCACTGGAAATCCCTTCCAGGTAACCAAAATTCTGGTTTTCTTCACATTAAGTCATATCTGAGTACAAAACAATTAAAGAGAATTGATTTTCTTTTTTTTTTTTTCTTTTTTTGGAAGTACAAGCTCTGAATTTAGCTCTTCCCATTCCTCTGTCGTTTATATCTGAATAAATGAATATATCTTGTCCTCACCAGAATCCTCTCCCAGTTTGCATTTAGATTCCTCCTCCCTGAGTGCCATCCCTGCACTGACTTTTCTCACTTTTCTCACAGGTGAGGGTCCCAGGGAACAGGGACAGGAGAGGGAACGGCCTCAGGCTGGGCCAGGGGAGGCTTAGCTTGGAATTTCTCCATGGAAAGGGTGCTCAGGCCTTGGAAGGAGCTGCCAGGGAGGTGGTGGAGCCAAAAAACAAAATCAGTTTAGCTGCTTCTTACCTGCCCAAATTCAACAGAATAAAATTTCCTTTCATTTTTTCCTTTTTTTTTTTTTCTTATTTAACTTTTTACTTCAAAGTACACCAATACGTCCATTACAACCTATGGGTCCTTTTTACTAAATTGCTTCTTTAGTTCATTTTCTGCACCCAGATTTGCTTTTATTCATAAAGATCTTTTAACTTCTTAAATGCTGTCTCAGATCACCTGTGGGCCTTGGGGAAGACACCTGCAGGGACCCAAATTTTTTTTTTTGCAGGCCAAAATTTAATATATTTATAAATCCCTGAAGGCTTTTGAACAGCACAGGAGATATAGAACAGCAACAGAGGCAACATGAGCCCTCAGATCTCTCCATTTTGGGCAAGGGGCTCCTTCCTTCCTGTGCTGAATCAGCCTGAAGTGCTCCATGTCTCAAAATATTATTATTTGGTAGGAGCATAAGGCTTTTAAACCAGTTATTACACACTTTGGAGCCTTCCCAAAGACACCAACCCCCAGATAAAATGGTAATAAACAGTGGCAGGGAGGGAAGCAGCTACTGCAAAGCCTAATTAAGCATTTTGATTAGTTCGTACTTGCTGCATTTTGGCTGCTGTTTATAATTAATTTTATTATCTAATATCTGTCAGCGCCGGGGCTTTTTTAACGACTTCTTTGTTTACTTAATTGAGCCGTTTATAATCATCACTTTGGAGGAGCGAGTTCTCCTGTTTGCTTTTATAACCGGTGGTGCTCACTAAGCCTCTTTGCCCTTTCAGCTCCCGTACCCTTCACAGCACCGCCAGGAGGAACCCTGAGCAGAAATCCGGATTTCCAGGCTCAGGAAAGGGGCTGAGCCTCGTTTCTTACCCACAGTGAAATCACTCAGGAGTGATTTTGGTATCTCCACAAATCTTCCTGTCAGTCAGCTTCTCCTGCAAGGTACAACCCATTCCTCTGTGACACCAGCTTGAGTTTGTGATAGTGAATTATTGAATAGTGAATTGTTGTAAGAGTGAATTATTGAATAGTCAACCAATGAAAATATTGAATTATTATTGAAAGTGTGGAGAATTCCATGGAATATCTCATAGACACAGCCATGGAACGACCACAGGACTGGAGCCAGGAGCACAAAATGACTCCGATTCTGCAGCAGGAAGGAGTCACCACCTCCTGTGAGGAAAAGCTGGAGAATTGGGATTGTTCAGCCTGGAGAGGAGAAGCTTTGGGCTGAGCTCAGGGTGGCCTTGCAGGGCCTGAAGGAGCCCCAGGAAGCACGGAGAGAGACAATTCCGAAGGGCTGCAGGCACAGGACACAGGGAATGGCTTCAAACTGACAGAGAGTGGGGTTAAATGGGATCTTGGGCAGGAATTCTTCCCTGTGAGGGTGTGGAGGCCCTGGAATAGAATTCCCAGAGCAGCTGTGGCTGCCCCTGGATCCCTGGCAGTGCTCAAGGCCAGGCTGGACATTGGGGCTGGGAGCAGCCTGGGACAGTGGAAGTGTCCCTGTGCCATCCTGGAACTGGATGATCTTTAACCAAATCAATGATTCCATGACTTTCCATACCTTGCTTTCAGTTTTCAGTTCCTGCCTTTGGATTTGGAGCAATGAGACTCCTCATGTTTTAGCTTTTGCCTCTGAAGTCAGGTTTCTCCTTGCTCCAGTTCAAACAATAACTCAGATAAAAGAGAAGGGGGGATGAGGCCAAAACCAGTTTATATTTCAGGGTATGAGAGTGAAATGTGTCCGTTACCCAGACTGAGGTAAAAGGAAAATTGGGAATATCCCAGTACTGGGAAAACTGGAAACAAGGGATAGGTATGGCATGACATTTAACAGTACAGCTCCTCAGGGGGGTGTTCCTGTGGGGAAACGGGACCCTACAGCTCCTCAGCTGGGTGTTCCTGTGGGGAAAGGGGGAATGGGATCCTTCAGCTCCTCACCTGGGTGTTCCTGTGGGGAACTGTGATCCTACAGCTCCTCAGCTGGGTGTTCCTGTGGGAAAATGGGAACTGGGATCCTACAGCTCCTCAGCTGGGTGTTCCTGTGGGAAAATGGGAACTGTGATCCTACAGCTCCTCAGCTGGGTGTTCCTGTGGGGAAAGGGGATCCTACAGCTCCTCAGCTGGGTGTTCCTGTGGGGAAATGGGATCCTACAGCTCCTCAGCTGGGTGTTCCTGTGGGGAAATGGGATCCTTGTTGCTGCTGCTGAGCCCTTTGCAGGAATTCTGTCACAATCTGCTCCCTTCTGCTCCAGGAAAAGGAATTTGAACCGATATCGAGCAGAGGAGGAGCAGCAGGATGTAAGGAGAGCTCGTGGCACAAGGGAAAACCAGCAAGGATTGGTCCAGTTGAACTCTGGGAAAATACAGGTGAAGAGGGCTGAAGTTGTTCACTATAAATCCAGCAGCTCAGATGAAAGGGAGAAAAGGAGGTAATCGTGGTTTTAAATTAGTAGGAAAATCACCACAGGAAAAAAATCAAATAAATAAGCAAAGTGCTATGTCAAAGTGAATTTCTAAGCATCAGAGAAGCGAGTAATTATTCAGGAGTTGTAGCAGGAATTTTAAAAAACAAACAAACAAATCCACAACATCCAAACAAGGAGGAAAAAAAATCCAAACACAAATAACCAGATTGGATTTATGGTAAACAGAAATCACAGATATTTCTGGAAGGAAGGAACAGACATGACCCCATCACCCTGCACGTTGTGTCTGGGCCTGAATTCCTAATCCAGAGCAGCCCAGCAGAGCTGGGAGGTTCCATGAATGAATTTTCAGGAAATGTGAAGCTGAAACAGAAAGAGGAGGCGGAGGAAACAGAGAGGAAAGAGCAGAGGCAGTGACAGAGAAGCAGTGATGGGCTAGACTGGGATCTGTGGGGTTGGATTGGATCTCCAGAGGTTCACTCCAACCCCAGGTATTCTGGAATTTTGTGATTCTGTGATTGCTTTATAATATATAAAAATTAAGACCACAAATTCAGTGTTTAACCTGGCCCACATAAAGAAAATTTACCTGTTGAAAAACAAATTTCAGAATTGATTAGGAAATCGCAGCCAAAGAAGAGAGCTGGGATTTAAAGAGTTGAAATGTTTACTCATAAAAGGAATAGAAAGGGATTAAATTGATTAAATTCAACATGAGGAAACCAAAAAGCTTCCCGTGATTGGCACCTGCCCTGCAGGTGGCAAAGGAGGAGGAATTCTGAGGAAACACAAAGCTCCATTATCCAGGGGAGGTGGTTTGCACAAAAAATGGGATTCTGGGAGAACGATGGGGAGATTCTGCTCCCACATGCAGCAAAAAAATTCCAGGCTTGCCATGGAGGCTCTGGCTGCAAAACAGCTTTACATAAGCAGCTTTTGTAATGCTCCACCAGGATCAATAGCTTGAGGTTGACTTATTTGTTTTGTTTCGTTCCCCCCGTTACCAAAGGGCTCGGTTGCAGGCTGGGGAAGTTGCTTTGTTGTGTCAGATCCTATCCAAAAATATCAGGGAGGATCGACTTCACCTTGGAAAACACAGGAGAGAGAGAAAGGGCAGAGGGGAGGAGGTTACTGCCAACCTCTCCGTGATAAATTTTGGCAGCTGTGACACCCAACTCTGTATTTCCAGCCGTGGCATCCAGAAATGGGAAGGTTAGCAAGTGAAAGAGGAGAAGAAAACAAGATTAAATATCAAAACATCTGGCCAGGTTTGCCAGGTTGCACCACGGGGATGTCAGAACCCAAAAAACCAGGCCTTGGTGTGCAAATAAGAAAAAAAAAGATTAAAATTTGGGGGTGGTAGGCTGGGAAAGAGAATTCCCTCTGGTATTCTTCCTGCCAGAAAACAAAACCAGACAGCTTCCACCCACTGGTCTCTCCTTAGCTTCCCTTCAGCTCCTAATGGCTCGCTCTGCAAAATATCCCCGGCTCCAGCACCAAAAAACCTCCCCAGGATTCCAAATTCCCCTCGGATTAGCAAATATTGACCCTCTCACAATATTTATCAGGCTGTGTGAACCCAAACTGTTCCAGCTGAGCTTTCAGCAGACATTTCCAACCACAGCTTCCCTGGCTGCTGTGCAAAAAAAAAACCCCAAAAAACCAAAAAAAACCCTCTCGGTGTTGCCATATGGGCTGAGGCAACATCCAGACTGACACTTTTTAGGGCAGGCAGGGAAAGTGGAATGACAAGAGGAGGAGCAAAGGAAGCTCCAGGCAAGGCCTGATGATTTGTTCCCTTTGAATATCAAAACATCCCTGGGCCTGAGCACAGAATCACAGAATCACAGAATCACAGAATCACAGAACCCTTTTGGGTTGGAAAAGACCTCCCAAGATCAAGTCCAACTTTGAATTTTCAGGAGCTTTTGGTTTATGGTGGCACCTAAGAGCCACAGGTGAGGATCAGCCAGTCACAGGACTATAAAATGTGTGTCTCGGTCATAAAAACAGATGGTTTTTGATGTGCTCAGGAGTGATTTTGGTGTCTCCAGGTAAGTGTTGTAATTGTGAGAATGTTGGAAAATTCCTGCCTTGCGGCTAAACAGCGATCCTTTGAGACGGGATAAATTTTATTTTATTCATTTATAGATTTTATTTATTTTATTTATTATCTTTAATTTAATTCAAACCCAGAGTTTATGTATGAAACACCATTCTGAGGCCTTAGGTATGAAACACTATTGAGGCCAAAAACCTTCTGCAGACACATTTTGGATTTAACTTTTTAACTGCTCTTTACTACTACTATAACTATTAAATTCTACTTTTTATCTCCTTTTTAACTACTTATCCCTGTCAGAGGTGAGGAGGGATGTCCAACAAGGAAATGCAACATTTCAGAGCTTGAACTGAAGAATCAAAACCTCTGGTTCAGTTTCATAAGACTTCAAATGCTGGGTTTTATGTGTGGGATTCATTTTCCCAGGGAGCTTTGGAGTCCCCAGCCCTGCAGGTGTCCCAGGAAGGCCTGGACGTGGCACTCAGAGCTCTGGGCTGGGGACAAGGTGGGGATGGGGCACAGCTTGGATTTGATGATTTTGGAGCTCTTTTCCAACCTCAACAATCCCGAATTAAATCTCACTAACCTGGATCTGCACAAACCTGCAGGGTAAGATCATGGGAATGCCACCTGCATTCCCATTTTGTCCTGGAGCTGTGGGTTCACCAGTGGCAAACATCCCCAAAAATCCCTCCCAGAGAGGTGGTGTGAGTGATTGCTCCATGTAGAAATGCCCTGTTGCTTCGGCAAAATGCAAACTGGAGGGGGACAAGGATGTGCTAGACCCTGGATTAGGCGCTTTGTCTCCATAAATACTCTCTGCACAACCCCCAGACAATTAACAGGAGGTTAATTGTAAAGTTGTTATTTTAGGTGCCCTGACCTCTGTGGGATCCTCCCCTCAATGTAGAGCAGATTCCTAATGCAAACCCCAAAGTTAAACCTTTAAATTGGGATGTTCCAACCCCCTCCACCTCTTACCAACCCATCCCTCTGCTCTTCCTCTTGTTTCACCGTCCAAAACCAATTCCAAAAACCTCAGGCTGATGTGAACTTTGCTTCCCAATATAAACACTTCCCTCAGGTGATGCCTTGGAGTGGTCACCTAAAACAGAGGCTGGAGAAAATTAAGAGAATAAAATGGGGATTTATTGCCGGGCCTTCAACAGGGACACCTCGGGCACTCAGAGCCTCTTCGGGAGAGGCCACACCCAAGATGGACCCCGGGGCACGAGTTTGCTCCACTTGGATCAGTTTGGATCCATTCCCAGATCAGGGTTCATTCTCCAGTGACAATTGCAGGGGATGATGGAATTAAGCCCAAGTCTGTCCCCCCTTTTAGAGGCTCCGTTTCCATCTTTGGGGGCCTGGGCCAACGAGGTGTCCTTGAGTGCAGCCTGGAGAGGATTTGTTGTGTCTGAGCAGGATGGGAGAACAGGAGCTCCCAGCGTATATGGAATTTTAGAGTTCCACACTAAAGCAGGGCAGGAGCTGGAAAATATAAAAGTTAAATCTTAAGGCATCACAGGCACGGCACAAGCCTGGGGAAGTCAGGTTGTTTCTGGGACCGTGTGCCCAAAGGGAGCTGTGAGGGAGCAGAGTCCAAGCCCAGTAAATCGAGCAGATTTAGGCACTGCCAGCTCAGGTTCTGCCCCGTCCTTCTACTGGAATGGGAAGGGAAAGGAAATCTCAGCAGCTCACCAGGCAGGGATTCACCTGGGAGCTCGGGAAAACAGCAGGGATCATTTCTGTGTGCCTGAGCATGGGAGTTAACCCCTCTGAGGGTCTGCAGGGACATCCGTGGGGCTGACACCGAGTGAGACGAAGAGCTTGGAGGGGGACAGCGGGCTAAGTCTGAAATAATTATTTGGGTACCTGTCCCAGAGCCATTCCAGGTTTGGTGGCCCAGGAGAAGAGGAGCCATTGGGAAGCACGAGGGTTTGTGCAATGAAACGATGCTGTTATGGCTCCGAGCTCAACCTCACCACTCACATGCTGCTGCTCCTGCAATATTTAACAATTAATCGAGTTCAAAGGGCCTGTAACACATCACAGCGTGTCAGGATGGTGAAATCAGAAAGGACGAGCTCCTCCATATCCTCGTTTCACATTAACCCTGTCTCCATCTTGAATGTGCCCACTTCTCCTGCTCTGTTGGCAAAGGAATGCAGGAAAAATGAGTAACAAGTAGAGCAGACTCTAGAAAAGCAGCTTCAGTTTGGAGAACAGCTCCTGCTCCAGGAGATTTGGTCCTAGCACAAGGAAAAAGATTCAAAGAATGATAGTTTACAAGAAGAAATTAAGAGTTGTGCAAATCTCGCAGGAAGAAGGGGCCTCATGATGCTCTTTTCAGTGAGGTTCCCTTTTATGGGAAAAGCTTAAGGCTCAAGAACGCAGCCATTTTTTAGCCTAACATGGTGTAATAATACATCCACCTCACAATTGCACAGGCTCAGATGAGATTTCAGACACCCAAAAAAAAAAAAAAATTATTCCCAGAAAGTACATTAGGAAATGTAGGAAGGTGTGAAGAAAGGGTGAGGTGAGAAAGGAAATGCAAATAAGGAGATTTTACAAGCGAAAGAGGTGCTGGTTTAAAATATTATTTTTGTGTCAGAAGGAGAAAAAAATTAGATCATTGATGATCCGTGGTCAGAGAGTACAGATGGGGAAGAATAAAAAATTACAGAGAAACTGGCAGGACTTTTGAAAGTGCAAATTGTTATTTATGTCACCTGAAAATCCACAGTCGCATCCTGCGTCCCACTGACGGGGCAAAAGTTTGGAATACGGGTCATTTATCACAGTGCAGCTACAGCAGGTGAAGCGTGTCACGTTTTCAGCAGTGGAGTGGTCTGGAAAGGACGACCACGGTGATGTCTGCAAAGGACTTCTGGGCTCTGCTTTCCAGCCAGGTTTCCTCAACAAAGAAGGTTGAAGTGAAGTGTCTGTTGAAGTCTGAAGGGGCGCACACCTGCCTGTTCACCTGGCAGCTCTTCCAAGCAGGAATGGGGGATCTGTTGGCCAATTTCAGCCCAGCCTGGGAGTGGGGAAGCTCCATCAGCGAGGAGGGGGATAAAGGTGCCGGGAAGTGCCCCAAGGGGGTGGAGGTTTGTTCATGGTGTGAGATCGGCCCTTTTTATGCACAAACTCAGGTGTTCCCCGGATACGCCTGTGGTTCTCTCCTGTTCTCACCTGTGAGGGTGGGCAGGCCCTGGAATAGAATTCCCAGAGAAGTTCTGGCTGCCCCTGGATCCCTGGCAGTGTCCGAGGCCAGGCTGGAGGGAGCTCCGAGCACCCTGGGCGAGTGGAAGGCGTCCCTGCCCACGGCCGGGGGGCTGGCGCTAATTGATATTTCAGGTCCCTTCCAGCCCAACGCGCTCGGTGATTCCGTGGTTCCTGCGCGGGGCGGACGCCGCCGGAGTAGGCGGGCCGGCCGCTCCCCGAGGCAGCCGCATCCCGGCGGGAGGGCCAGCGCCGGCTCCCCGCGCTCCCCCGCGCTCCGCATCCCGCTGCGCTTCCAGCGGGGGCG
>VYZT01002139.1:55103-76853 GCA_013400735.1 Pomatostomus ruficeps
TGCCGCTGCTCCCCCCCGCCCAGCCCCGGGGGTGCGCGGCTGGCGGGAGGTGGGCGAGCCGGGCGTGGGGAATGGAGACGCCCGACAGCATCCTCGGGGCCGTGTGACAGCGAGCGAGCGGCGCTGAGACGCGCGCAGCGAGCCCCAGCCGGAGCCCCGCAGCCGGCGCAGCGCCGGGCAGAGCCGCCCTGCCCCGTCCCGTCCCGCGGGGAGCCGGCATGGAGTGACAGCAGCCGCCAGGTAAGCGGGGCCGCGACACCCGAGGGGACGCCGCGCAGGGGATGGGTCCGCTTCGGTGTCGGTGCCCTCACGGGCTCGTTGCCGCCGCGTTTCTCCGTCTCCCCCCTGCCCCAAAAACGCCTTTCCCGGAGCCCCCCGCGCAGCCACGGCGGCGGTGCCGGGGGATTCGGGGCGCGTTTCTTATGTAACCCGGGGGCGAGCAGCCGCGGCCGCTTCCCTCTGGGTAAAGGGACGAAGTGGCAGCGGCGACACCGCGGCCGAGGGGGGACACGGGGGAGCTGCCAGGCGGCGCCGAGGTCCCCGTTTCCAGCTGCCGTCGCGGGAGCCTCCCGCGTGGGAGCCCCATCCCCACGCCCTCGGGCAAAGCGCCGCCGCCGCCGCGACGGGGCCGGGGCTGCGCCGGCCTCCCTCCCCCGGCTCCGGGGCTCGGCACCGGGCACCGCGGGCGGGGGACACGGGAGACGGTGTCCCGGGCGGCCGCCCCCTCCCCAGCGGCGCACCAGCGGCGGTGCCGGGGCTGGGAAGAACTTCAAAGCGGGGAGGAGGCAGCGAGCGGGGGCTCGGCGCTGTCGGGGCTGCTCCCGTCGCACTTCTCCGCCGGGAGGGCAGCGCGGCGAGGATGCGCTGCGGGGAGCTGGGGGCAGCCGGGGCGAGGCTGAGGGGAGCCGGGGTAGCGCTGGAGGCAGCCGGGACCGGGCGGAGAGGAGCCGGAGCCGGGATGAGGGGGCGGCGCGGCCCCGCGGGGCGGTCGGGGAGGGGACAGCCTCCCCCGGGGGACACGGGCAGCGGAGGGGACGGGGGTGTTCACGGAGGGGTGCCCATCTCTTCTTGTTCGGAGGGAGAGCGAGCTCGGTATCACCATGGCGACCTGAGGGAGGAAAGAGCTAAATAAATAAATAAGTAGGAGATAACTCCCCCCCCCTTCCACTCCCCCCGGCCCTCGCCGTCCCTTCCAGGCCGGGTCCTGTGCCAAAGGTGGGGAGAAAGATCCCACGGACAAAACTTTGCTCTCGTGGTACAAGCGGGCGGCGAGGGGCCGGGGGAGCGCGCTGGGGAAGGGGCCGCAGTTTCGGGGAGCCAGGGACTCCCCGATGGCCGTGGCCGGAGCATCTTCTCCGGGAAGCTGCTTCGGGGCTGTTTAGGATGCTCAGGGTGCCTCCCTTTTCCCCTCTCGCTCCTCGACCTCTCCGGCAGCCCCGGGGCTCCTCGCCTTTGGCTGCCGGAGCGGTCCGGCCGCGTTTCAGCACCGCGGAGAGCGGCGGCAGCGCCCGGGGAGCGCGGGGATGCGCGGAGGGATGCGCGGGGAGAGCGCGGCTCGGGGGCTTTGAAAGGGGGATCCTGCGCTGGGAGAACCGGGGGAAGCCCCCACCGACGTCCCTGCTGTCAAACCCCCCCGAGCCTCTCCCCGCCGGGTGCCAGGAGCCAGAGGAAGACTCAGCCAGGGCCACTAAACTTTCCTGAGCCAGCTGAATGCAGGAGCTGGGAGCGAAAAAGATGTTCACAAATGGCTTTTTTTTTATTTATTTATTTTCCGCGAGCTCTCTCGAGGTTGTTTTTTAAGGAGCGTTTTGCAGCGGTTCCCTCTGAGTTGTTACAGGTAACTGCGTCCCCCAGCAGGACCGTTCCCACACACACAACTCCCGGCAAAACAAGCCCGGTAGGAATTGTGAGAAATTTGTAGCCCTGGCTGGTTTGCCTGCAGAAAACTCGCGGAGAAATAGCACCTGGGAGGAATCGAGCTCCGAGCCGTCCCACTGCTGAGGGGCACAACTGCACAGGTGGCGTTTGTGCCGCTCAGTCGGGATCAGCTCATTGCAAAAACACCTCCCGAGCGATCCCTCGTCTCCTCAGACAGCTGAAATAAATATAAAAAGTGAGGAGGGGAAAAGGATTCGGGTCGGGGATAATACACCAACAGCCGGGATACATTTCTTGCACTGATGGGCTGTAAATCATCAGCTCAGCTTGCCTGTACCTATCTTGTTCTAGCAGCTCCATATGCAATTATCACTCCAGACTAGGCAAAAATTAGTCTAGGAAAGCAAACAGCATAATTAATGCTATTCACTGGGGAAGATAGAGATGGATTAGTCACTTTTGGGCTGTTCAGTGTGTCAGGATGTTCGTTTTTCATTAAGCAAACAGAATTTATTTGATCTCGCCTCGGTGCTGATAGGCAGTAAACTATAGGTACACGGAGAATTGCTGGTTTGGATTCCACACCCCCGGCCTCTCTGGGTTATGCTTTAACTCTCAGCAATCTATCAAATCACACCAGGACTGGTTCCCTGCTTCGCCTGCTTTCCTTCTTGCTTATAAATTCTCTGTTTCCAATCATTCTGGGAGAGAAAAACACATAGGTGAGTCCTAGTCGAGTATGGGAGTTATTTGGGTTTTTTGTTTATTTTTAGGATGCCCAAGGTGGGCATTCTTGGGTGAATTCAGTGGAAGGTGGCGCTGCCCATGGGATGATCCTTAAAGTCCCTTTTAACCCAAACCCTGCTGTGATTCTGTGCAGGGACTCCAGGCAAATTCCTTGCTGGGAATAACAAACCCTTTTCCACATAAATCCACATTTTTGCCCTAACTCTGCTTCTTGAGTGAACTAATGAGTTATGGAAACGGAGACCTGGGTTCCTTAATGCTGGGCCTCCCATTCCCAGGCCTGTCTCGGGGGGAATTTGGGAATTCTGGAGTGTAAGCACAAGCTGGGGAACTCGTTGTTTTCCTGTGGGAAAAGGAGAAGTGACAGAAGCCAACTCTCCAGGGCAGCCGGCAAAGCCTTTGCCACACTTGGAGCTATTGATTTCCTTACGTAAGGCAGCGCTCCTGCCGCTCCCAACAACGCGACCGGATCATTGCCCAACGATCCGGCCTCGTAAGCAAATAAGGGAAGAATTAATTAGAGCAGCAGCAGCCGAAAACCCCGCAGCCACAGGCTCAGCCCGCTCAGTGAAAGTAAAATTCTCTCCGTGCCATTTCTGCCAGTGCCTTTGCGCCACGTTCAGGTTTGGGCTTCCCAAAATACAGAATTTCACTGCAGAAAGGACTCGTTTTTCACGACTGTGTGTTGGAGCCTTGTCTTGTAGTCGTTTTGTTGAACCGTGGTAGTTTGGCAGGAAAAGAAGATCTTTCATCCAAGCTGTGTAAGAGAAACAGAACTTCATTTATATCTTCATAAAATCCCCATCACAAGGAATAAATTCAAATATTTCACAGGGATAAGTTTTATTTCCTTTCACCTCTCAGGAACTGTGGGCACTGTAGGTGTAAAGTTACTGGGTTTGTTGTGATATTTTCATGATATTTTTACTTATACAAACAGTTTTATTCAGGACTTGTTTATACCCTTCTATAAAAGTAAGAAGTAAAATAATTAATATTAACACCCTCCCAAATAAATTAAATTATGTCTTAATCAGCAGCGCTTGACGCATGGTAAAGATCACATTCCTATTTTCTGATTTATTTTCATTGCTGTTAAATGCTTTGCACCTCTGTTCAGCGCATCCATCACCTGCTTGCTCTGGGATGTTACTTTTTAATTGGGATAATTAAGCCCTTATTAAGTTTTTAATAAGATAGAAGGCTTAGGTCAATGTGTTACATTTGTGGGGATGTAGGATTTTTACTGCTGGAGGCAGTTTGCTACTAGAAAACAATATTCTCAATCTATTAAGTATTAATATTTATATATTAAGAATCTGATGTTTCTTAACAAATCCCAATTTTCCCAACCAGCAAACCCGAGGGAAAAGTTTTAATCCCATTCCCACTTGACTTTCTGGAGGATTTTTTTTTGGCTTTCAGTGGCTTGGCTTTGGGAGGGGTTTTTTTTCCAGATGATTTTGCTGGAATGCTGCTGGTGTTGAAAATACAATTTTTATGTTTTATTAATAGCTGGAACAGCGGTATTGAACAATTGGAGGTTATTGAATCCAGCTTTTCCGCAGAGCACTGCAATTTTTGATGATGCCCAGGGCTGGTGGGAGCTGGAGCCCTTCTGGCAGAGCCTCATGACTTCGTTGTGGGGTCTGTGCCAAAAGGACATCCCACAGCATCCCAACCCCACATTCTGCAGGACATGCATGGGATCAGCCCTGGCCATTCTAGAGGGGGAAAATCTCTGTGATCAAAATTCTTGGGAAAAAGCTGGAATTTTTCTGTCCTTTTTGTGTCCATAAAGAGGCTCAGAGCACCTTGAGCTCCTCATTTCACTCCTCACCCACGATCTGCCTTGCCAAACATCACCCAGGGCCAGGGGAAGCTGGCAGCTGGGGAAGCACACCTTGCTGCCATGGGAAAAGCTCATTAAAGTGGATTTTTGCAGTCTATTCACGAGCTCCTGCATATGGCCAGCGGAACGTCCCGTCCTCAGACGCAGGACGGAGAAACAAAGGGGGCAGATTTTCAAATTCTTCCAAAAATAGGCAATTTCTACCCTCAGAATCACACAATGCCCGGTCAAATTGCAGAATGGCAGAATGGGTTGGATTGGAAAGAGATCATTTTGTTCCACCCCCCTGCCATGGGCAGGGAATTTTCCACCAGAGCCCCATCCAGCCCGGCCTTGACCACCCCTTGAAAATCCTCACGAGTGCGAGGGCTTCGATTGTAGAAACCCCAATTTACGCCAGAGCTTGCACAAGAAGCTTTAACACGAGTGCCAAGAGAAGTTTTTTTTCTGGAGTATTACTCAGGAGAGCTGTGAATTAAAAAACAGCCACGAGGCAAAAGCCCATTCTGCTGCTATTTGCCAGCTACAACCTCGGGTCGGGCATTAATGGCAGCTGGAAGTCTATATCCACAGCAGCCACCAATCTTCAGCTGGGAATTATTTACTCCCAAGAATTATTTACTCCCAAGAAGTATTTACTTCCTTGCCTCGCTCTGGCAGGAAAATACCGGAGTGTATCCGAGGGCAAAGCCGGCCTTGCAGTCAGAAAACCCTGAACTTTTACACACAGGGCTTGCAATTCTCAGGAGGAAATTAGGATTCCACAGAGATTTAAGGGTTTTTTAAAAAAAAACATCTGCATTAATAACTCTGTGTGTGAGGGCAGACAGGGAAGGCTCAAACACTTAAACCAGGGAGGCTGTCATTAATCCTGGCTGCCACTGCCCTCCCTCCCATTCCTGGCACGTCTGAGGACATCCAAGTCCTCAGAGAAACCTCTGAGCCTCAGGAAGCTGAGACTCATCCTAAAACTGAGGAACAGGGTGCCCAGAGCAGCTGTGGCTGCCCCTGGACCCCTGGCAGTGCCCAAAGCCAGGCTGGACGTGGCTTGGAGCAGCCTGGGACAGTGGAAGGTGTCCCAGGGGTGGAACTGGATGAGTTGAAGGTCCCATCCAACCCAAACCATTCTGGGATTGGCACAAATGGAAATTTGAATTTTGCCATTTGGCTTTGAGGCCTGATCCTCCTGTGCCCCATGGCTGAAGGAGGTCAGAGCCAGTTTGCTCCAAGAAACCCTTGGAGACGGCTCCACAACCCATCCCAGGCCTGCAGAAACAGCCTCAGGTTCTTGATTTAATGTCACTTCACACCTTTTGACCTCTGCTAGGTCTGTAAATTCAGCTGTGCCTCTAGGAGGAGAAGTCCCAGGTCTGATTGCTGCTGCCACAGCAGGGATGGCATTCCAGAGGCAAAGAAACCCTGAAGATCCTGGGTTTGTGCAGCTGCTCTGGATTATTCCACATTCCTCTAATCCATGGAGACTGCTGGAGGCTGACCTGAGGAAGCCACCATGCTCAGGATTTTTTTGGGAGCAGAACACTGGGGCTTGTTTCCTGATGAAAGCCAAGCGCTGGCATTTGTGCTGAATTCTCAAAAATTAAAAGAAAAAAAAAAGAGAAAAAACCAAACCCAAAACACTTCTGGACAAGGAAACAATAACGTGCAGATTGAAAGGGTGAAAGAGGAGGCTGAGGGAACGAACGGCGTGATGAGAGGCTGCACGAGAGCATCGTTAATTCAATGCTCTAATCAACTGTGTTCTGCAGTGCTTTATCACACCAGCCCTGCATCAGCCTCTCCAGCTCAGAACACTTTGCAGCATTGCAGGAAATCCTCTGCTTTTTTTGCTTCCCATTTAAAAAAAAAATAATAATTTCGTTGTGTCTTGTCAATACAGACAACTTTGTCAATGAAAGCAAAGGCGAAATTATCATGTAATTTGGTATTTATCATAAT
This sequence comes from Pomatostomus ruficeps, assembly GCA_013400735.1. Taxonomy (NCBI): domain Eukaryota; kingdom Metazoa; phylum Chordata; class Aves; order Passeriformes; family Timaliidae; genus Pomatostomus; species Pomatostomus ruficeps. The sequence continues at coordinate 61,537 of VYZT01002139.1, forward strand.
CATGAGCAGGGGCTCATTAGAACAATGAGCAATTGTCGAATTATTTCTCGGAGCAGTTATTGGAAGAATGAGGGAAGGGGATTTCCCACCTTCCCGCTTTCTCTCCCACCATCTCCCACTGACACCCAGAGCCTGCAGCTTCTCTCAGCCTGCCAGATCAATTTCCCGTTCCTGAAAAGAAGCATTTCTGTTAAATGATCGTAATTAAGAAGCTCCTCACAGCTCGATAGCTGCCTGGACACGCAGAGGTAATTCCCCATCGATTCCCGTGGGTCCAGGTTTGCACAGAAACATCTCCAGAAGGCAGGGCCTGCTTTGGAAGTGCAGCTTCCCTGGGCTTCTTAGAGTGGAACCATGGAATTGTTGAGGCTGGAAAAGTCCTCCAAGCCCATTGATCCCCACCTTGTCCCCAGCCCAGAGCTCTGAGTGCCACGTCCAGGTGACACCTGCAGGGCTGGGGACTCCAAAGCTCCCTGGGCAGCCCCTGCCAAGGCCTGAGCGCCCTTTCCAGGCAGAAATTCCTGCTGCTGTCCAAGCTGAGCCTCCCCTGGCCCAGCCTGAGGCCGTTCCCTGTGCTCCTGTCCCTGTGCCCTGGGAGCAGAGCCCGACCCTCCCGGCTGCCCCCTCCTGTCAGGGAGTTGTGCAGAGCAGAGGTCTCCCCTTAGAGCACCAGTGAAAAGAGCTGGGCAGCTCTAAAAAGCAACTCCAAAATCCAACTTTTTTCCATCAAATATCTCAGGAGGCCTCTGGAGATGCCACAGTTTGGTGCCTCAGGTTTCATGGGATGCCTCTCTGGTAATTAAATCAACCTGGCCATTGAGAGGTGCCGGAGGTGTGGGAGAGGAATCCCTCTCTTCAGAGCTCCCTCACAGAACGGTGCCCACAAAACTCCTCTGCTCTGTCCTGCACCCCTCCCTTCCTGCCTGGTTCATAAAAACACTCAGTTTATGTAGAGTCAGGCTTGGTTTTATCTCACGTTGTCCTTGACACTCCCCAGCTGCAGCCCCAAGTGGCTCAGTGGCCTCAGAGGTGGCCTTGGCCTCTCAGAGCTGGAACCACCAGCAGGAGGAGGGAGAACAGAGCTGGGCAAGGAAAGGGAAGGAATCCTCTTTAACTAATTAAAACCAGGGGCTGTTAATGAGCTCAGGATTGCCATCAGCTGCAGCAGGCGGTGCATCAGTGTCAGTGCAGGGAGGAAAGGGAAGGGAAGGGAAGGGAAGGGAAGGGAAGGGAAGGGAAAGGAAAGGAAAGGAAAGGAAAGGAAAGGAAAGGAAAGGAAAGGAAAGGAAAGGAAAGGAAAGGAAAGGAAAGTAAAGGAAAGGAAAGGAAAGGAAAGGAAAGGAAAGGAGCTGTGCCAGCTTTGGTGTGTTCTCAATGTGCTGCTGGCTTTGCTACAAGCACAAAGAGCAGAGCAGTGAGATAGAAATAAATAAAAAGCCTCATTTATTTCTCGACTGAATGGGAGCTGGGGATTGATTATCAAACCTTCACCCAGCAGCACTCAGACAGGGGAGGGGAGAAAGGAGGCAGCCGGGTCCCAGCCCAGCAGTGCCACCCAGCCTGGTGTGTCCAAGCTGGGCACATCTCACCAAACCCAGCGTCTCTCCAGCCATCCCAAAATCCAGGGCTGGTGTGATTCAGTGCCTGAGAACTCGGATACTTCAGGTAGTTAATCATGTTCAATAAAGTAGATACATGTTTATCTCCGGCAGCGTCCCGCGGGGATGTCAGCGATCCTGGGGAAGCTGCCGGCTTCCATCCACCGGGCATAATTACATTAAAGCAGAAAGTGCATCCCGAGCCTTCCGTGATTGCAAACAAAGCGGTGTTAATCCACTTCCCCCAAACACACCAAAGTTACCACTGAAACCTGCAGAGAAACAAGCAAACAGAGCTTGTGGTGACTGAGAAAATACTCCAACAATGTTCTAGTGCTGGTCGCTGTAATTATACGTTGGACATTTAAAATGTGACATTTTTGTTGGTAAGGATTGAGGATTGACTTGCTGTGGGTGTTCACGCATTCACCACCACTAAACTCTTCCCCGGACTTAATTTAAGGGTGACCCCAAACTTCTGCTGCAGTTCCCTGGCTCTGGCTGAGTTCATTTCTGGCCAGAGGAAAGAAAGCTGTGTCCAAATGTAAGAAGGTTAAAATTTGGAAGGGGTGGGAAGGAGAAGGGCTTGAGAGAGAAGGGATAAATACATTAAAAAAAAAAAAAGAGTGGAAAAAAGCCCTAGAATTGAATCATAAACAGTCCCATATTTGGAACAGTTCATTCCACAGTTCTGGGATGGCTCCCTGGAATTTAGGTGACCCACAGCACCTGGATGTTGCTGATCACTACTTTCTACCCCTTGCAAGTGGCAAATTTATGGTCTAAACTACAGCAGTGAAGTCACCGACCCAACATTCCCAAAGCCTTTGCCTTCTGGATATGCACAGAATATTTTTCCTTGAATAATTATTTTTTATAAACAGAAATATCATATAAATGCAAAGAAAATAGTATTAATAATAATGTTTTCAAAGAGCAGAACTTGTGGTTCGTTTGCTGTTTTGTTTCTAATTCCAGCTGCTTTCAGCCTGGTGGGTTTGGGGATAACTCAAATATTAGAAGGGAATTAAGCAGGGAAATCAGGTAGGACCTTAGAAATGCTGCAGAGGAAAGATTTATGATCTTATCATGAGGGGGAATAATAATAATAACAAAGGAAAGGGGAGGAAGCCTTGCAGGAAATGCACAGGAATAGTAAAAGCCACCAAGATCTGCTACAGAAATAGAATCGCAGCGAATGTGAGATCTCCTAAATTCATTTCAGTCAAAGAGCATTAAAGTCTCTCCGTTCACTTCAAGGGGTTTCATATCAGACCTTAAATGTAAATTTATTTTAAATAGGCCGGGATGTAGGAGAGCGAGGGCTGACACGCAGCTTCCTCAGCACATCCCAGGATGACTTCATTCCCTCAAACTGGCATCAGGAATATTTCCATAATCCAGCCTCAACTTTGTCCCTCTTTGAGCTCTGTCAGTGTGAAAGCAGAGCCATTCTAGAAACTTCTCCAAACACTTCAAATCCTTTCCCGTGGGGATGATTTTTGACGGAGTTTCTCCCAAAACTCCCATGGGAGTTTTGCAGTTCCCAGCGATTAAAAACCACATTTCCAGCAGAGGTGGAGGTGCATCCACCCAAATATTCACCAGGAGCTCGATCTTTAATTAAGATCAGCCTGCTTTAGGCCCAAAGCACGGATTTGGGGATAAATATGAAAACAGATTTCAAAATTAACTGCTGCTGGCACCTGCGCCGAACGTCAGTCAAGAGCGGCCGAGGTGAGCGCAGCCCGAACGGTGAAATAAAAATATTAAAGCCATCTGTCGTGTTTTACAGGTTATTTTTAGAAATGCAGAATAAAGTCAGATTTGTTCCTACGGCCCCTTGATGAAGTTTGCCAGAAATAAGCAGCGCACTGGCAGGCTCTTGACGGTTTTTGGCAGTAACCAGTCCATGAGAAGCCCTTTAAAAGGTCAAGCGGTGTCCAGGCCATGGAATGTGTAGGCAGGGCCATCCCATAATTTTCAAGACAAAAACCAGCCCGGGAGCTGGGCTGTGCAGTTGGGAAAGGTGGGAGCAAACAGTGGCAGCAGGAACGGCGAGAAATCTTCATTTTGTTCTCGAAAACAACGCCTCAGGCGCCCTCCTTATGAGCAGAAGAGGCGGAAAAATCCGACTTCACTGTTTGCAAATTGCGCCGAGGAAGAACTTTAAATTTCCACAACAATTTGTGGCTCCAGGCGAATTTCTCAGCTCAGTGAAATCTGAAGTTGAGCGAGGCTGGACCCAAAGCACATATTCCACATTTCAGCGTAGTCACCACCTAAAAACTGCATTTTTGTGGGCTGACCTCATATTGAATTGGTCATCATTAGCAAAGATGCACCAGTGGGGAAAAACCACAAACAAAAACAAAAGCAAAAACCAAAAAAAAAACCCAAAAACCCAAAAAACCCCAAAAAAACCAACAACAACAAAAAAAACCCAAAGAAAACCCCCCCCAAAAAAACCCAAAAAAACCCCAAAAAACCCAAAAAAAACCAAAAAAACCCCAAAACCCCACATATGCACACACAAATGAAAAAATCTGAATTTCAAACTTAAATCCCCAGTTCTAATTGCAATTACCAAAGCCATGCTCAGTAAATTAAAATTAACACTTCTGCTCAGTCTCACACACCAGCGTGGGAGGCAGAAAGGAGGGGGTCAGTGTGGCTCGATGCAGCTGGATAAACATTAATTAATGATCAGCAGAGAGGTCAAAATTAGAACTGTTGGAACCAAAAGTTTTTTAAAAAGTTTCTCTCCCCAGATAGAAATGTTCATAAAATTAACTGGAAAAGAAAATGCTTTGCTTTTATATTGTCTGTGACTCTTTCCTCTGTGCCAATAGTCAAGGATTTCATCTTGAACAATCTCATCTCGTGTGTCCTCCCGACTTTCAGGATTTTGGTGCACGTGGAAAGACTCCTGTCCAGTGGATGTGCAGTTATCACTCTAATTTATCATTAATGTTAAATGAACTCAGGACAAAACCTAACCAAAATTACAGAATATAAGAATTATTAGGAAAAAAAATAGATTAGAAGGGAGCTCGGGAGGTCCTTCACAGAGGGAATAATCCCATTCCTCAGCCATTTGTTCCCAAAACATCCCATATTTATCCCCGTGCACGTTCAGCCTTCGTTGCTGGAGGTCACACAGGTGATCCGTGGGTATTTGTGGAATTCCCAGGTTTTATCCCACAGTGGGTGGGTTCTCAGTCTCTCTTGATGCATGGCTGCTCTTCTCCTGATGCAGAATTTGGTGTTTCTCTTCGTTGAACCCCGTGCTGTTCTCCACAGCCCGTTTTCCCTCCTTCTGAGTGACACCCCTGTGCATCCACTGCTCCCTCCAGGGCGGGCTCAGCTGGGGGCTGAGATCCTTTTTGTGCCCCAAGAAATATCCACTCCCAAGGGGCACCAGGAACTGTTAAATTTGAATCTTCAGACCCTTCAAAGGTCAGGCCCATTTCCCACCCATCCTTACCACCCGTTTGTCCTTTTTAGGCCAGAAAAACTGGGATGGTGTTGAAATTCCTACTGAAGATTTGCTGCTCTCCCCTCACCCACAGATCCAGATATTTTGGGGTAAAAGCTGTCAGCTTGGCCAGCCGTGGATGAATTTGTTGCCTGCAGAGGTTGTGGGCTCCCCTGGATCCCTGAAAATGTCCAAGGTTGGGTTTTTTCTTGGAGCAGCCTGGGACAGTGGAAGGTGTCCCTGCCCCATGGCACTAGATGAGCTTTGAGGTCCCTTCCATCCCAAAACCTTCTTTTATTCTGCATTTTACAATTCTAAATCCGAGCTGGCTGTTCCTGAACACGTTCTTGTATTTCATCTTTCTGGAAACAGCTTTTTTGGAGAAATATTCCTTTGTTTTCCCAAGGAGTAAAGGAAGGTTGATCAGCCCGTTGTTCCCTAAATCCACCTTCTTATTTTCCTTAAAAGGACAATAAATCATTTCCCTGTTACAGTCACAGGGGAATTGCTTCTGTAGCTTGATTATAAATGTTTTCATATTCATTATTCTAATTTTTAGATTTCATAACTCCTTCCACTTGGAGCATCCTTGCCTCTTGCTGCTAACTTGGCTGACTCTCAGTATAACTCGATTTTCTGTGTGAATAGTCCAGCACTGGGCCATTTCTGGGCAATCTTTCTCAGATTTGTGTCACATTTCTGGGAGGTTTATATTTCATTTCTCACGCAGAATGTAGGTGCACAGCATCCCAGCCCTGGAATGGGTTTGGAATTTTCCTTCATGGAAATAAAATTCCTGCCTTTCATAATAATTCTATTCTTTCCACGTGCACATGCACTGGAATAGGAGTAATTTGAGGAACTTTGAAGCCATTTGCCACAAAATAAATGTCAATAAAAGAGTTTAATCGCTCACTTGGCAAATATTTGTCGAGCGAGCGGCTCGGCACTGCCAGAGCCCACGGAGCCGCCTGGGCACGCAGAGTTCTTCGGGAATTTCGCTTTGGTTACTTCTGGCTCCTCCTTGTTTGCCTCTGATGTCTCCAAGTGGATCTTTTTGATCCCAGCCAAACATGAAAGGTGGCGGCTGCGTTTGAAGTGACGGAGAGCTCCCCAGCTCGCTGCAGTGGGAATAAATTGAAACCCTTAATTACATTTTGTCATCTCCATCAATCTTTGTGGAGGAACTTTTCGCGCGGCGGTATTTTCCTCACAGGCACATCCTTGTGGGATAATAATTGAAAATGTGAATTAACTGCATTAACTATCACATAATCAGGGGGGTTTCTTTTCTGAGACAGTCAAATTTCTGATTGACTTAGCTACAGCAGTGACTTGAATTAAAGAGCTGCCATTTTGCCATTAAAAGCAGAGCGAGGGGATTACAAGGAATTCTGAAACAAATCAATTCTTGCTCCACTTTGCTTTTGTACAAAGTGTTTTATCCACTTCATTTCTCAGCTTCATGGCCACAAATGGCTCCAGACTATACCCAGAGCCATCAGAGCTGTTTCAGGTGCCGAAATCAGGGAAATACTCATTATTTCCTCCCCCTCAAGTGGCTGATCTTTGCCTCATCTCCTGTTCCCTTTGCTCCTTCTGTTCCTTACATTTGTAGGGAAAAAATGAGATAGGAAAAAAATGAAATAGGAAAAAGCCCTTTTATTTCATTCATTTTCTCCAGGTTGCTGAACAAAGCCTTTTATCCCCACTGGGCCTCTGAAAATGTGCCATGGTTCCCCTCCACACTTGGATGGACTTCCCACATCCCTCCTGAAGGGTTTTCTTCCCTTTTCCTCAATAAATATCGGTGGCAAAGCTCAGGTTTATAAAAGTACTTTGACAAGTGGGGGAATTACCCTGTTTTGAGTAGTAAATTTTGATTTGCCAGGATTAGAAGGGAGTAAATTCCATTCTTTAGCACCTCACCTGTATTGAAGATTGTTGTTTTCCCCACTGGAATGACAAATTTTGTCCTCAAAACATGAGGCTGAGGGGTTAAGGAATGCTGAGAAACCCTTCAGAACACGAACCACAGGCAGGCAGAAAATGCCATTTTCTAAACAAGAAAAAGCAATTAACCCTTATTAACCTGTGCCCCTCTACAGGCAAAGGGGCCAAGATGAAAGAACAGAGTCTTTACAAAAAAAAAATAAATAAAAACCACAGGGAGAGTTTATTTTCGGGAACAAACCCGCGGCATCAGGACGGGGACCTGGAGGGTGACGCTGCAGGGCTCTGTTTATCCTCCCTCAGATCCATCAAAGTCTCCGAGTGCTCAGCGGGCACACGCGCAGTGCAAAATCAAATCATGCTTCTCCCCTAATTTCCAGCGTTTTGGACTCTTAAGCAGCACCTAAAAGAGAAGCTTTTCTCCTGCCTCGAGCAACTCCCACAGAAAGAGGAACATTTGGAGCTGAGATGCAGCACTCGGCAGCTCTCAGCTCCACAGTGGCGACAGGGCCCGAAAAAGGGGCTCTGGTGGAAAGAGATGCAAGAAGAATTCCACGGGCAGCTCTTGTAAACAGGCAGCCCTTTGCACCAAACCAGCATTTCTTATTGAGCGCAGAATTATCCGTGTTTTTATCAGGTCTCTGGATAAAATCCTTGGGCTGCAGCAGCTCGTTGCACACACGCAGCCATGGACATTTTGCTGGCCTAATTATCCTCTAATCTGAATAATCCCCATTTGGGAACTTTGTTCTTTTAGCTGTCACAGAGTGAGGCTGTTCACCTTTCTCAGGGGATCCAGGGCTCCATCCCGCTGCCGCTTTCCTCACCGAGGAATTCCTGTCTCTCCCGGCTGCTGCAGCAGCATTACATAACCAGCCCTGTGCCCGAGCTGGAGGAAAACCCAGCTCAGGAGCCCAGCCCAGCACGTCCAGGGGCCTCCTTGGAGAAAGGCACAGACTCAGAGCAGAGCAATCCCCACAGGAATTGCCGTGGTGGGATGGAGAGAGCAGAGAATGAAGTGCAAACCTCAGATTCCAAGCAAATCCAGCACCTTCGTAAACCTGCTCATGTTCCAGGGAAGGATTTCAGCCTTTCCTTCAGTGAGGGTGTGAATTTTTCCCAACCTGCCCAAACAGAGATTAACAGAAAACATTAAATGAGCAGCAATATTTATGATTTATTAAAATCCCACTATTTAACATGCACACAAGGCCTTGAGCTCCGTTCTGGGCATACAGAGATGGAACAAATGCAGTGCAAAGACTCCATTTATACCCAAAACTTCAGTGTGGTGCTGTGGCCTGGAGAATTATCCCTACCAGGAGCCAGGGCTTCTGCAGACACAGGAACAGCCTCACAGGAACACTGCTGGGTGACTTTAAGAGCCCAAGTCAGCAATCCTCTAAAACAAAACATCCCAGCTTTAATCCACCACGGAATTCAGAGTCTGCCTTAAAACAAAGCAGCAAAATTCATTTGGGATCACTCTTGGTACCTCCTCACTGGCCCAGCAGCTCTCAAGAGCTACAAAATGCAAGTTTTAGGATGGAGTTTTAAAGATAAAAGGTTGTATTTAGGTTAAACTGAAGAGCATCACAATGAACTTAACCAAGAGCATGAACATTTTAACATGGAACACCTCGGAGACCAAAACAATAGGTCACAGAATCATAGAGTCCCAAAATATTTTGGGTTGGAAGAGACCTTAAAGCCCATCCAGTGCCACCCCTTCCATGGCAGGGACACCTCCCACTGTCCCAGGTGCTCCCAGCCCCAATGTCCAGCCTGGCCTTGGGCACTGCCAGGGATCCAGGGGCAGCCACAGCTGCTCTGGGCACCCTGTGCCAGGGCCTCACACGGAAGAATTTCTTCCTAATCTCTAATCTGAACCTACTCATTCCGTCTGAAGCCATTTCCCTGTGTCCTGTCACTCCATGGCGTTGTAAAAAGTAATTCTCTGTTTTTCTAGCAGGCTCCCTTTATCAGTATGATCATCTTTAGATGTGTTTTGCTTCAGTACCAGTGTCAGCACAGAGAAAGGGGAGGGATGAAGTTGGGCATCTCCCTCTTTGGGACACTGATGTGGCACTTGGGGACCTTGGCAGTGGTGGGGAAGGGTTGTGCTGGGTGACCTTGAGCATCTTTCCCGACCCAGACGATCCTGAGTCTCCAGCTGTGTGCAAACACCGGTGACTTTGGCCACCCTGAAATCAGAGCCACGCTTAAAATCATTCCTTAAAAGGTTATAAAAAGGATTAAGTCAATCCATTGAACAAATCTGATGATTCCCCCTTTATTTCCTGTATTTTTGCATCAGCACAGACAGCGTAGGACATGATCAGGAGAAAAAATTCCTGCTGCAATTCCAGAAAGTTTGTCCAGGCATATTTTGCCTCAGGAAGGACTCAGTACAAGTGCCAGGTAGTGACAGGAGAGGAACAAGGTGCCAATAAACTGGGGATTGAACATTGATCACTGATCTAAAAGGATCAGGACATCAAATCTCTTGTGGGCAATTAGAAACATCCCAGAGAATCCAGGAGCTGTCAATCGTAGGGATTTGGGGGAATTTTCTAGAAAGCTGCAGCAGTTAGGGAAAGCTGCCCCCAGAGAAAGGGCACACAGAGAGAAATCCAGATGAAATATAAAAAGTTAGAGATTAACTGAGCTAAGTGGAGAATTTCACGCTGACCCCACAAGAAGAGAGCACACAGAGATTATTTAGGAAGATAATTTCTGAAGGAAATAGGGGTTAATACTGGAAGCCATGAAAAAAAGAGGAGTTCAGCCTGGGAGAGGCATTGGTAATGGCAAGAAATTAATCTGTGAGTAGATCAGTAGAAAAAGAAAGTGCTGGGAGAGTTTTGTCCCATTCTCAGCAGAAAGGAAAGCCACAGATGATATTTAGTAGGATAAAGGGTATTTTATGTGGGGTTTTTAGCATCGGTTTTCACTGGAAAGGCCGTGGTGAGCAAGGAACTGGGAACTCAAACCAAGAGGGAGGATCCTTCTCTATAACTGGACAGGACATCACATTAATTCTGATGTTCTCCAATCAATTAAACCTGAAAAATACACTAAAAGCCAACCTGAGACAAAATCTACCTGAGAATTCATGGAGGATGAGGGAAATTCCAGGCTGGAAAGGGCACATGTGGTGCCTGTCTTAAACATGAAGGATGTGTGGCAGAAAAAAGGAAGAGAAACTGGTGAATTATGGACCTCTCACCTTCAATTAAACTGTTTAAAAATGAAAACTGCTTCAGGCACCAGGAAACATAAACCAAAATGGCTTTGTCAACAGCACCTTGCCTCAAACCTGCCTGATTTCATTGCACAGTAGAGCAACACGGGCTGAGGAAGAAGCTGAGGAGGGTCATATATTTTGATTTTATTAAGACATTTCACCATCTGCCACAGTGTTCTAAGCAGGACGCAGGGAAAGCTGATCCAGGAGAAATTATCTTTGCACAGCTACAAAATTTAGTGTAAAATGTGCCAAGGAGGAGTTACCAGGGTTGCACTGACAGCGTGGAAGGATGCGCCCAGTTGGGCCTGTGGAGTGCCCAGTTCTGCTGAGATAAAATAATGGTTTTAGTATTTGAAAGTGTAAGTTTAGCATCCAAAATGATCTCCACAAAGTGAAAAAAAGGTCTGAAAGACCAGGTTCAACTCCAACAGCAACACAGACTGTTCCCCTGAAACAGCAATAATTGGCTACAAAAAGAAAGAATAACAAAAAATCAAGAATAATTGGCTACAATAACAAAGGACTGGAAAAAACTAGAGAACAAAATTCCCAAATATGCTCTGGGTCTCACATATTCCACCCTGGGATGTGTGAATCAGGCCCAGGAGAAGCAGAGCACCCCACTCCAGAGATCAAGGATCCCACACCTGCCCCATGACTCTTTGCCACTGCAGAACCTCTACTTTAAACATCAAAATTGTTTGGCTTTGCTCTGAGCCAGACGTGTCTCCGAGGGGTTCAGCACCTCAGGAACGCTGGGCAGATGTTTTCTCCAGCTGTTTGTGGGCTCCAGCAGCCTGGATGTGTCTGCCAGGAGCTTCCTGCCCCCGAGCTGATCCCGAGGGGAACGGAGCACGTTTGGCTGCCTCACTGAGACAGGAGGAGGAGAAGGAGGATGAGGAGGAGAAGGAGGAGGAGAAGGAGAAGGAGAAGGAGAAGGAGAAGGAGAAGGAGAAGGAGAAGGAGAAGGAGAAGGAGAAGGAGAAGGAGAAGGAGAAGGAGAAGGAGAAGGGGAGGCTTTTCCCAGGAAGGCTCCAGAGCTCTGCTCTGATTCCAGGACCCCACAAGCAGTCAGGACAGAGAAGAGCCTGAAGGACAATCCCAAAATGCTGCTGTCTGGGGGTGCCAGTGATGCCTTACGTGCTGGTAAAATAAGAGGCAGACACAGCAGTGTAGGGGAAAAAGATATTACCTTGGGTTTAATGGGATCAAAGATGAAAAACACGCTGAGCAGCTCCATGTGTATCCTCGAGTTTCGCTTGGTCTCTAAAAAACCCTCAGCAGGGAGACCCAAAAACCTTCCGCAAAACCTAAAAACTTTTTCACAAAAACCTTTCCCGTGTACAACACGGATGCCATTTTATGGACTTTACAAATTAGCAGATTTACCTAAAATCCCCCAATGAGTAACTTAACGAGTGAGGTAACTGTCCCCCTATTCCCCCCCTAAATGAAACTGCAGTTTAGCTTATAAACCTGTTCCAGAGAGGAGACTCTCCAAGGTTGTGGCCTCTGGTTTTGAGACAGTCGGGATGTTTTGTCTCCCCCCTCAGAGAACCCCTAAACTGAGCTCAATATCAGCCCACAGAATTATAAACGTGCAGTGCTAAAGGTACAGGGTATTGGGTAAGGGGTACAAGGAAAGAAAAAGTATAAAATGTATAAAAAGGGTATGAAAAGAAAAGACAAAAAACCATCAGGCATCACCAGGAGCACATGGGCTGGGGAGTGGCGGCACTCGCGGCCCTTCCGGCGCTTTCCGGCCCCGCACACTGAGGCAGCAGAACGCTCCTCGCTCGGTTTTGGGCAGCATCACCCAAAGCAGATGTTCCACTCGGCTCGTTTTTGTCACTGGCACCTGGCCCCTGGCAGGGCTCAGGCAGCTGTTGGCATCCTTGGAGCAGCTGGGCACAGAGCTGCTCCTGCACTCGCCAGTGCCAGGCTGGGTAACCTCGGAGCCCAAAACCTCGTTCCGCCCTAATCCGTATTTTAGCAGGATTCTCCTCCCCCCCTGCTCAAACGTGGCATTCCCAACCCTTACAGAGCCTGGGATGTGTCTTTAATGCACCACAAACACTGATAAAAAACAGATGTAAAATTCACGACGCCTCTGACACGCCCTTAACTTTCACCGCAGAGAAAAGGACACTCCCAGGGTTGTCTTTGCAGCTGAACTTCTCAGGATCTTTTAGAATTCAAACATCATCAATAAAGCAGGAAAAATGCTCCTGAGTGGGGCGTTCTACCTGGATGTCTAACATAATACACAACTTTACATAAAATGCTGAATAATTCTGACATCAGGCACACGATTTAAAAGTGAAAACGGCAGGCGTTGGCAATAAATCATGTGAAGGATGGGTGCTATTAAATCCAGCATTGATAGGTGGAAGGAGAAAAATGATGCCCTATAGATCACGGTTCTTTTGCTGGAAGCTAAATGTCTTCTGTGGAAAAAAATAATTAAAATAAAAACCCCCAAACAAACATAAAAATTATCTACCTATTGGTCAAGTGCACAATATTAGGGATGTATCACTGATAGAACATAAAAAAAGAGAAATAATATACACCTGGTTAGATAAGCAATGATATTTTTCCTTTTTTTTAGGTAATTGTTATAAAGAAGGAAAAAAAAATCAGCCCAAAAAGAAACAAACTGCAGCTTCTCCCTCCTGCAGCCTTCACTCAGAGTTGTAGGAGCACACAATAAAATACCAACCAGGGCTCCAGAATGTAAATCCTCTGGGTGGGAGTTCCTGCAGGAAAACTGGAGATGTACCCAGCAACTCGAGAACAGAGTCATGATTCAAAGGAGGAAGGGAAAAGCTGCACGGAGCAGGGATTCAGAATAGTGAAATGGCCCAAAATTCCCATCATTTCCAGCTATCTTGATAAAAATCAGCCATTTAAGCCCTGCCAGAAATCAAAAACTCAGGAATGAAGGGTGAGAGGCTGGACTGCTCCCTCTGCAGCCAGCCAGTGAAGAGGAAATAAATATTTCCTGCCTAAAATCCTGTTTGCAGCGGGGTAAAACCACCTCTCGAAGCAACAGGAATCACCCAAGGAAGAAAGAAAAAAGTGAAATGAATTCCACGATTGCCACCTGAGATTTCTTTGGCTTCCTGTGCCTGGGTGAATATTTATCCATGGGAAAGGCGGCTGCATGGAAAATTCCGTGGAAGGTTAATTTGGTGCCTTCCTCTTGAAGGGAAAAGGATGAGTTAGCTAAGGGGCAGGGAGAATTCCTGGGGAATTCAGGAATTTTGGGGTTTTGGTCTTTGTTCCATCCTGGGGATCTCCCCAGCAGGGACAACCTTCAGGGTTTGGGAGGAGCAGGTGATTTAAATCTCCTTAAAAAGCAGTTTAGGGGAACACATTGGGTGTAGCAGTCACGTGTGAAATATCTGCCTGTGTTACTCCAAAGCTTTCCAGGCAGAACTGTGGTTTCTGGGATGAACTCGAGGCAAAGCGGTCCTGATGTGAGGATGTGCTGCAAAAACTCCTGTTCGTGTTTCACTGGACACGTGTGGGACAGAGAATAACTCCTCTAAACATAGACACCAAAACTGAATCTTCTCCTCATAAATATAGAAGAACCCCACTAAAAACATCGCCAGAATTATCATATCTCTGTTTATGCTGTTTATATCTCGCTGGGAATCATATACAGGACTCGGCACGAGGTATTTTTAGATTGCTGCATGATTTCACGTGACTTGCATCTAAATTTAAGCCGAAATTAAAATGAGTAACCACATTTATTTCCAACCCCCAGAAGCTGGAGACTCTTCCAATAGATGATTCAATACCAAACCAGAGAATCAGAGAATTGTTTGGGCTGGAAGAGACCTTAAAGATCATTTAGTTCCAACCCCTTTCCACTAGACCGGGTCACTCAGAGCTTCATGGACCCTGAAACTTGAATTTCAATGAGCTCACATGTAAAAAATAGATATTTATTTAACAAAATAGGTGATTAATTGGTTGAAAAAACAAGAGTGTGTCACCCAGGGACACACACGGAGCTGCTTTCCAGTGAAGGGAGAGCTGTCACTGCATGAGGCATTCCACAGTTACACATTTTAGAACATTTTCATTAAAAGCAGAGGATTCAAAGGAAATTTAAATAATATTTGAACTCTTTCTCCTTTCTGTGAGGATCTATAGAGAGATGTTTAACTGGTGGCAGGGAGGACCAAAGTCCCAAGAACATCTGATGGCACAAATTCCACATTTCCCATTCCCAAGGACATCTGATGGCACAAATTCCACATTTCCCATGAACCTGTGCAGGCAAACCCCCTGCATTAGCAGCAGCCACTGCTTTATTCCCAGTGCTCAGCCTTTAGCTAAAATTCTAATTTTAAGGGGCAGAATCCAAAAATCCAGGGAAGAACAGGACTCACAGATAGATTCTTGTGTTTTTTCCAACAGTAGGGGTCTGGTGACACCATCTCACACCCACAGACCGCACCCCACAAACCCAGGTGAGGAATTTGCCTTTGGAAAAAGGAGATTTTTCCAGCTGATGTCCCAATTTTGTCATGAGAACTCCAGGAATGACCAGTCCATGGCACAGCTGCCTGCCGGACTCACAGGCTGTGGTGCAAACATCACAAAAGATTTGTGTTGGTGTTCAGAAAATCAAAGAATTCCAGGATGGTTGGGGTGGGAAGGGACCTCAAAGATCATCCAGTGCCACCGCTTTTGTCACTTCTTCCAAACTATTTGACCTATGAATCCCTATCCAGGTGCTCTTTTCAGCAGTCTTCCTTCCCCTCCTGTCGTGGTTTAACCCCAAATGATGAATAAAAGCCATGGGGCTGATTCCAAACTCCCTCTCACCCCACCACAGGCAGGAGGATTGGAAAGAACAAGTAAAGTTTGTGGGTTGGGGTCAGAACAGTTTAATAACCAAAATAATAATAATAATAATAATAGTAGTAATAATAATAAAAACGAGAGAGAGTGTGACAGGACCCAAGAGACACGAGGGATGCACCACACAATTTTCACTGATGCCTGAGCAGAGGCT
>VYZT01002144.1:1434-33164 GCA_013400735.1 Pomatostomus ruficeps
TGGAAGTGCAGGAAGAAATCTGCAGCCTTGTTTTCTGAATAATGTATCCAGAGACAGTGAACTGGCACCACTTACTGCAAACACTCAAGTCCTCTGTGCCATTTTCATTCCACTATTTTTTTCCCTCTCCACTTTTAAAATCCCCAAAACTCTTTTTATAAACTCATATAAAATCTAATGTATTTTGTATTTCTCTGATGCAGAACCTACCTGGCACTGGGGAAGGGCTTAACATTTTTGAGAAATCAGGGAGGACATTTGGGAAAGGAATGCTGATTGTGCTTCCACTGTGAGGGCTAGAGAAGCCACTTGAAGAAGGTGACACAGAGGCAAAGGAACGTTCTCCTTCAGAGGACCTCTTCTTCTCTGGAAGAGGTGGTTGAGCATGTAGGTCCCCTCCATGGTGTTCCTGATCTGCACTGTTTTGGCTGTTATGTTCAGAGGTCACTGTGAGAAAGTTTTGTGTCAAAAAGTCATTGTCATCAGCACTTGCCGCTGATGAGCTCAAGGTTTTAGACGGGCTAATATTGGATATGCAAGTAGCTTGTGTCTCCTCTTGGGGGGAGCTACTCTCCCTGGTACCCACACTGTAGCTCAGGTAGGCATGGGCACTGCTGCTGATAGCATCTTCTTGGTGTGGCTCTGCTGGTGAACTCTCCAGGTTGTTCAGGGTGACAACTTGCAGTCCTGGAGTTTGGAAATGAGACAGAAGAGAGACATCCTGCACAGCACTTGAAAATTCAGAGGGCACAAGGTAACCTTCTGGCTGCCTGGTGTTTCCCATTGAAAACTGGGTTGACAGGGAAGCTTTAGAGCTGCTTTCAAGCCAAGGACATTCTGGTGCAGAAGAGCTGCCAAAAAAAAAGCCAGAAATTGAACACAAAAATAAAACAACAGCCAAATCATTCCATTAAAATGTTACTGCACAACCCATACTTCAGTGATCACTGAAAGCAATGAAACATCACACCCAGGACAAAATCTCAGCGTGCTCTTTGAAAACATGCTAGACCAGGTAATGCAGCTGCATCAAGGGATTCCAGCCTTACCCTGACCAGTAATTTCTTCAATGTAGGTCATTATATTCTGCCTTATCTCACCCTTCACCTAGCCATGTTGATGATATAGTTTCTGAGTTTGCATTGTAAACCAGTCCATGAAATTAATGACTGCTAAAAATACTTCTCCTTCTCCCTGTTTGAGGGGGTTAGGTTTAATATGAATCAGTTTCATGAGGCTGTTAGCAGCATTGCTTCACACACAGTGGTCCTGATGAGCTGAAGCGCTACCTGAAAAATAGCAGTAGGAGGCAACAATTTGTAATGCCAAAGCTGCATAGCAGTAGAGGTTTATCGAACAAACCTGACATGGCCATACCAGTTCTTAAATGCAGAGTGTCTTATGCTCACCAGACTAAGAAAAGAAAAGAAATGGGCTGAGGAGGTAGTTGTGCAACATCACACAAGAAATCAGTAACTATGATAATGATAAGAACACAGTTCACAAGGAATCACTTGCAGACCATGTCCCTTTTAAAACAATTTATATTAAAAAAAGAAGGGAGGTAGGTCCAGTGGTTAATTTATTTGCAGCGGAAAAACTCTGATTTACAGAATTAAATATTTCAACAGTAAACATTCTATTTTTCTACCGGGTAGCAATTCTACCTTTTCAAGTGACAAACAAAAAAAATGTCCTTCTACACAAGAGAAACTCAGCTTCTGAAGAAATCATCTGACAAAAGTTTAAGTTGTCTCCTTGCTTCTAAAAATGAAATGCCCTTAGAATGTAGCTGGAAAATATTACTAATATTACCAAACTTAGAGCAAACTCTTTGGGAAATGCAAAGGGAAAAGAGATAAGATACATAACAAAAAGAAAGGATTTTTAATTAAAAGGGAGCTGTGGAGATGGATGTCAGTAGATTTAAACAGCTCAATGTCGAAGGGCCATAAAGAAACGGAAGGTAAGCAAATTGAGGAAGACATCACTGCAAGAAAAAAACCTCTGGAGCTGTAGCTATCTGCTAGGTGAAATAAAAAGTTATAGAAAAAATATGTAGAAAGAAGGGAACAAAATTTTCTAGATGAAGTCTGAAGTAGGAATGCAAACTTGATAATGGCTGAATTGCCTGATAAACTTTTAACACTTATAATTGTTACACTGTCTCCTTGGCAGCAAATACCAACATATTTTGTTCGTCTTATGATTCACATTCGTAATCACAAAACCAAAACATTTTTTCACAGTCTCAGTACTGCTTGAAAATGAAACCAATTAGATTGGAAGATAAATAAATGATAAATAGGTAACAACATATTTGAAGTACTCCCTGAGAGTCTGACACTCCAACCAAAAGTATTCCCAAATACTTACTGTGAAAAAGAAGCCAAATAGCCAAGAACGAGAATAGGATAATTAGCCAGAAAGGAATGTTTTTGTGGAGTTATAGAGAAGGTAACCTCATGAAGTGTAATGTACCACCTTGTCTAGTGAGTAAATATAACGCACACCTAATGACTGATCATGCATTGTTAATAGTCTTCTGAATCTTCTAACAGTAACTAAGGACTCCTTATTTGTTTGCTGTTTCTTGCCATTTCTTAGCTTATGCTGTAAGCTTCTTTGGACAAGGACTACTTTGTACATTTACACTATTCAAGCTCTTGTCCAGAGCCCTACATGTTTACCACAATACAACTATAAAATAATAAAATTTCTAAGCCTGCTGAGCAGTTGAGGGAATCAGCTATACACTACCAAAGCAAACCTGCTGACATTTTACTGACTAGAAACACATGTCCACAGTGAGAAGAGTGCTCCCTTTCTCTCATATACAGCTCATTCCAGTGTGAAATTTCATGACATGGCTTTAAGTAAAACATCAGAGAAGCCAGTTAAGTACAAAGAAAAATATATATGAGCTTGTGCTAGCACACAATAACATAACTGAGCTATGAAATTCCATTTATTTTTGTCTTCCCACTTATCTTCAAAGCTAATTGTGTCCCTGACATACAAGCAACATGTGTTAAAATCCAGTCAATGGACAACATCAAGTGTCACAATCAATCTCAAAGTTCTTGGAAAATAGGTCTGCAGTGAAGATGCAAGCATGATGTCTTGGCTGGACGCTACCATTACGAGTAAACAATAAAGTAGCAGGATCTTTTCCTACCTTTCCGTCCCTGGGATAGGACTGCTATTTGAAACAGTACATGAAGATGCAAAACAGCGCTGAAAGGAGGGATCAGTCTGCATGTTGGCCCTCAGCAAAGAAGAGCTAGCACCCACAGTGCTGTCAGACATCACCGTAGAGAGGTTAATGCCTTCCATGTAACTTCGAGATTCTGCAGCAAAGAAAACAAAGTAAATGCAAATTTAAAAACAACATGCATTTTTATGAACCTTGTACTGAAAAAAAGTGCTCCTAAAATATTCTGGTTTCCTCTTAGTAAGATGAAAAGGAAGAGGTTTTGCTTCTTTGAGCAGCAGATGTTATTTCACAAAATTATGTTGGTTGCTGAAAACATCCAGCAGGTCAAATGGCAGAGGGAACAGAGATTACAGAATTGCAACACTCAAACTGTTTATTCAGTTCTCCAGAACACATTCTCTAGCTCTAAAGATGAGAATGGAGGTCTGTTCCAAGATGTTTTACATTCCACAGTTCACAGTGTTAATGAGGTATGTCTAGTCAAGTTCACCATTTGCACTTAAAATACCAACAAAAAATTGGGTGTACTGGTCCTGGCCACAACAGAGTTAATTTCTGCAGCATGCAGTAGGGAGCATGGTCAGGTCCTCCAGGTCTTGTATACCACCTCATGTCATTGCTGGGGGTGAAGGGAAGGGAGTCTCTTCCAGGGAGAGGGTCCTTTCTCGTTAAGAAAGCATGGCGGAGGGAGCAGTGAGGTGGTGGTAGTCCCAAGCTGGAGGTAGGGACTCAGGTGGGGCTCAGGTCAAGCTCTTAGGTGAGCATTTCTGCATGTGGATCACTCTCTCTTTTCTTAGTATTGTTGCTCCTAGTGTTTGTTTTCTCATCTCATTGCTGTTTTCAGTAAATTGTTCTTATCTCAACCTATGATCTTCACTTTTTCATCCTTCAGTTCTCCTCTCCAGACTGCCACATGGAGGAGAGGAAGCAAGCAAGGGGCTTGTGGTTGGGAGAGCCTCACAGCATTGGGGTATTAATTCCACCAGCCCATTCAGTCCACTTGCTGAACGGGGCACGGGAGCTGGTGGATAATGACACAGATGACATTGAGGTATTCACAACATTCTTCATATCAGTCTTTGTCAGTACGACAGGCCTTTGAGAACCTCAAGCCCCTGAGACCACAGGAAAAATCTGGATCAAAACATACCTTCAGTGGAGGAGGACTAAGCAAAGGAGAACCAAAACAAACTGGACATATTTAAGTCCATTGCGGCCTGAGAGGTTGAACACACAAGAGCGGAGGGAGATGGTTGATACCCTGCAAGACCACTCTCAATAATCTTTAACAGATCTCAATGACTGGGAGAGATTCTTAAAAACTGGAAGGGAGCAAGTATCACTCATACCTCCAAGAAAGGTATGAAGGATGTACCAGGGAATTGCAGGCTTGGTTAATCTAACTTCAGTCTCTGGAAAGGTGATGGAGCAACTAACCCTGGAAACCACTTCCAAACACATAGCAGAAAAGGATTGAGACTTATCAGCGTAAATTTACAAAGAATAAATCATGCATATCCACTGAGATAACTTTTTTCAGTAAACTGACTAGCTTAGTGGCTAAGGGAAGAGCAGTAGATGCTCCTTATCTTGACTTTAATAAGGCTTTTATCATGGTCTTCCATAATATCCTCATAAACATGCTGACGAAACAAGGGTTCCGTAAGTGGAAGCGAGATCTGTTAAAAACTGGCTGAATATCTGGACCCAGAGGCTTGTTATCAGCTGCAGCAAGTCCACTAGAAGGCAAGTCATAGCATTATACCTCGGGGCTGATAGTAGGACCAGCACTCATCAACACGCTTCATTAACAACATGGATAATGAAGAAAAAGTTTCATCAGTAAGTTTTGCAGACAACAGAAAACTGTGAGGTGTCACTGACAAACCAGATGGTTGTGCTGCTATTTAGAAGTTGGAGAAATGGGACAAAATGAATCTTAAGTTCATCAAAGGGAAATATAAACTCTTGCAACTGAGAAGGAACAATCCATGGCAACAGCACATGTTGGGGGCTGACTGGCTGGACAAAGCTCTGCAGAGAAGGACTTGGAGGTTCTCACGGACAATGAGCTGACCATGAGCCAGCAATACACCCCCATGGCAAAGCTAGCCAACAGTACCCCAGCCTGCATCACAAAGTGTTGCCAGCAGGTCAAGGGAGGTGATCCTTCCTCCCTGCTTAGCACTGAGGCCATATATGAAGCTCTGTGCCTATTTATGGGCTCCCCAGTACAAGAGAGACAGGGACTTGCTTTAACAAGTCCAGCACAAGGTCACAAAGACACCATCACTGGGACTGAAGAATCTTTATAGGATCAGGGGCTGAGTCCCAGACACCTGGACTGTAAGGCCTGGAGAAAAGAAAGCTTAGGGGTGTATTATCACTGTTGTATATAAACCTGATGGGAAGGCATGAAGGTGAGAGAGCCACTACGCTACACTCTTCTGCTCACAGGAGGAGAAAAGGACACAACTGGGGCTGAAAGGCAGTTTAGCAGCACAGTGCAGCACATGGGTTACTTACCTGTTGTGCCGGTTTTGGCCAGGCTAGAGTTAACTTTCTTGACAGTGGCTGGTATGTGGCTGTTTTGGATTTGTGCTTAACACAGTAATGATAATAGAGGTATTTTTGTCATTGCTGAGCAGGGCTTACACAGAGCCAAGGCCTTTTCTTCTTTTCATACTGCCATGCTGACAAGGAATGTGGGGGTGCATGGGAGGGTTGGAGGAGACACAGTCAAGACAGGTTACCCAAACTGACCAGAGAGATATTCCAGACCACACAACATGATGGTCAGTATACAAAGTGGGGGGAAGAAGAGGAAGGGTAGGACATTCAAAGTGATGGCGTTTGTCTTCCTAAGTAACCATTTCACGTAACGGGCTCTGCTCTCCTGGGGATGGCTGAACATCTGGCTGCCCATGGGAAGGAGTCAATTAATTCCTTGTTTTGCATTGCTTTTCTGTGGGGGGCTTTTGTTTTCCCTCTTAAGCTGTCTTCATCTCAACCCACAAGTTTTCTATCTTTTATCCTTCCAATTCTCTCTCCAGTCCTAGAGGTTGGAGAGTGAGCAAGCAACTGCAGTGGGCTTGGTTGCTGGCTGGGCTTAAACTATGACACCTTGTGCAGCTACAGTTTTCAGGTGTGACTTTGCCTACACCACACAGACAAAGAAGCAAAACAACTGTAACCTTTATTTTCTAATAGCCTGCAAACAGCACTTGAGTAACCAGTTTCCAAACTGACTGAAATCTGAAATATATTCAACTTAATTATACTGGACATAAATACTACAGGTTACAGTTAAACAGTTGCATTTAGATGAGGAACAATGTGGACGCTGTTACTGCAAACCTTTACACAGGAACAGTTCCAACTAGTTTTTCAGAGGTACACTTAAATAACCAGTCCAGCTCTAATGGGGATTACATTCAATTATTCTGGATTAAATAAGCCAACGTTTATTCACATAGGTCCAGGCTCAACCACACTGTTTTCTATGACAGAAGACTAAAATACTACAAACGCCCATGAATCTGAATAGTTTCATTCACCTGAATAGTCCCACCGATCTCAACACTGGCAGAACTGAATCCAAGTAAGACAACTGCAGATGAAACATCGCTAATTATTGTCTAGTGAGTTGATACACTTCCAAAGAATAAGGGAGGAGAAAAATGAAACACCAAGGAAGTTATGGAACAATTCCATTCTTACAAAGAGTTAAGATCACAATAATGCATCTTTTCCGTAAGGAAATTTTTCTACTGTAAAAAGCCACTGAAAGGAGTCTAAATGAATACTGTTTTCCTTTCAATTAATGGTAGAGCTTGATTCTGCTATTTCCTGAATGAGGACTGTGCAAGGTCCTTAAAAGACGTCTGAGATAAGAAAATCTGCAAATTAGTGCCCTGACTATACACCATCTGAATTCATCACGTAGAACACATTTTTGTTCCATTTAATTGGATGGGGGAAACAGAACACTGCCTTTTAACACAAACTGTCTTTTAACTATACCATTACTTTAACGATATTCGTAACAGCCATAAAAGTGAACTTTCATGAAATACTGCAGAAATGTTTACTGTGGAAGAGCTACAGAAATCTGAATCTGTATTTTTATCTACTAGATCAGCTACATTACAGTCATCCTAATGCTGGTGCAAACACAGTCAGAAAAGCTGGCTGCACAAACCCATGTTGGTCAAGGTACGTTGGTCAAATTGATGTTGTACGTATGAAGACCACTAGAGCCTCCCCAGAAACACAACTTCGACTAGGCTAAAAGCAGACAAATCTCCGGAGACCAGCATTTGACAAAGTATCTCAAGTGCAACAAGCATCTCACCTCTGCACATGAGCTTGCAGATGCTTCCCAATTACACTGCAGGTTGAGATGATTCTGCTTCTGAACATGAGAGGTTAATGAATTCCCCCCAGGAACAAGAATTACAATCATAAGCTTATCTCCTTATTTTCATGCCTCTGTGTCTGTTCTCCTGATACCAGACTATACAGGGAAGTCACTGAAATCCAGTTACCAAGAGTCTGGGGACAGGGAGGGGAGTGGCACTCCTGAAATAGCTTAAAATCTTCTCCCACTCTAATATGATCTCAACTACATGCATAAGAGTTAATCTAATGGATTTACACAGCAAATTCCACTCCTCCTTCCACAGCATTTGCTTGAAGAAAGGAACCAAGGCTTCATTCTTCCCTGTTTCAGGCCCTGGATTGTTGCTATTACCTTCAGAGCACCATACATTGTATGAGGGAAGGACCACTGTCATGCTCACAGATGCATTTCCACATCCCATTTTCACAGGTGTAAAATACTAAACATAGAGTTAAAAGCCACTGGCAGCCAGGCATGTAACCTGCAGAAAAAACACAAATGTGCTACAACTCTTCCCAGGCTAGAAACAAGTATATCTGAAAGGCACTTCCCATGAAAGCAGCCTTGTTTTTAATTCAATTAAAAACAAGACTGCTGGGTATTTCAACTATGTCCTCTCATTATCTGATGCAGAGTTCACTGGTCAGCTGTTAACCCTTTATCTCACGGAATCAATAACTCTGCAATTTCATAGCTTCTACAGAATTAACTAGCCTGGCACATTTGATAGAAAGCAAAGCATCAGTGCTTCTTGGTTCAGGCCCCTCTCATGCCATTTACAGCTGTGAAAACACTGACAATGTAAAAGTGCAGCTCCCTGCTTCAAGAAGTGACATGACAAAGCCAGGATCATTCCATCTCTTCATGCACCCAGGTCAGACCCACATTTACTAACACTGATCATCAACTTTAAAGGCAGGACCTTAGAAAGGAGCTGAACTCTTTGCACCATACACTACTGAAAAATGACATTAAGAAAGAAAATGTATATTAATTGAGCAAACATACAAGGAGCAAAAATATCCAGCTCATTCTTCTACATGGCAGCAACAGGTAAAACCTGTAAAAGTTGCAGGCTTTTTTTAAGCTGTAATTAGAAATTCCTGCATGTGCCTAGGACACAGCTGTATAAAGTAAGATGTTACAGATTAACCCCTCTTTTAATCCATTAAACCTGTTGAAACAAAGAAGAAAAAGGAACACCCTCCCCAAAAAATACCGAAATACCCCAGAGTAGTTTAATCCACTACACAGTCCAGATAAAAGATAGGTAACAACATTCCTTTTCTTTTCTTGCAGTACCTGAAGGGCAAAATCACCTCACACCTTTGGAGACAATCATCCAACAATAGCAGGGAAGTAAAAGCAATCATTTCACTACCATACCTTGTATTTTAGTAGGTTCTCATATATTACAAACTTTGTAGTCCTTTTCATGAGAAGGTAATAGTTAACATGGATCACATCAGCTTGAAAACTCAAGTCAAGATCCTCAGTTACATCTTTTGGGGAAAGGGAGCTTTAAGTCAGTGCTTCCAAAATGCTGAGCTCACTACCTCACAACTATCTGAGGCTAGCCTAAAAGCCGAACAGACTGAGAAAATAATACTGGCTCTGAAGTAAGCCAAAGTAACCAAGCCTGATGGCCCACTTGAGCCAGTTTACAAACTAATACTTTTCCAAGTCTACTTGCACTGTAAGATTCTTATTGGTTATCTATCCTCCCTTTCACACTCTCCCTTGCTTTTTCAAACAAAAAAAGGTGCCAAAATTAGTAAGACAGACCAAAAGTGTCTCTTGCTTTCTGTCAGTCTGCGAAGTATTAACTTTATTGAAATTCTGACCTTTTAAACTTGTTACATTCTGCTTTCAGTTTCACAAAAATACAGTGAACTAAATTATTCCCTTATATGAAACCCATCAACTGTGGCCACACTGTTCCTTCCCTTTCACAGAATATGTGGAAATCAATAAAGGATGCTTAAAGTCTTGTCTTTTATAACTTCAGGTGCTAGGGAATGGAATAACTTTGTGTCTTTTGCACAGTACATGCTTTTCCTATTCAACATAAGTAGTTCCACTTTTCATTTAGAAGAAGTACATGCCATGAGTCAAAATCATGTACCAACATGGAGACACCTGCAGCTCCCACACTTCCCGAAAACCCACCAATACCATGCAGAGAGAATGTAACAGGATTTTTTCATGTTTGTGAAGGAAAAGACAAAATTACTATTGCTTGAAGATTCTGTTAATGCCTGTTTGAGTGGATCAACTCTCTTTGCAAGTCATCAATCAGCCAGGCTGAACCTGGGACGGTTATTAAGACGGTGGCTCTAGCATCTAAGTATTAACCTCTCTGCCCAAAAAAGGTCAGCTTCAGTTGCTTCATCTGAGAAGAATCTCAATGAAATATGTACTACATGCTTGGATATTACCGAAAATACAACAGTGGAGTAGCTGACAACCTGGGAAATAAAACAGCACATCTGGAGAGGCAGTGAAGTATTTCTCAGAGACATTTATTTAGTGGAAAAAGTAACACATTCAACAGTTAGAACCCAAACTGCTAGTAATTAAATGTAATGTACACTTGTACACTACAGTACTGAAAGTTTTTAACATCATGCAATTATTTATTGTGTGCACTTAGAAAGTGATCATAGTGTTTTGGGAGCCTTTCAAACGTATTTAGAATTTTAAAAAATCATTCTTGCCTTATGCCCTAAAGAGATCTGTAAATCATCCTGTCGCCCCTTGACGAGATATCCTTGGCACAGCAGTCCCCCCAAGCAAGCACTGGGTGAGGAAGGCTGCCACCTCACCACCTGCACGGGAGATTCTGGCCTGCCGGCAAGATGCATGACAAAAGTGGGAGTGTATTGGGACATTCCTGTGTTCTGCAACTTCCAGCTCCCATAACAGCCTGTCAGTAACAATCAAATGAAGCCTCTGAAGCTATGTCAGGTGTCAGCTTATCTCCAGGCAACCGCAGGCTGACACAATTAACTGCACTTACTCTCTGCCCATCGATAAGAATTAAAAGGATGATTTACCAGACCCCACTTTCTCCCACCCACAGTTTCTGCCCTAAAGCCTGCATTATCTGGCTTCTTTTCTACTGAGAAAATAGCTAGACCACTTTACAGGTAACTTGGAATCACACATTCATTCAAACACCAAAATACAAGTAACTCCTATATGATGAACAGCATTAACAATACAGCATCTTCAAAGCAGTAAAATTCTCATCATGACTTTCTGAAAGGCTTTCTTATACTAATTCATTTCATTCTCCCAAGTAGTATCAAGGAAAAGAAAGGAACTTCTCCAAGGACTAAAGCAATCAGCTGCATATGTCTTTTCATATATTTTAAAAGATCTTGCAGATGCTCTGCTACTGACTTTAAGCATAGCTTTGCTGTCTTAGAAATGCAAATCAGCTGCAGAGCCATGCCCTCAAGACATCCAAACCACATGCAAACGCAAGTTGTGATATTTATTAAAACACTCTTCAGGTGAGAATCACTATCAGCACATAACGCATGAACAAGAGAACCCCTATACTGTCTCTACATACAGCACATCATTCAGTCGTGAAAAAAAAATAAATCCAATAAAACAATTAGAACACAATTATTAACATATCCACACTAATTTACACAGCAAGTTAGTAAAATGCCTTTAGAGACAGACAATTCCGTTCTTATCATGGTTCATCTCATAATGGAATTTCAGACATTCACATTGCTGAGTATGACGATTTTCATCAAATTGTAAAACTAAATTGCAATAGTTTTAGAGAAGAAAAAAAAGAACCTATGAAACATGCAAATGGTACCTTCAAAATGAACAGCAATACTTTTTCAGGCAGAATGCACTGAGAGACCAAGTACCTTTCAAGAGAAGAGTAAAATGTCAGCCTAGTGCTCCAAAGTTCATTATCGATTAAAACTGTTTGAAATGTTGGTGATGCAGGTCTAAGATGTCTGTGCTGAAGTGAAAAGTGCCTCTCTTGTCTACTGACAGATACACTGCAAAGCCAAAGGAAAGGAGGCCAGCATGAAGGTAGAGAGGGCAAACTAGAGCAAATACTGAGTGAAAGAACAGAGCTTGGGCCTGACTTTCTGACACTTCTGAGAAGCATGCACGAAGACTCAGTGAAATTTTCTATTTTGTGTTAAGACCCTATATACTTTTCCTAATGTGAAAGAGAGGGTAAGAAGTAATTTAAACTCCCTTTTTCCTGTCTCAGTCCAGTTCCCTGGTGCCAATAGGCACCAGAGAGGTCCCAGTATGCAGCTTTTGATGTCTGAGGCATACTCGCCTCATAGAAAGAACGGAAGTAATCAAACTGATGTTTAGACCTTGTATCAAAACTCTCACTTTGGTCCTGTTCCTTGGCTGCGAGAAAAGTTCTGCCTAAATGTGACCCTCTTCAGCCTGTTCACTTTTCTGTCACTTGTCTGCAAGAAAACACTGAACCCAGCTCATTGCAGCCTGAAGAACAAAAGTGAGGGCTGCTTTTCGATTTTCAAGTAGTATATCTAAACCATTTTATTTTAAAACCAGAAAAAGAATCGACATTCAGAGGCTGCATTTAATAACCTGGAACTGAAACTGGTAAAAACAAACTCAGTTCAGTTTATCTTCAGTGTTGTTCAGTATCACAAAACAAAACTGAGAAGTGAAGCTCTTGCATTGTTTTTCTTGGTGTCTCTCGAGAACTGTTATTCAGTAACTCTCCTTTTAGGGTTGCAGTCCTTACCCAAGCATGTGCTGCTACTGCCTGAATAGAAAAATTGTTTGCATTAAGGCAGTCAGAATCAGGTTCTTTATTCTGGTGCATCCTGTACATAGTATCATATAATAGTTGGCTGCTTTAACACTCTACTATATTTTCATGGAAAATTCACATCAGAAGTAAGAGAGTTTTACGTGTATTACACATCTACACTTTGTCTTGGATGCAAGAACTAGAGGAATTATCCTTCCAGTGCTAATAGCACAGTAAAGTGTTTTTCTCATTAAGTAAGAAAGCTGAAAAACTATGCCATATTCCTCACTTGGAAAAGACTCAGGCTTACAAAATCTGTACACCCTTCGTGCTTTTGAAAAGAAATTCAGTGCTGCTGTAACAAACTAAGAACTCCTCAGGGAAGGAAGAAGACTCAGCCTGGACAAAATTTTTCTACGTAGACAGAAATTATGTATGTTCCAGGCAGTCCTCATTTCTTCTACTTTAAAAAAAAAAAACAAACCACGACGACACACAAAAAATTAGAAGCCTTCCTCGGCAGAAAAGTGACTAAATAAAGCTCTCGAGCCCTGCCTCATGCCCTCAATCATTCCGCCAGCGACTGCAAAAAAGTCTCATGCTGACAGAACTCCTTGTCTGCAAACTTTCTCAGTTTCTGTGTAGACTCCCAAGTTGCTACGTGACTACGAAAGGCGTAACTCCTCCTCCCACTGCATTTCCAGAGCTCGCAGCAGCAGGCCCCGGGCTCCGTGTGCGCCCCCAGCTCCCCGCCCCGCCGGCGGAGCGGCCCCAGCGGCCTCCGCCTGACGCTGGCTCGCTTCAGTGACCTCCCGCCGCCCTCCCCCTTTTCCCAGGGTCACGTTTCGCTACAGCGGCGGCAATCACCACCAGCCAAACACAAGACCAACCCACACAACGAGTTTTCAGACCTAGGAAAACGCACGAAGCAGGGAACCACAAACCTACCTATGGAAGCCATAGCGACAGCGGCTCTCCCACGGGGCTACGCGAAATCCTGCTTCCCTCCCTCCGTGCCGCATGCTGCCTGTGGCTCACCGAATCGAGGCACGCAGAGACTTGGGAAAAGCTATTTCCCGCATTTGCCAGCGCCCTCCGCTCTCCCTCGCGTGTTAGAACTTCACCGCAAAGTGGGTTCCAGGGTCTGCGGCGAGAGAAGCACAGGCTCCATGTCCCAATACAACCACCCAGATGAAGAACAGCCAGAGTTCACTTCATCCAGGCAGAAAGGAATTCCCCGACTGTTGCGAGATTAGGCCTCCCGCTCGCTCCTCAGCTCAGCTGCCCATTCAGTGTTTGCTGTGCTGACTCCACCTCGTTCGCTTTTGACTCGTCCGCCCTCCCCCGCCCGGCTCACGCCGCCTCTTCCACGCGCGGCGCCGCGGGGGCGGGAGCGAGCGGCCGGCGGGAGCCGGGGCTGCGGGCTTGGCTTGGGACCGAGGGGTCTCTGCTGGTGTTGGGCTGATTTGGGGGCGGGGGGCGCGCCTGAGTGTTGAGGGGGGGTCTGCTGTTCTTCCCCCACCACTTCATTTGACCTCACCTATTTGTTCCTTGCAAAGAGATGCACGACGCGGAACCCAGAACTGTCAGATCAGTGCTTTTAAATGTAGACCAAAGCCCAGCTACTCTACTATACCAAACTGGCTCAACACTCTCTATCCGGATAAATTTAGCATCCAGAGCTCTGAATAAAGTTTGACTCGCTTCCCAAGATCACAAAACACATGTAGCCTTACTGTGTTGCATTCTACATCCCCCTAGCATTGTTCTGAGCAGGTTTTATTTACAGGTCAGGAAGACGAGTGGAAATACTGCAGCTCCACAATGAGCAGCACATTTCCTCTTCAGATTGTTTTTCAGTGCCCAGCACAGTGTGTTTTCTGACAGGATGACTGCAGGAAATTACTAGAAATAGACAGAAACAAATATGACTATTTAGAACTTTCCCATAATGAATTATTCTATTGCTTTTGAATTTCTACCAGCACCATCTTTTGAATGTGTATACTAACCAGTTTTGATAATATTAAAATACACAAGCTCGCTTGGTTATAGACATGAGTACTGGTAAACTAATTAACATTTTGCTTTCTTCCACAGATGATAATGTAAATCAAACTTTTCCTTTATAAGAATATTCATTCCTACAACTGTTTTTCTTCATACTAGCTGCTTCTATTAAACATGTTTCATAAAGACTGCACTCAGAAGAACCAAATAGCAAAGGTTAGTTGTGATATGCACCATATTATCAGGTAAAAAGAAGGGAAAATCCTTGCCACAGAGTCAGAAGAGGTTATTATGTGGCAGTTCAGGACTGACATCAGTTACTTTGATTAATTTATTATACAACTACACTTTGTCTTGGATGCTTCCTGGCAGAGCCAGATGCAGTCAAACAGAGTCTTCACACTCCTATAATTAATAATGATTAAATTGATCTCCATAGAAGGCATCCCTGGCTCTGCATAAAAGGCACTGTAATCATAGGACCTTTAGATATTTCTTTCCTGATTTTCATGTCTTGAAAGCTTTGCTTGTTTGGCTATTTATACTTGCTGAATTAGAAAGGAACAAGAATAGTAAAGCTTAACAAGAAAGGGAACAGTGGTCTGAGATACCATATGAAGAAGGTTGGTTAAGTAAGAAACTTACTTTCCAAAGTAATATAGGGATGTAAAGTAAGCAGAAACTGTGCAATTAAAAGTATTAATATACTTCAGTTCTGTCAGCATTTATCAAATTCATCCTTTCTTAAGAGATTTTTTTGCGTGGATCCTTCTAACAGAATCAGACTCAGTTGTACTTAAGGGGTTACTCATCAAGAAAACCCTTCTGACATGGACAGTTAATGACAAACAAAAGGACGTGTAACAAAAATCTCACCTTTTGCTTGTCTTTCTCTCACAAATTCAAAGTTTCAACTAGATGAGATGAGCTCCAAGGAAGAAAAAAATCTGAAACTCTAAAGCCAGAAGGTATAAACGATAAGGCTGATTGTACACAAAAGAAGAGTTAGGAAGGGAAGGAAAGGCAGTGTTGGATGTCTCAGGTGAGGAACTGATTGGGTTTAGGTCAGCACAGTATGAAAGATATTGCCATCTCAGAAGGAGGAGGTCTGTTATTTGGCAAGAATTGGTTTCTTGGCTGTTCCAGGCATAGCACAGCGATAAGGATCAGGTCTTTCAATCTCTGCCAGGTGGTACCAGTGTACAGTTCTCCTAGATACAGTACACAAGATTCCTGGTTTGATCAGAACCATTACACTGCAAAATCCACCCAAAATAGTTTAAAATATAAAGCTTGAATTGTAACATGCACCTTTGTCCGAAAACAACCCCTGCAGCAGAGTGGCTATGCCATGTCCTTCATACAAATTCAGCCAACTCCACAATTTGTGAAGGAATGTCATGCGTTTTCCCTGCTACTCTGATGACAGACAGAAATGTGGGAGTCAATGTCAAGTGGGTTGCTCATTTTAAATTTTGTCTATGAAGTGCCTGAATATAAATGGTTTTGTGAAATAACATGCCTAACTCAGGCATAGAAAAACACAGATTAGTTTCGTTTTCTCCTCCTCTGCAAGAGGGAATAAACATGAAGAGAATTAACACAGGGGAGAAGAGCATCTTAAAAAAACATAGACCAGTATAACCTTTAGACTATAAACAATTAAGTGGAATTGAATGTGTATTTCCCCTCTGTTCCCACTCAACACTGGAAGGTCTGTCATTCTGAAACTGCAGAATATCTTTAACTCGTGAATGCAGTAGACAGACCTCCCCAGACATTCAAACACAGGATCATTTTAAAACTGCAATTTTTTTGAAAAAAGTGTGCTCACAGCTGTACTTTGATTTTTGGAGCTTTCTTCTTCAGCCTTCCCTCAAACTACATAGATTACTCTGGCACATCACAGTCATGAAGTGCCATGTCATATAGCAGGAGGCCTCACCCTGGAAAAGTTGAAAAAATTTCATAGAATTGTATCAAGAGAAGTAGTTTTTCCCATGGTTTTTGTTAATTTAACCTTTTCCAGACAAAGTAACTAGTGACATCTCAAAAATGTATGCTATGCACATGCACTGCAAACAAGCAACATCAGGTATGTGTAAAAACAAACACATCTGCCAGGCTGCCTGCTCATCCAATACTGTATTTCTATTAAATTGCTTTAAGTTTCTGTCAATGGCTTAATGTTTGCATCTTCAAAAGATGCAAAAATTAGTGACGGACTTCTCAGCTTGAGATTCTTTTGGGTTTTTTATATATGTGTAAGATATTATTTATCTATACTTCAATGAATATATGCAAAGATAGTTATTTAGGAAATGACCGATTTAGGTCATGACTTTTTCCCATGGAAAGGGAAAAAAAGAAACCAAACTCTCTAAAACAGAGTGCTTTAAAAACCTCTCAAGTAATCAATTTTTCAGTGGTTCTTAGCGAGAAAAAAGAAAGGGGAAAAAACAAAACCAAGCCACCATCACCCACCAGTGTATATCAGGGTCTATTTCAAATTTAACTGAAGAGGCACATATGCTTTGAGACCATGATCAAATACCAACACTTGAAGTACAGTATAAACACATTTTTCCCATTTCATATTTGATTATGTAAACAACATTTTTTGGCATTTGTAACTTCAGAATTATACAGCTTATTTTATTGCCTGAATTTTTGAATTTCTGAGCTCTCACATATACTAGTGAACATAACAAACTGTGTTCAGCACCCTTGGGAGCACCCTCATCATCTTTTCAGCTAATAAATGCATATTCCAAGTACAGTAAGTTATCTTGGATGGCAAGTATAAAAAAAAAACCCACAAAAATAAATAAACACCAGATAATGCTACTGCTTTCTCTCAAGAGCAAATGCCTTTGGACTAGAGCTACAGGCAGGATGTAAACTGCAGGCTGCACAATTAAACTTTCAGATGTATTGGTTCCTCCATGAAACTACAACAGGCAATAACATGTATCTTATGCAAAACATCTTCAAGGTTTTTCTCCGTTACTAAATCCTTTAGAAATAAGGCAGTTGTTTCATTTTCAGTTCACGGTGGTATGAAAAGTTAGTTAAGACAAAACAAATAGCAGACAGACTGGATTAAAGTGCAGTTCCCCAAATAAGGGATGAGCTTACAGGGTGCATTCTTGAAAAAGAACCTATTAGCAGTTGCTTGATTTAATGCTACTAGTGAGGGATCAAGAAGCAGTCAGACTTGTTGAGGTACCAATGATGAAAGACTTACAATATGTGAGAAACTTTAAAGATGTCCTAAGCTAGAAAACTTATTTCATGTGAATTCCTGTAGGAAAACTCTTTTGTCACGAGATCTGCCATTCCTTTAATGCAGATCAACATTTGAATTCAGGACAAAATCAGTGGATGAGAAAGTGGAGAGCCTGTTTCTGTATTTAGGGTACCCACCACTTGGATACTCATTTCCCTGTTGGAAAACTTGACTCAGGTTTGCTGTTTTAGGCAGAAGACTCCATGTAACTTTTCAGAAGTGTCTTGGTTCAAATGGATATTGCAGGCAGTGCAAAGGGGCCTCTGAGAGGGCCATTTTTAGGGGAAAAGTCTCAGTTCTCTGATTTATGTATCCATCAGCACTTTGCCCATATGGAATGAAAAGTCATCCATTAAAACAAACAAACAAAAAGCAATGTAAACACTTGAACAGAAAATTAAACAAGCAGTATGAAACAACGTATTTCCAAACCAGTATCTGATTCATTCTCCAAAGCAGTTTTTAACAGGGCAGGATATAGTTTAAGGCCCATTCTGATCTATGATCACAGTGTTTCTGTCCAGATGAAAATCCTGCTACAAAAGCAAGGGGGATAGGAGGAGGAGACAATGAATAGTTTCACAACATCTCTTCAGGGTAAAGTCTGAAGAACCTATCTTCTCTTTTTTTCTTCTTTTAAATTATCAGTATTATAGAGAAGCTGCACATGGAATAATATACATGTGCACTAGATTATACATTCTGCTAGCACAGTATTTTCCATACAGCACTTGAATTTTTCTCATGTTCAACATGATGTTCAACGTGGAGGTCACAGCAGACCTTTGCAGAAGTTTAGCTCATGGAGCTGTAAGAACATATCATCATGAAATATATTTGTCTTGACATAAGCATCAGGTTTGAAGAATTTTTGAGTCTGTGATCAGCTACAACATTGGCCACAAAACAAAATGTATTCATGTTCCACAATATTTTATCAGCCTAGAGTATCCAAAACCAATGGAAGAGAGAGAGTCTTTTAGAGAATGAGTTTTGTTACAAAAATCCAGTAACGAGAGTGGCTTATTTTGTCAGCTTTAACATATCAGCTGAAGAAAACACACATTTATACTGTCCCATTGGTTTATCATCCCATACAACCTGCCATGGACTTGGCATGCCCTAGCTTTTTATAGTCAGTTATGGATAATTATATTCCTTTCTCCTCTGAATCAATAACAGAATGTTTACTGAGTAGCTAAAATATGTACAGATTTTTTTAAGTTTTATGTAGAAACATGTAACATAGCTGTAAACAAAACCTGTCCATATCTAGCTAGCTAAATGGATTAAGCTCTAAATAATTTCATCTCTAAAGTTTTGGGAAATTAAGAAGTGTAGACTG
The DNA here is from genome assembly GCA_013400735.1 of Pomatostomus ruficeps. Taxonomy (NCBI): domain Eukaryota; kingdom Metazoa; phylum Chordata; class Aves; order Passeriformes; family Timaliidae; genus Pomatostomus; species Pomatostomus ruficeps. The sequence continues at coordinate 20,475 of VYZT01002144.1, forward strand.
GGAGAGTACCTCCCATAAAAATCTTAGCCAAACTCAGTGGAGAAAAAAAAGCTCAATTAAAGCTGATTACCAAGCAGCTCAGTTGCAGACACTTATACTGTAAGGATTTCGGTTAATACCACTCAGTAAAGGCAGGCATAGACTACAAGTATTTTAAGTTCGTTTCAGTTTCATTTTCATTCTACTGTTATAAAATATTTTCCACCATTCAGATTGATATAAACTAAATTAAAGGGTTAAGTTTTTCAGCACAAGATGGAATATTATTATTTTTGCTGTGAATTTGGACTACCAGAGTGAAATCACTGATAATAAGCTTTGTTTGTTTCGCCGCAGGCCGAACAAGTACAACATTTCCATGCTTGTATTTGAAAGATATGTTAAGAACTGTATTATAATCAGTGGCACAAAAGGAAGGAGATCTGTGACAATGAAGACTTGAAAATACATCAAGTCATCTCCAACCTTCACGCAATAAAAACTTTGTATAAAGATCAGTTTTCCTGAGCTGAATGTCTCAATGAAAGTAACCCAGTGATGAAAAAGTGTGATAGATCATAGTACATTGTATTGACTTCAGTGCTTACAACAACCAAGAAGAGGTCTCTGAGCATTTATGATTATGCTTTATAGCATTCCACATGCTCTTTCTGGAAGCCCCCATTAAGTTAATGCTGGTAGAATCCCAACAGGAGATCCAAGTTGTTGCCTGCTTGCTCCCGAAGCCTATGGAGGCTTCTTATGCACTAGTAAATGGTGTCTTTTATAATAATTAAGAAACATTAGATGTTTAATTATAAAAATATTGTGTAGATGAGCACTGTATTCAGCCACAGGATAAACATGTCAAGAGCAATTGCAGGACAATGAAAAATGTAACAGAAATCTGGTATATCTGCTTTGCATTAAACATCATAAATTCCTTTTCTCTATCTGTATTTTTTATTTCTCATTGGTAGCCTCAACAAACAAACAAATGAAAACCCACTAGAATAAACAAAACATCCAACAAAACCTAAACACAAAACTGTAATAGCAAAACCGAAAATGCGCCTGTGTTTCGAGGAGGACAGAGCTTATGATAACCATCCACGTAAGTGGATGCACTGATTTTCTAAGCAAATGAACCCAGATGTCTGGAAAAGTTCTGTACCTATTACTTGCTTTGGACATGTATATCTTACATAAACAGGTAAGAGGAAGAGAGAAAGACAGGTATAAATCAGTATTATATGAAAGCTTTTCACATTGTGGAGAAGTTTTTGCCCATCATAAACAGGGAATTTTGCCCTTTCACAAATTAGTTTCACTTTTATTCCAAATGCTACTGACCCTTCTGACACACAGAAAATGTTTTCAGTTTAGAGCCCTTACATTTTTGTAATCAAAAAATTAAACAGTATGTATCATTTCCCTCGCAACTCAGTGACTGGAAGAAATTACAATCCTGGAATAACTGTATGAAACCACAACAGTATAAAATTCTAATCAGTAATAGAATTACGCAATAATGAGGCTGTTAGGTTATGGGTTTGCCTTCCAATAGATTTATTAAACACTCATCACTCTACTGAATGATGTAATAGAGTAAGTCCGTTTAAGTCAAAAGAGGGGAATTTAGGGCTATGTCTCTGTCAGATAAAAACAGTGTGTATGAGAAAAATTGTGGAAATATCCCAGTGTGTGGTCTTGAAGAGTTCCATGATGGCATGAGGAGAAAAGTTGCCCTTTTAAAAATTTTTAGAATAGATGTAGCTCATACACAAGCTTTGAGTACAGTACCTAGGCTAAGCTCCATGGGAGAGATGAAAAGGCAAGGCCTTACACATGCTTGAAGGCTCAGAGATTTCTTATACCAGCAGCAATGCTTTCATTCCATCATTTGCACTGCTTGAACTACACAAGAAGTCTAGTTAGGCTGTTCAGAAAAGATGGGAAAAAATGACATAATGCCTTCTCTTTGTCAGTACATTGATAAAGGATTATAGACAATCTTCCCTTGTTCCACAGATCCCTGTCTTCTGTTGCAAGACAGTGCCTGTTTGTGAAGGCAGACCTTCTGCAAAGTTCTGTCTGTGCTTTGACCAGGGCAGAAGAAGGGGCAGCTCTTCACATCTAGCCTCAGGGGTGGAGTGGCAGGGCAGCTAGCCAGCGGTCAGTTCCCTGGCAAAGAGCTTGCTACGCTTTCATTTGTTACTTCTATACACAAAGGGACTTCAATTAACTGTATGCTGTCTGAGACAAAAAAGCCTTTGTAAGTTTCAAAATGGCCCACAAATAGCGCTTCAGTTCCTTCACTGATGTGTGGGACTCTCCCTCCCATGAGATACACATCAGCTATTGTGATATTCCAGAAAGCTGTATCTGGGTTCTATCTGGAGCAGCCCTATTTTTTGAGGGGTATTTATAAAACTAGCCAATTTATAGACTACTAGCCAATTTATAGATCACTTAGGTTCATCTCAAGAAACAAGGTGTCTTTCAAAGGTAATTCAGAATGAACTCTGTGGGTGCTGTATTATTTTCAAGCTATGTAAAGTGAAGAAAAGGGCAATGAAACTATGGCAGCAAGTGATCACTGGAGCAGCAGTGCTGACACAAAATTGACTGTATGCCCACAGACTGAGGGAGGTTAAATTTACACCTGTTTGATAAAGAACAAGGCTCTGAAAAGAAATCCTGCAGGCAGGACATCCCAAAGAAATGTACAGGGAGAATGAAGAGTTAGGGCATACCTAATATGTAAGGGAGACAGATACATAACACTACTGGACTGACTTTCCCTGGAAAATGGTTTTACCTGGAAAGAAAATTAAGATTTCTAGAGATAACAGAGCTCCATTTTATAAGGCTTTATTAAAGACAGCGTCCTTCAGTAAACAGGTTAAAAATCAGATGCATTCAAGATACTAGATATACCATTTACAAGAATAACTTTAAAGAAGAGATATTTTTACAATTTTTTTATACATAAGGACTGGATGTCATTGCAATTCTTGACTATAGGATACACAAAACCATGTATTTTTCTTTTAAAATATACACTTTTGGACTCTTCTAACAGCACAACAGAATCCCTTGATATGATAAGTGCTAATTACACTGAACGCTATTCTCCTCAAGGAACCATGGAGGAAATAAAACAGTAATATGTCTAGATAATTGGTATCCAGGTTACAGCATCCTCAGTGGTAACTTAGAAAGCAGATAAACGGCAAAGCTGAGATGCAGAACAAAGCAATTTTGAATTCAAGTGTGATCTGAACTGAGACAAAAGTGGCAATATCTTAATGGGAGAAATTAAGACTCCAGAGTCCATGACTCGAAAGACCTCAATCTGTTGAAAACTTCTGAAGAAGTCAGTATGTTTCCTGACTTCTACCAAAGTAAAGACCACGTAAGTATTTAAAAGAAGAGTTAGGCTGCATGGAAAAGTACTAATAATTGAGGCTATGAAGAACTCTTGCAAAGTGCACACTGTTAGAGTCACCTTTGTGGCATGTGCATTAAAGCCGTCTCAACCACAGCAACGGCTGCTTCTGTTCCCTTCAGATTCTTGGCCTCTTCAACACATAAAATACAGCACTCTTGCTCTGGGCATGAATGAGGGATTAGTAGCAGGAATAAGAAGCCCTTCTTGCCAAAGAAATCAGAAGACACAGAAGCAAGCAGATGCAGTAGATACTTACTGTAGATACAGGCAATAACTATCGTAGAAGTGAAGGGGAAAGAGAAAATTTTTAAAAATTTAAAGTACGGTTCTAACTTGCCTCTGACAATAGAAGTTTCTGTATGGGAAAGTCATACAATTAACATTTCTGAAAGATGCTTTCTAACAGGTATTTTTTAACTGCATGTTATCTAGGTGACCCAACTCATACACCTTTAACCTTTAACTAACAACTAACACTTTTAATGTCGAAGTATTTTATGTTTACAGCTAAAACCACAGCTGCATGGAGTGAGCACTTAACCTGCAGCATTCAGTACACCTCGAGCTTCATTTTGAAACAGGCACTCAAAGGAAGAATTGCCTCATTTTCTAATAATTAGAATAATTATTTTCAGTGTTACATTAACTGAGTATCTAAAACCAGCATTTGAGGGATGACAGCATTTAGAATTAAGCAGGAGAATCAAAATAGAGAAATACATTGAAAGCCAAATATTTTTCCAAGGCCAGTCCTAACTCTTAGCAACATTAATGGAAACCATTTAACAACAAAGTGTTCAGCAGATCAACTTATAATTGACTTGTTAAAGTTGTCCTCAGGAGGATATCTGCCACTAATTATTTAGAAGTAGGGAGAACCATAAAGAGATGTCTTGAACTGGTTGGAAGATTTTTCTATAGCTAAAGATAATTTTATTCTATGTTGATATTATTTTCTTTTGACAACTATTAAATAAGGCAAATTAAACATAAAGGGTTTTTTAAGTTAAAACCATAACATTATTATTGCATCAAAACCCATCATCAAATTTATTGAAATCTGTACTATGAAGATCCTCCTGGAGAAACCAGTCATAGCCTAAGCAGTAAAACTATACATAATATACATGAATTTTCATTTGAACATCATGTAATGCATAAAATGAATGCCTGTGATTTTTATCCAGGTTTTAAATACATTTAGCTGGCTTCCCACTATGTCCAGCATTTTCTGATGCAGTCCAGAAATACTTCTTTCTTTTAAATCTTAGTCTTTTCAAATAATTTTGCACAAAAAATGTGACAGGTAATGGTAGCTTGGCTGCTATTTTTAATAGCAAAGAGTTAACGCCGCAAATTAATCCTTTATTATAAAAAATAATAGCTAGATAATATTAAATCTTTAAAAATGTAATTATCTACTACCAACTACTTTTCCATGGTTGTGCATTTACAAACTGTATCGTGGCAAAAAAACCCTTCCAGAATATCCATTCCTCTGGTTAAGGATCTCCTTGACTTGAGCACAGCTTCTGTAAAGCTTTATTGCCAGCTTCACTTGCCTGGAAAGATGGCGACATGAGTATCACCCCTCTTTCCTCAGATGGGAGACAAAATCTGCTTAAAATCACAACTCAGGTCTCCTGATAGTACTATTTTGATGTCATCAAACATCAGCAGAGAGACTGTGGAACACTGAAACCATGCAAACAGATAGAACAAGAGCAAGATAGCCTCAAACACTGAGCTGCATTTCCTCCTATTTCTGTGATGCAGCTGCCTAATTGCTCTGCACTGAATTTGCACAATGAATTAAAGGCATTAAGTATTTCTTGGATAATTCTTCATTATTCACTTCTTTTTGGTGTGATTAAAATAGGACTGCAAAAATCCGTTTCTCTGACTTACATGTCTAAATTCACCATTTATATATCCTGTTTATAAACCACTGTTGTGTTAGGTGCCTTCATACACAGTTAATTTTCACATTATTTAGGAAATTGGGGTTCCTTACCAGGAATGGTTCTGTACAGTTCAGATGGGCTGCTGACCTTTTGGCTGGAGGGAATCTGCTGATGGCATAGTGGAGGTGCTGTCCCTAGGAGAGAGGGAAAAGGGCAGTTCCTCTTCAGTAACAGCTAAAATGTCAATCATGCTTTTAAAACAAATAAATAAATAAATAGAGACACACATTTTCTTACCATATGTCATCTCTGGTGACAGGGGAAAAGCTGGTGTGAATGTGTCAACTTCATGTCCATTTTTTATTGTGGAGAAGATTCCCCCATCTATTTCATCTTGGTAATGTACAACAACCATCTAAGAAAAGGCACAAAAAAGCAAAATTACAGTGTGATAATTCTCACTTAACCCTATGACACAGTGGGGCATTCTTCATCAATCAGATAAAATGTTCTACTGTTCCAGCAGAAAGATCTTGGAACACTGAAAATATGCAAACACAGAACAGACAAGAGCATCCTTAAACACTGAATTGCATTTCTGAGGTAACTGCAGTTATTTGTTCTTACTGCCATGATGCACCTGCCCAATTGTTTCACATTAATTCGCAACACAGAACATAAGACATCTTAATGGCCACTCGCTTCAGTATTTAGTGAAAAATTCTTGATTGTTCACCTCCTTGGTTTTCCCTACAGCAACCGGTGATCCTGGAATGACAGCCTGGTGAGTAGCAGGAGACTTCATCCATCCACACCTGTTATACGATGGGTGCCCAGGAACATCATTGTCATACTGCCCAACACTTAACTTTCTGAGTCTTTTCCCTGTTGCATCATCATCTTGCGTACCTGTTGCTGAAAACAAACAGGCAATCTGATTAAGAAACTACTCTTTCAGTTAGAACTGTTAAAACAAACTTCACTATTGTGTCTGAAGTGATTATGAGCAAGAATGTTCAAACTATTTTACAAAACCACATAGGTGGGGAAAAGATATCAGTTGTAGTTAGCTTTGCTGACACCAGCTGGAAAATATTCGCAGTCCCCTTTGTTCTAGAGGAGTCAGCCAAGCAGCACGTTTCTTCTGCTGCTCGTTTTTGAAGTGATCACCCCCAGTGCCATCAGGAGAGCAAGCCAGCAGGGGCCGCTACGGGCACTCCGATGGGAAGCCCCTCTTGCCGTTCCTGACACACAGTGGTTCTTGGCAGAAAAACCATTGCTGCTGTCCAGGACTGCATTTTCTCCCTCGCCCCTCCGCCTCCCATTCCCCCCCAACCCCTCAAAAAAGTAGGTTATTTTTAGCTAAAACAGACCCCAGCCCTTATAAACTCAGTTCACTGTACACCTTTTGTGGCATACAAAGCAATCACACTTAACCACAAAAATTAGGTATTACCTACACACAGAAGCTGTAATCCTTCTGAGGAACAGCACATAAACCAGCAGAACGATCCGGGATATTCAAGGATATAAAGCAGTATTTGTTTCCAAAGACGTTGTTAAGAGCATGTCACTAGATGCAGAGTTATGATTAGCAGGATTTTATACAGAGTCATTCATTCCAAACAGCAGACACTTCGAGATTACTCCTGCAACAATTGCTTTTTCCACCCTTCTTAAGTCAAGAGTAAGGATCTGTAGAACTTACTGAGTAGTCACAAAAACAACCACACACATAGCAACTTTTCAAATATTCATCTGAGAGCTTCTATGGTCTATATATGCAAAAAGATCTTTGAGGATTAGCTATTTCTCTTAAAAGAGCTGAGTATTTCCAGAGGAATTTTCTTTAATTACTTGGTGTCTTTTAAACCTTTACAATCATTTCCAGCTGTAAGGATGTGTTGTTGAAGCACATCTCCTGCGCACCCTGATCACGGAGCCGTAACAATTGGAGTCCAAAGTCTGTCCTTCATCTAAACCAGCTGGAGGGCTGAATCAGCAACTTGGGTAGAGAAAGTTGATAGCATACACCTTACAGACACATCCATTTCCTAATCGGAAGCAGATGATAGAAACTAAGGTGTAAAATCTAGCATGTAGCGTAAGAGTCTGTGTTACAGACATTTCACCTTGATTACACCACACAATTATAGAGCATCAATGCACAAACACATTTCTGTATAGGAGAACAGGTTTTTTTCAAGCTTGAAACAGACACAAGGATTTTAGACTAAAATCTATGGTACTTAAGTGATTCTGCATTGACATAGGTATGTATCAACCTCAGTAATTTGCTGGCAAGTAGTGGCTTATCCTAAAAATATTAATAAATCTCTTGTTAAACTACAGAATTAGACACTTCCCAAAAAAATCCATGTCTGCTAGCATCAAAGTCAGTGTGATAATAACTACTACTGAAGCAAATAAATAAATAAACAAATAAACACCTGTTAGTAATTTTTGAGAATTCCACCAATAGGGTTAAATTTCAGGGTCCAAATACAGCCAGTTATTTATTTTATCAAGTCAATATTTATAAACCTGGCACATTTTTAAAAAACCACAACTGAGATTCTGTTTTTATGGTGCAACTTTGAAAACTAAAATACTTTTTAAGCATCCATATTTAACTCTTTTTCCCTTGACTTAAATCTTTATGTGTAGTCTCTCATTTATGGAAACAGTATCTGCTGAAGACACTGTGAGCAAACTAGATGCATCACTCAAGACCTTGGAAGCCACTAAAGGACATTAAATCACTAGTATCTTCCAAATTACAAGCAGATGCTGGACAACAGAGGGGAGAAATTGAGCTCATATATTTCAATAAAGCTTAAAGCAAGTAACTCAAATCTAAGAGATTAAAATTAAGTGAAGGAGTGAGCAAAAAAATTACTTCTACTTAGGTAATTAGTTTCAAAAATGTACTTCAAAGTTCCCTCATTTAATGTAAGAGATGTTTTAGACTTATTAATTTAAAAGGCGCCTTTTACAGTGTAATGTGTCAGTTGTCAAGATTTCCTAGAAGTTACAAAATTAATTTTTGTTCTTATAATTTAGCTTGAAGTTTTGGCAGAGCTTCATAAATATCCCAGGAGCAAATATATATTTCTTTGAAAGCATTTTGTATACTCACATTTCCCTCTTTTCCTGTGTGAAAAGTAATTTTTTCCTACAAAAGAAATTTTGTTATCCCCAATGAACAAATAATAACATTCCAACAGACTGGCATCAGAACAACATCAGGCACTTTTCTTGTCAGATGGTTATCACCATGCAAAAGCTGCAGATAACAACAGCATGACGTGGTTAAAGGTTAATCATTGCTTGGTTTCTTTATTTGCTTAGCCTTCTTCGACTACTACTGAGAGGTATTTATAACTATTAGAAAGAAAACAACACTAAGCTTAAAATCTTGTCTCCAATGGCTGGTCAATAACAGTGCTGTATATTAGCAGTTGCTCCAGCTAAACTTCAAACCCAACTATGTTGACTCTTCATGTGTTAGACGTGCTTGTATTTACTGAGTGCATGAGGCACACCATAAAAAAAGTCCATATTTACCTTCAGTTATACCACAGCAACTAGCAAGTTAATTCCACTTGATTCACCGGGTTTGTGGGCTAGCCTCAAAACCAGCTTTACTTGAGAGCAGAACAAGCACAGCATACATGGTAGAACTCTCTGTTAAGAAATTTTCTTGTGGTGGTAGAAAAAGAAACCAGGCTGATAGCCCTTCTACCCATCACGGAAGTCCTTATCATTTGTAAAACAGAACTATCAGCCTTTTCTGAAGCCAAGTATTGTCCCTTGAAGACTTTCCCTTAACTTCTACCTAGTCTGTAGCACAGCCAACTGCGCAAATTACTGTCAAACTGGTAATCCATTACAACAGATAATTACAAAATAAAGTTCAAAAGAAATAGGAAAGTTTCAGCATTTGGCCCCTACTCTATAAGGGCCTCTAAATCACACGACTTTGAGCATGCAGAGGTACGGTTTAAATGATCTGAATACTACTGGAGGCCACCCAACTGTCCTTCCATACCCCTGCGTTGTTTCTCTTGATAGAGGGGTGGGGTTTTTTCCTTTTTAAACAAAACATTATATTACAGAAAGTATTTTAAAACCCCTGTAAATAAACTCATTCAAACTGCTTGGATGACGTGGGGAGATGGTGTCACCCCTCAGCCTCCTTCTCTCCAAACCAGAAAAAACCCAGTGTGCTCAGACACTCCGCACAGGACGTGCCTTCCAGCCCTATCTCTGGACGCATTCAAGCACCTTCACATCCTTTTTAAATGGTATGGCCCAGAACTGTACACATTACTCAACATGAGGCCACACCAACACTAAATACACCTTATGAAGCAGGTTTATTTGGCAATGCTTGCTTCAAGCAATGGCAGAGCAGTTTAGACAATGCCACATGATATGAAATTACCAAGAATTAACTTTAAAATGGAGTAATGAACTGTAAATTTTTCATATTTAAATGTAAGACAAAACACATTTCCATTTACAGTATCTTTTGGAAATTAGCAAATATTTACATCAGCTTCAGTGTTTCAACAAAATGTGTCAGATTGCTAGATTTTACTCATAGTTTTCTAACTAAATGACTCATTAAAGCTTGTGTATAGGTGGCAATTTTTTTTTTAAATCAAAAGTGCTATCAAGCTTTGACCCTAATACTATTAACTGGAATTTCACACTGACCTTAACAAGTACTGAAAATCTGGAAAGAAAGAATAGCTGCCATCAAAAGGAAAGAAATTGATTATTCAGTTTTTACATGACACTTATTTTAAAAATTCTTTGCTAAAATTATCCAACTGGTTGCAAACATGATTTGTCATTATAGCACTGAAATATCAATGTCTGAAATTGTAAAACTGAGTTTAACCACTTGAATTTCAATCCTCAATACCTGAGCAACAGTTAAGATCATTTTCTCTGGATAGAGCTTAAGCAATGTTAACTGTATTATTTCACAGGCAGCTTCTCGCTTACTTAACTTCATTTATTGCTGAGCAGGATTTTTGGAATATGCAGTTAATTTCAATTCTTTCACAAGAGATAAAACGTAACATCTATACATTCAAGGAAAGCCAACAAGCTTTTAGGTGGTTTAAGAAAATGACATATTGTTTGAAGAAACAAAAGGAAAACCGACTAGGATGTATCCTTAATGAACCAATCAACACAACTTAACAGACTCTGCAAGACAGACAAGCTGGAAATCATTGCTGCGTACAAGCATGTTACACACACAGAGGAAAAGACAAAGTGCTTGCACTTCAAGTGAGCTTCTTACCACAGCTCCAACTGGTGTGGAAAGCTAGCCTGACATAAGAAGCTCTACCAATTCTACCCACAGATCAAAAAAATGCAGGGCTCTGTTGTTAAAGGTACAGTAAAACTTTCCACAAAGCTGTTTTTCCAGTGCCTCTCTCATAGACGTCAGCACAAGTCATGAAGTCTGAAATAACACTCTGGGGAGAACTGCGTTAGCATTGCAGAAATTTCAGATGCCAGTGCCTACACAGCAGTTTAAAAACACCTATCAATTACTGTGAAACAAGGGGATTCAATCCAACATGAGGCTTAAGAATGCAACAAGGAGAAAAAGTCCATAAGTTAACTTCTAACAGGGGAGCTTTGAGGGACTGTCCCACGTACTAAAAAATGTTACCAACAACACTATCCCAATCAAAAGTGATCTCCTTCTCTGCCACCATTTATCTTCTACAAAGTTTAGGATTTTTAAAAAAGGCATGTAATGATCAAGCTTTCAAGACAGCTTTATGCTTAAACCATAGCAAATCTACTTTAAGAATTTAGAATCAGCTTTACAATCACAATTACATACTGAAAGAAAAAATATCTTCGAAGACAGCAAGACAAAACTTGAGCTAAACATTGCTGTAGTGAAAAAAGGATAAGCAGATATATACCCAGTTGAAACAAAATCACAGAATATTCTTGAGTTGAAAGAGACCCACCAGGATCACTGAGTCCAAATATTAAGTGAAGTATGAGGATTGAACCCATGACCTTGGATTTGTGATGCAAATATTAAACAAGGATTTTGACATGCTCAAACTTTCAGATTCTCAGATCTATAGGAACACTGTTTCAAAGGGGTTAATTATAACAAAAGCCAATTATGCTGTGTCTGTGGTACATTCAATGCCTTAACCTTTCTAAAATGTAACACAATGTGCTGCTGAATTCAGAAAAACCCTTTATTCTTGAAAAAATAGTAATGATTAAGAAGCAAACTATTATTTTTACCTCAATTTTTAACAGCTAATAGACTAGGAGTGTAAACTCCTTATAACCAATTAGTCTAACAAGCAAATGAAAAGGTCTAATCTACCCCAAATTGAAGTAGACCATCAAACACAGGACAGAGCAGCTTTGCAGGTCTGTCACTTTAGTTTCATAGCCCATTTACATTATGCTAAGAATGGGCAGCAAGCCTTGTTTAAAATCCAAACTGGTATCTCCAAACCCTTAGAGAGAGTTCATAATGATGGTACACTCAGGCTCACATGCTGAAAATACAGGACTGATAAAAATCTGTGGAGTAAATACATGACATAAATTAAAAATTACTGTGCTGCTAAATGTAATTAAAATTCAATTCTTAACTGTAGTTTAAAAATTAACTGTTTATTTAATTTAGTTTAAAAACTGAACCAGTTTTTAAAACTCCAGTTATAACTTAAAAATTCTATTTTTACCTTTAATTTAGCTAAAAACCTCAAATTTACTATTAACCACTGTAAAATTAACGCCCAAGTCAGGCACAAAAATTTTTCAGTGCAATGGGAAACTACAACAGGTTTTGCAGTGTATTGTTCATACAAATAAGGCAGGTGACAAGTTGGACAAGCTTCATTTTTCTCTCACTTCACAACTTATTTCAGAGGGACTGCACTTATCCAATGGAGCAGCACAGTAAATGGGAACATCTGTAACAGTTAAATGCTTTTAAAAATATTATTTAATAAGGTACGTAAAAAGGATTTCTTCCCGTCTCCTTTGTCTGCAGAGACACTGCAGTATGATTTATGATACTGTATCTTGGACCATCTCCAAAGGTTTATTTTTGATAGAGGAGAGATTTCTGAAGATATTTCAGATGTAATCAGATGCTAAGCGACCTCGGTTTTACTCATTTCACATTATTTTTTTGAGAGAGGGAGGCTTTGTTAAATGCTCAATTCTGTGTTGAGCTGATAAACTATATAAACTCCAAGGAAAATGTAAGGCTGTATGAATTGTGTATCTGTGTTGTTTCTACAGTGGGTAACCTAGGGAAGTTTTGAGATGATAATTTCA
>VYZT01002145.1:0-29305 GCA_013400735.1 Pomatostomus ruficeps
GGGGTGGTGTGAGAAGCTGAAAATTCCTTGACTTAATGTAATCACTGCTCGGCAACAACTCAAACATCAGTGTGTAGGTCCCTTCCAAACCTACCCAATCTGTAGTTCTGTAATCCTGTGCTATCAACATTATTTTCATTGTACATCAAAAGCACAGTACTCTACCAGCTACTAGGAAGAAAATTACCCAGCCAAAACCTGCATGGTGGTGAAAATTCATTCCTTGTAATAACAATCTTCCCAGCATCTGTTGGGTACACTTCCTCCTACTTCTTTTTGCTCACATTAAGACACAGTGAATTTCTACTGCAAACCATAATCTCATTAGTAAAACAAAAATGCATGTTCTGTCATACGACAGGTTTCTAAGCCTGGAAAATATTCTTGATTAAATTGCTTTGGCTGTGTAACCCCTATTAACATTAATGGCAGCCACATGGCTGAAACTCTGAATATGAACTTGAGAATAAATCATTACAATGCAATTGTTTAACTTTTATTGCCCTACATGTCAGTAATATCAACTGGAAAGAGGATCAGAGTCTTCCATGCAACTGAACAGGTGATTTAGCCCATTTCTTGATATTTGGCACTAAGATGAACAGTTTTTTTGAGATTCTCTGTATCCTAAATAGTTTTGCCTTGTAAAAAATATATTAAAGCTTTAACTTAATAGATGTGAGTAGATATAAATGGATATATGTGTTCAGATTTCCCGCAGTCTTAAGACTGTTAGCAGAACACTTTTATTAAAAAATGAAAAGCTTAAAAATCTTAAAATTTTTTCCTAATCTCCAAATAGATTAATAATGAATAAATTAATAAATACATGTCCTTTTTTTGGTGAAAGCTTCTTTCACTTGTTAAGAAATGGCCTTTTACTTTCAGAAAACACTTTCTTGCAAAGACTAGAGCAGATTTGCTGAATACATTTTTGTACCCTTGAGCAGTCAAACTGTGTTTGTGTATCAGCAAATAACATTTATTTGAGCTCTGAATTTAAATTCTGTAAATAGTAAATTAACTTTGAGGGTACAAACACTTTCTATCAAAGAGTTGGTCAACCATTAGGTTTATGATTTCTTCACAGTTATATTAAAATCTAAGAGATTAAAAATCTGCTGAAAACACCACTGAAGTCAGTGAAAAGGTGCCCACTGACATTAGCAGGAGTTGGATAGAGCCCACCACGGGAAAAAAAATCAGTATTCAACTCATAGGCTTTCAATGTGCCAAGTTCATACACAGGGCACATCCACAACTTGCAGAACGAGGCATTGACTTCCTCCAGCACACGCAGGAGATGTTGTTTGGATTTTAATTTAATCCCTTGTTGATTATTCATTGGAGTGAGGCTAAAGAGTGGATAGAATACCAAAACAGATACTTTTAAAGCCATACAAAATAGTTTAGACTCTTAAAATTGTGTACTCAAACTTGAATAAAATACACTACATATAAACACACTGCTCACACATGAACACTTGCTTTCTCTCTGTGTTTGCATACTTACATATACATATACATATACATATACATATACATATACATATACATATACATATACATATACATTCATAAATTTATCTGAAAGAAAAGAAAGACTTTTTGAACCTTAAAATTTTTCTACTACAGTTTTACTTCATAAATAACTCTTTTTGTGGAGTGATTTTTTTGGGGGGTGTGTGCGTGAGAATGAGTACCACATATATCTATAGGTTTGAGAAGAAAACCACAGCTGGCTGGGGAGAGGAAAAATGTACACTGAGAAGGTAGTGTGGGAAAGTTTCCCGAGAACAAACAACCTCTGTTGAGTCTACAAGAACTGATAAACTTATAACACCGTGAGTGAGTTTCCAGCTATAAACCTTTTTTTTTTTTTTTAACAATTGTGTACTAAGGCATTCACTTTTCAGTATTCCAGCAATCCCACTTTCATGTTATTATTTTTGCGTTTTGCATCCTTTTGTTTTCATAAAGAAGTTTCATTCTTGTGGCCAGACTCAGGCTTTGCTTTCTATTAAAGGCTTGCCAAGTAGCACTGAAATAAACAGTTTTGGTGTTGATTGATGTTTGGCATTTATTTTATGATTGGTCTGGAAATAAATATATGGTATCTCCTGGCCACAGAAAACATCGAGATGCATGTGGCATACTCATCAGTGTTGTCCTTCACCTTCCTTCTACTATTTCTTGAGAAAAGTTGTGAGGGCAAGAGAAAATAAGATATAATGGTTTCCTGAGGGTCAAAAGCTTAGTGTGAGTAGGTTTAACTATAGGCAGACTGTAGACAGCTTTGTGTGTTATATGGGTAGGTTTAATTACAGACAAACTGTAGATAGCCTTTTGTGCTATATTTGATCTAAGCACAAATCTATGTTTGTGAAGTACTTGACTTACCCTGAAGTCTGAGGTCTTGAGCATCAATGAGGGTAAAGGCTTGAATACACATCAAGCATTGTGTAAAGAGGCAATGGTATAGATTCATGACATGGGTGTTGACTTTTGCACTACTTGGTTTTCAGAGGATTAAGTTTAGCTATTCATTTATAATGAGAGGGCTTGAGTACTCAGTGAGCAACCTAATGTTAATCTGTGCATTAGCAAAGATTTTTAATAAACTTCATAAATATGCAGGGCAAAGGGGAAGAGATTAAAATTGCCATAGTAAAATTAATCTTGGCATTTCATACCTTCTGAGTATTTTATTTTTTATCATGATTGTTTTCCCAGTATATGAAACACCAGGGAAGTGTTGCATGAAACTAAGAATAAATAAGTGGGAAGCAGGTTCAGACAAAGCAGTCTGTTGCCCTTGCCCCAGATAGTGCATGGTTTCTCTAAAAGCAATCTGAAACTTGTGTGCTTGAGAAAGTGTAATGCAATGAAGACTTTTTATGGTATGCAATTTACAGTGTTTGTAATGATTCTGAGAACAATGTGATCTCACAGGAAAACCATTTAAGGCAGGAGGATTACACCAATAAAAATGCAATGTGAAAAACACAACAGGAGTGCAAACTAGGAAAAAGGAATAAGGAGCAGAGAAGAGAACTTGCTTATTACATTTGCATTGAACAGCAGCTTGAACCTATCCATGAGTAGAATCAGGAGGGAAAATGGGATCCATGTTGATGAAAATGATATGGGGAGGAAAGAGGTGCTGACACCTGCCTAGTTTGGCTATGTCAGGTGGCTGAGCAGGTCACCGGTTCTTCAGGCACAGATGGACGTCAACTAAAACTGATCAGGAAGGCAAAAGCTCCTGAGTCATCCCATCAGCTTTCACATCAAAGGCAAACCTCAAAAATCCTACATGACAACTCAGAAAGAAACCTGATTCCTAGTACAATCCAAGGCTGGAGTTCATTATTGGATTCCTTTCCCATTTCATGAAAAGAGGAATGTACACTTTTGGTGCTGGCTATAATCTGGGGTTTTTTTCCCATCTTTAAGCTAGTACAATATTAAATATGAACTTAGATGAATTGGACAAGTGTGCATGTGTCTGACCATTCATTCAGGTCAACAAATACGGTTAAAAGTTTGTGGTAAGGCAAATCCAGGGAAAGGCCTGCAGTTTCGGAGCTCAAAGAAGCTGCCTCTCTCTCAAGTTCAGCTTGCAGGCTGTTATGGCCAGAGAAGCTGTTGACATGAGACACAAACTGGAGCCCTTCTAGCAAGAGGCACACTGAGATCCTGTGTCCACCTTGGTGCAGTGATGCTCCCTGCCTGTCTGCAGGGTGGAGGGCTGGAATAAATGGTGCTTTGGGAGTAGGGAGAAAGTCAGAGTGAAAAAGTGTGCCACTGACTGGATGGAGAAGTTATGTGTTTAGTGTGGGGGAACACTTTTTTCCTGCTCTTTCCAATCTTCTGTACCCATTAAAGGGAAAAAAAAGCTGCAACACACCAGACTACACAGAGTGGGATATCAGGGCTGTGGGGTGTAACTGCAGGTGCTGCCATCCTCCACTGGAACTCCCACTTGAACTCCTGCTCTGGACACTCCAATTATGTTGATTCTTCTAATTTTTCACTTTGCTATGCCTCTCTCTCTTCCTGCAGACTTTATTCACCTCTTTCCCTCATACTGATTACTGTTTTCCCTGCTCCTTCACTTCCCCATCCACCCCAAACTGCTGCATCTGCTCATGAGATTTCCTCACCCTTGCTTTTCTACTCTCTTCTCCATTCTCTATCTGACTACTCTTTCCTTCTGTAGTAGACTGCATCCCACCTTCACAGAGAGAAAGTCTTCCTGCTGCCTGATCCCATGGTCCTTACCATGGTGGCCTCCAGTGTCACCATGGAGTCATTCACAGGGGACTTGTAGCTGCTGGATGGAGGCTGCTCCTGCTTTAGTGGGGTAAGATATAGGGACTGTTGTCAGAGAAAAGGAGCTCTGGCTTGGACTGAGTTTGTTCAAAACAAACATCCTGGGGAGAATTCACCTGATTAAAAAAAGCCTCCATCCAGCTTATATAAACAGAGGTGTTTTTTTAGAATCACTGATAATATTTGGGCAGCTTGTCACAAGGGCAGTAAAAGACATTACTGCTTGAGGCAGTCTCCAGCCTTTCTCAATTTCAGTTACCTTTTTTCCACATAGAAGTGCTGGTTTGACTCTTTAAGATTTGTCTGCCTGCTCCCCATTTACCATCTGAAGTTCCTATTTTCTGAAGAAGACTGATTTTCTGTTACTTACACAGTATCCTTAGCACTAAAAATGTAATCTGAATGCAAAGACAGAAATCTCAGGATTTAACCAAGATCTATTATTGCTTCATTTGAGACCTGAGCCAAAGGTGAATATGCCTAGATTTAACAATGAGATGCCAAAATAGTGTTTTAAAACTCTCATTATATATACCATCCATCAGAAAAAGATCTTCACCTTTTACCCGAGGCTTGAAGAGTGGGTCACAGAGGAGAGGAGCACAGATACTCATGTTGTCATTGCAAAATCCCCCTGATCACTAAGCAAATTATTTTTAAAAGGCAAAAATCTCCTGAAAATTAAAATATTCTGACAACACTTTGCGTTATCCTGTCTTTTATATGAGGGTTAAGTTAACATGAAATATAAAATTTCATCCTTACAGTCAACCCCTGCTGTGTGATTGCTGTTTGTTCATGTGCCAGGTACCACTGACAAACTTGTCTCTTGCTTGTGGTACCATGCGGCCGAAGGAGATTATTTGAGCTGTTGGACCTCCCCGATGCCAGGAGAGTGTGCTGTGGGTCCGGGAGCTGCCAGCTGGCAACCATGCAGGGGGATTTTCACTGGCCAGCCCTCTCCAAGGAGGAGGAGGCAGGACACAGTGGTTAAATGGGATACATGGGAGAGCTGGGACAGCTCAACGTTGCCCACAGACATAGGCAAAACTGATTTTTACTGCCCCAAAAAGGAGGCGTCCTTATTCTTGCAAGCAGTTTGGGCAGCTGTGCCCTGGGCAAAGGAAAGAGGTGTTGGGGTGATCTGGAGATGTCATCATGGTTTTCTAACAGTGCAAAAGGGTGCAAGGGCCTGGCCTGGGGAGGTAGAAAACATGGAAGGAACATAATTACTGGAAGTTTTTTTGTCAAATTTTGGAGATATTGTGGATGTTTGAATCAGGTAGGGGGCAAAAAAGTTGAAAGAAATCAAGGGCTGGGAAGGATCTGGAAAGCTTTGTGAAGACCAAGGGTAGCTATGTGTTTGGACAGTGAACTTTTTCTTCTGCCAGAACTGTCTTTTCTGCCTCCACACCTCTTCAGTAGAATGCCTTGTGGTGCCCATAGATCTCCTTTCTCCATCTTCACATGATTCTCACAAAACTACTTACCACTTTCCAAAAAGCCCTGTTCCCCTCCTGCCACATCTCTCTCCTTACTCGTGACATTCTTGCAGTGGTTAGTGCTGCTTGGTGGGTGAGGAGGTGAAGCAGCACCAAGCCAGGCAGCCTGGAGACCTCGGCCAGGAGTTGGGCAGTTCTGCTTCCTTGGTGCTTGGTGAAGGAGTGGCAGGCATTTCCTTCTGCCTGTCAACAGCCGGACACCAGTCAGTGCATCAGTCATCATGACTGTGCTATGGGCCGTGGTTTTTCCAGAAGGTTTTCCATAAGGAACAGAGATCAGCTGTAGAACTGGAGTACCTAAGATTCCCTGGCCCAAAAGTTCCCACACAGATCATTGTGAAGCATGAGAGTCTTTTCACACACAACAACCAGCACGATGGACATCTGCATTAAGTAGTAGAAAATGCTAAACTTCCCCACTTCAACACAGCTAAACTAGGACAAGGAAGAAGGAACTTGTTGACCACTTCTACAGCAGCTTGGAATCTAGGAAACAGAAAACCCTCTTGAAACTACTCTTGAGCCAGAAAATAGCAGCAGGACATTGGTCTACAATGGGGGACCCATGAG
The DNA here is from genome assembly GCA_013400735.1 of Pomatostomus ruficeps. Lineage (NCBI taxonomy): Eukaryota > Metazoa > Chordata > Aves > Passeriformes > Timaliidae > Pomatostomus > Pomatostomus ruficeps. The sequence continues at coordinate 6,408 of VYZT01002145.1, forward strand.
ATCGAGCTCCCTCATGATGAATGTCTAGAACCCAAAAGTACCATATGATTAGAAATATAGTTTTGCTCTGGGAAGTCATGTAAAAGGTGTTCACCAGTGCCCGATGTCACCATTACCAACAGACAGACTGGCAGAAGTCCCAGGTAAGGCTCCCTGCATATTTGCAGAAACATACATGACATCATCATTTTGGACAAAATCAATTTTTTTTAATTCCAAAAAGCTTTAGACTGCAGACTGTCCTGCCCAGAAACAAGAAGATCTTTATTTTACTCTTCTTGTGCTAAGCCTTTAGGAGATTTGGGGAAATCTGTGTTTTAAATATTTTATGCCTATACTGCATTTTCAATTTTTCTCAACCTGAACAAATCTCAGACCATTAAACAACAACTTTTTCCTCTGTATGCACATATGGTACCCCATGCCCCCAAAAAGGCTAAAAATGAATGAAGATGAATGCAACAAGCCATCCTGTTAAAGGTATGACCAATAATTGGTGGCTATCTATACATATATTAAAATTCTTCCCAGGAAGCCTTGTGGAATTTCTTGTAAGCCATGAACCCAGACCCTTAGGCTGTAAGAATGTGTGTTTCTACCCTGCTGAGCTGGACAACAAATCCACCATCTCAGGGTAGTACCTAACCCATAAATAACTCTCCATAAAAGCTTGTCATGAGAGAGAAATAAAGAGGCATATCATCCTAGCAATGTTTAGAAAAACCCAAACAGACAAAACAAAGAAAAGTATGATATTTAGGGTCAATTGTAAAAAACATAGTTTTTTCTAGAAATTAATATTTTAAAAATTATTTTATTTTGAAAGAGGTATTTGTGTGCAACATGACCTGTCACTCGATGGAATTACTGTTTCAAATACTGAAGTGTAATTATATAATTGCATGGAGTGAAGCAGTCTTATCATGAAAGGGCAATTTACAGTTTTTGTGTGTGCTATCTAATCCTAGAAAAGATGTTAAAATGTAATTGTTTTGTGACAGATTTCCTTTAAGCTGGAATAGTGGGTTCCTTTTGCCTTCTAAATAATATTTTTTCTACATCCATGTATGCCAGGAGCTTGCAGTAAAATTTAGATTTTTAGGTTTTTAGATGCTAATCTGACAATTAGTTCAGTTGCACTTATTTTCTATACTGTATTGAAACAAAAAGTGGAGTCTCAGAACTTAATATCAAGACTACTACAGAATTATCCAATGTTTCCCAGAGAAATACAGTTCCAAATCTTCTTGCCTTGGGCTCTTTTTCAAAATACAGTCTTTATTTTGGAAGTAAATAATTTTCATATTATAATTCTTCCAATAGCAGATAACAACCATCAAATTCCTAATGAATAAATATTATGCAAGCATAGACAGTATTAGCACCATTGCTGAGACCCAGAATGCCTTCATTTCTGACATCCACACAAAACATTAGTGAATCTGATTTTCCACAGTTTTTTGCACATCCTAAGTCACAGGCAAGAAATCAACTTTGATCTTTATCCTACACCTATGTTGTTTTAACATCCATGTAAATAGATTTATAGCAAAAATATCTGCAAGTCTGGTAGTTGTTTTTCTCTCTGCTGAAATATATAATCAGGAGAACAAACATTAAGAATTCTGAGGAAAGAGTTTCAGAGGTATAACAGTGCACAATGCATAATATAATACAAAACAATGGCATTGACAATATTATAAAAAGATCATGAAAAGAGCTATAAAGCCATTAAGCATTATAAAACTATTTTTGGGTCCTGCCTAGACTAAAACTCATAAATAAACAAAACCATCTGTGGGGAATAATAAAATTTACAATATTCAGTGAAATACTAGTAAGCTATGATATAGAAGTAAACCAGAAGCAAACAAAATTGAAAGTTTAAAATTGACATTTCAAAAGAAAGCTGGAAGACAGCTGTTGATCTGGGAATATGTGCCAAAAAGCAGGTTGGAATTACCGGCAAGAGCACTTGGAAGTAACAGAATGACTTGCCTGTCACAGTCTGGAGTGTCATGTGATAAAGCACATGAAGAACTACCCATAATCTGTCTAAATGTTGAGAAAGCAAAAAAGACAGTGCAGATAAACAGCTGTAGAGATGAATGTCCAATAATTAACTCAGTCTGACATTAAAGACTGAAGAGCTTAAAAGTCTTTAGATAGTTTGTAACTGTAATTTTCTTTTCATTTCAGTAAAACATCCTAGAGAAAAGGTCCATCACACGTCCTCCCACACACCTCAAGGCATGATCAGAACAAATGAAAGCAACAGGAAAGCCAAAGGCCTCCTGCAGTTACTGTGGCAGGCAATTGTCTTCTTGCAGGAGGAATAGCATAAAGGAAAAAGAAATCCTTACTACACTTAGTTTCAGAGAAAATTATTGTAGCATCCTAGAAGAGGAGGCAAACCATTATCATGTTTGTACAACAACATTAACAGTTCTGTGAATGGGCTACGGTGAGCATCCTGTACAAGCAGAATGATCAAACTCTTCAAGTTGTGCGTCTTTCTTCAATAAAAAGCAACACTCAGTGGAACATTTAATCATAATAAAGTTAAAGAAATGCATTTCCGTCACTTTTGGAGATAAGAAGAAACTTTTTGTTCTTGATACAGAGCAACCACCAAGAATGTTGACATTTCCCTTTTAAAAAATCACTTCAGTGCAATCACTTCTTTTCTCTTTTTTACTAGGTCCCTCAACTTCAAAATAAGAAAATTATATACACCCAACCCTTCCTAGTTCAAGCTTTTTGCCTGAAATAAGACCTTTTGATGATGTTATTTGCCATTCTTGAATAGATTAAGAACTTTTCTACTAGTGATATAATTAATGAGAAAGAAATTCACATTTTATTTTACACACACCAATATGGGCCCTGAGGCAGTGCGAAGTCATATGCTAAGGCTAGGTAACTAACCACTGAATTCTTGTCAGCAGCTTCTACAGAAAGATTTAAGATCAACAGGAGAGCTGAAAAACTAAGAAAAAAGAAATACAAGCTTACAGTGAAACCTTGTCAGAGAAAGGAAAATCTAATTTTTACACAGAAGAGGGGATTCCACATCCTGTGTCTAAGTACACTTAGGCCTTAATAAGATACACTCATTTGGAAATATGAATTGAGTTTACATAAATAGAGGGTCAGAGTCTTGCTAACTCTCCCAGCTCTGGTTGTTGCATTCCTGTCTGCAAGGTGGGCTTCTCTGAAGGGGAGACACATATTCATCCCTCAGAACTATCAGTAGATTTCACTTCAAAATTACTTCAGTGATGACACTGTGCACTAATTCGGGTTTACCCACTCTATGTCCTCCAGGCTACATCTTTGCCTTGAGACTAACTCACCCAGGGCACTTTCTAACTAGTTACGAAATATTCTTTATCCCACTTGAACTGGATGGGTTGTTTTGGTACTCTACGCTTCATCTTTTTTCCTTTCTCTTCCATCACACAAAAACTATGGAAAAAGAAATTTAATTACATAACCTTGTGCTGTCACACATCCAGAAGAGCTCCTAGCATGTGGCAGGAATGCCTGTATTTTTGTTTTATGCCAGTCACACCTCCAGAAATATGAAAAGAAAGAGGATGTAGACTATTGATTTGTATCCAGGCTAGTTTACATGTAGTCCAAACATAAGATCTTGTTCAGGATCAGTATATATTGAGATTTAAACACTATCAATATGGTTCTTCAAGCAAGAATTCAATTGCTTGATGCCTTTGAACATAGCTTTCATAATAAGAAGGAGATACTGAGTTTTTTTCAAGTTTTAGGGTGGACTTAATGAGACTTAGCATTGAAAGTGATGACCTAGGTAAAGATAGAAAATTATAAGCAGAAAGATGGCTAGTGCTTCTCAGTTTAGGGAGGAAAACTATTGCTCAAATGTTCATCCCACTGGAAAGCAGAACCTAAACAGTATACTAGAAATGACGTAGGTGCCCATAGCCAAAGGATGTTCTGTAACAGTGCTTTTCATTTAAACAAATGTTCTTCAATATGCAGAGAAATCATGATGACCTTTAGAAGTATCACTATTCCTAGAGTCTTCCTTACCCTTTACCACATCCATTGATACAGACTATCTGGAATAGCCTGAATGAGAAACTATAAACCACCGAATGTCAAGTGAAATGTCATCATTAACTTTAATGTGTTACTGTTCATCATAATAAATCTGATCTTGAAACAACTTGCAAACTTGTGTAGCTTCAGTGGCAGTGAAATTTCTCCTAATTTACACAGATCACAGGAAGACCAGGATTGTATCGTGTGTCCTAAGTGCAGCAAAATTTGCCTTTTGTTTGAACAGTTTCCTTTTAGCTGTGAGTAGATAATTTAGTTTTTACTGCATTATTCCTTAAAATTAAATACTTTGGTAAGGGCTTTTCTTATTTTGAACTGAACAATCAGTATGAAATATTCCAGTTGAAATGAGCACAGTGCCCTGCCAGCACATAGAGCAGTCAGGAAGGATAAAAAATCTAAAGTATGATTTGTTTTAGAGCCTTCAAAACAAGAAGAAATCACACCCAAGCCTCACAATAGGAGGACTTCTTTGTATTAAAGCTTTGCATAAAGTTTTTATAATCTAAACTCTCTTCACTGTGTATTGAAAAGAATCAGCTCATTCATTTACATTTTTAAAATGCAAATGTACATATATTAAAGCCAAATTGCTTTGTAGTTTGAGATGCATTTCACGTTTTTTCCTATAAAACTTAAAATCACAAAATAGGTGACACACACGCACATAGTTGTCTTCAACATTAGAGTAAGAAGAAAAGAAAAAAAAAGACATTTTCAAGTTGCTTTTTCAGAACCCATTTGAACTTTCATATTATACATTTAAACATTTTCTATAATCTGTTCTGAGTTGTTAGCCTTCGCAGAATGGACACTGCATAGATAACGTGCAAGAAGCATTTAATTATAAAGCTGTGTTCTCAACACCCCAAAAACATGGCTTCAGCACATGGTTCTTTTTGATAATAATTTCTTAATTGCCTTGTAGAAACTTGAACATGATAAAGACTGTGAGGCAGAGCAATGAGCTTAAAATACCTTGCTGAAAGCAACAGATTTTATTTAATTTCTCTTGCATCTTCTTCACACTCCTATTTTCTCCTCCATTAAGATATTTTAGACCAATACATTTTACATAGAAGAATTCAGCTTTAGTTTGGAAACTGATAATCCATGAAGAACCTAGAATAATTTGAAGAAAATGGTGAAGTTTGGTCCATCAACATTGTATTTTCTTTTTTTCTATCTCTTCAGATATCATTATAGTTGATAAAAGGATGTCCTGGAGCCACTGCTTGCCTTGCATCTATATAACCTTGATTCCAAAGCTGCTTAAACTCACAATAAGATGGTGTAGATAAATGTCTTGTGTCTTCTTTTAGTTTCCCTGAAATTCAGTTTTAGTTACCAAAATAAAATCTGACAAAGAACACTCCTCCTATAAAGCCTTTCCACAAATGTTTTAATACTTTTTCCTTATCAGCTCCTCTGTCTAAAGTACCCTAAACCCAAAAGGAACAAGTCTGTAATACACATAGAGGACAGCAAAAGTACTTATTCCCTTTCAAATGCTCTGTTTGGTCCTAAGAGAATACATCTGCCTCTCTGAAGCAGTTTCATCCACTCCCCGAAGAAGAACCTGGAGAATGTGGCTGCAGTTATATTTAAACCTCACATGTAGGTTCTCCTGGTCCCCAAAGAGCATCATGAACTGAAACAGGCTTCAGGGAAAACAGCATATGTGATAATTAGTCCCTTTGAAACAGCCTCCATTTCTCTAAATACAGCATACTTCAGAATATTTTGATGACTGTAATAGGAATATGAAGACCATGGAGTGCCAAATATTGTCTCATGGAACCATTCAGCCTTTCTGAAGACCTTCAGAGTATATAATTTGTCTTCAGGTGACACACCAGCCTCCCTGCACCCATCCTCCAGACTTCTTATGTTCAAGCTATTAAAAGAGATTCCATGTTCAATTTCATGTTGAAAATTACAGTGGCTTGTTCTGCTAACAGTGCTTATCCTCACAGGGTGTCTTCCTCATATCTTATCCCTCAATGCAGGAGTCTTCTCTACCCATTTTTAAAGACTAACCCCCATAACTTCCCTGATAAGTGAGTTGACAACTACATATACACCACACAGTAAAGCCTTGAGCTCAGTGTGTGGCTCAACAAGCTCCAGACTGCTGTGCCCCCCACAATCAGCACAAATCTCAGCATGGATGGTGCAGCTATTCACATCCTGGAGCAGGTGAACTCTGAGCCGGGCAGTCTTTTACTCTTCTACATCTATCCTGGGAAGATAGATCTGGGTTTGACTGTTTTGCAATGCTGTTAGTTTCCTCCATTCAATTCACCTTTGGAAACTGCCTTCCAGAAATATATGGCAGAGTAGATTCTGAAACTGATGACTCAGGAACTCACTGGGATTCTTCCTTCATTCCTGAGGTCAAGGGTCTTATTTGAGCTGATCTGCAATCCTCCTTAGAATGACTTTTCTTCCTGCTTGCCAATCATATCCTGAGCTAGCCAACTGTTTCCTGGGCTGTGTCAATGAAGTGGGACCAGCAGTTCAAGGCAGGTGAATCTCCCCCTCTACTCTGCTCTCGTGAGACCCACCTGGAGAAATGCATCCAGCACTGTGGACCTCAGCATAAGAAGGATGTGGTTCTGTCAGACTGAGGCCAAAAGAGGGGTATGAAGATGCTCAAAGGGCTGGAGCACCTCTCCTATGAAGACATGCTGAGAGAGTTGGGGTTGTTCAGGCTGGAGAAGGGAAGGCTCCAGGGCCTTTCAGTTCCTAAACGGGACCTGAAAGAAGCTGGAGAGGAACTTTATACAAGGGCAAGTAATGACAGGACAACGGGGAATGGCTTTAAACTGACAGGTGATAGTTTTAGATTAGATTCTAGGGAGCAATTCTTTGCTGTGAGGGTGGTGAGGCACTGGCACAGGTTGCCCAGAGAAGCTGTGGCTGGCCCATCCCTAGCAGTGTTCAGGGCCGGGTTGGATGGGGCTGGGAGCAGACTGGTCTAGTGGAAGGTGTCCCTGCTCATTACAGGGGTGTTGGAACCAGATGATCTTTAAGGTCCTTTCTAACCCAAACAATTCATTTGCCCCTGAGAGGGTCATATCACACCTGCCACCCTGCACACAGACAGAAAGAGCACCAGAATGCACAGCACTGTGTTAAAAGGGCTGCAGGCTTTTGCTGGAGGAAAGGGAGAGCGGCTCATATTTTCTTATTTGCTGGGGAAAACAAGCATGCTTTTGAAGAATTGTGTTTTCATGTTTTCAAAAGCTTTCCCATTTATTGCTTTAAAAATAAGCAACCTTAGCAGCAGTTTCTGTTGGAAGAAAAATATCTAACCTCAAAAAATGCAAAAATAACTTTAGATCTTAAGTGGATTTGCATTTTTCTTACAAATATTTTGCTTGGTGTTATTAATTTGGATGTGAATGAGTTCTGTTTAGGTATACTGAAAATCTGAAAGATTCCTTTTTAATACGAGTTCAATTATCGTCATGGCACAACCCAGTACTCTGAGACTAGGGAAGCAAAATTTACTGGCATTGTGCCATCCCTAGCCACACTCCGGTTATATTTATAGCCTAGGGAAGTCCCAGAGCTACTTTTACCACATATGTGCAGTACAAGTGAGAATCTTTTGTTGCTGGGTTTCTTTTCAAAGCTGTTAAGTTGGGACACTACAGCAGGCACTGTCTGGGAAGTCACCTACCAGATAAAGGTCCCAGTCACAGCAGAGATCTAACGGAAATTCCACTGAATGCATTGCACCAGCTTGCTGTTTAAATTAGGCTACAATTTGACTGGAGCAGAAAGTGGGAGTTAGACTAGAGCTTTCATTATAGGTTTTAGTTTATATTTTGCAGTTTGCCACAAATTGCTGAGCATTTCAATACAAAATATGTCTTTACTGTTCTTTAATCATTCATAACACATACAACTCTCTAAGGTGCACAGAGAATATGTGTGTGTGTGTGTGTGTCTGTAATACAAAGCTTTTGCCTAGTAAGCTCCAAAATAAGTATTCCAGGTATTCACTATCACTATACAACATCCTGTGCTTAACTGTAGAAAGGTACAAGGTAATTCAATCTATTCTTAGAAGCATCATAACAAATTGAATTAATTTATGTCAACAGGTTTCTGAAACCAATTAAAGCATTGTAACAGCATGCAAACAAATAAAAAAAAAACATTCCTAGGAACGCTATTATAATTTACTTTGATATGTTCTTAAAACTAATCTGGACCATGACAGATTAGAAACCACAGGACAATATACATTATTAAACTCTTGCTTACAGACTGGCTGCTGTGATTTTGCTGTCATGCAAGGCTGTTATTTGAGCAAGGACGAAGCAAGAACTGTCCTTTAAAAACTTAATAGCAGCAGGCAGCTTGGGTTTTTTTCTGTTTTGTTGGGAGAAGAGTCAAAAACATATGTTGTAATTTTTTATTTATTGTATTTAATTTTTTTTATTTTTCAGTTTTACCTAGATAATGTAGACAAGACATTTGTCTCATATGCAAATATTTTCCTAGCAGCTGAAATACTGAAAAATGAGTTCTTACATAATGTTGAGAAGCATGTTAAATTGTCCTTATCACAAAAGGCCCAATACAGAATTCTGCTAAAGGATCCTTGGCTGTCCTCATGATAAATGGGAAAAAAGGAAGCAATAGGAGGTAACAGTGACAGCGGCAGTGATGTAGCTGTAATGTAACTGAATTTAAGTGAAAAATTAATTACTGCAATTTAGAAAGTGCATTACTAGACACAACATTCATGACTACATGACAAGCTGTGTGTGCTGGTTCATCATACAGCAAGAAATGCAGCTAACATTTTTCTTATATGCTTCAGTTCCAAAAAGGTTTTTTAAGAATCCACAACCAGAAAAATAACACTGCCATTGAAACTGGAACTGAGAATGCTGTCAGTCTTCCTAGCAGCCCTAATGACACATAAATAACAAAAGTGACAGGAATTTCCACACCTATCATATTCATTAGGAAAACCCTTATCCATTGTTTATGTGCCTGAGTTCTGAAGCATGGAACTGTACACAGTTATGAGCATAGAGCATGTAAAGAAGAAACGCTGTACAGAGCTGTATTTTGCTAAATGAAGTTTAAGCCCTTAAATAAAACTGAACTTTCTTGGAGACTAATTTTCAAGATAATAAATTAAGTAAATAATAAAAAAAGGCAGGAAAGTTTTTCAGAATTTATAAGCATTGGAAATATTTAACAGGAATCAACTTCCATATTTCTGGACAGGAAGCTGAAGGAAAATGAAAATGGTTCTCTTTATAGGGCTGTTCAAATTCAAAAGGGTTCACATATAGGATTCTGAGCTCTATTCCCATGTTGAGTCAAATAAAATATTTAGAATTTCTGCTTTTCTGTTCAGAAAATTCAGCTTTGTGCTATCAAGATGTGTCATTAAATACTCTGCTGAATACTTAGGATTCTTGAATGGAAGATTCTATACTACTGCACACCTTATTACTGAACATATGATATTCCACAAACAGAAAAAAGAATCAGGACAAAACCATACAGATTTATAATTTCCATAAATAAAAAAAATGTTTACTGACCCTTCTCTATCCACAACGTCATTTTTAAATGTAGCTCCTCTCTCATTCACTAATCAGATACTTTTTACTAAGCCAAGTATCGACAATTTTCAAACATTTACGTGGTTCCTTTGCAAATGTAGTCTTTGTCAAACTTAAGGGTAGTACCTTTCACAAAACAGAAGACTAAATCAGTGGCAAACAATGGTGTATGCCCAACTGACTTTAAAAGCAGACCTCTTCTGTTATCAAGCAAGTGGAACTGCCCTTGAGGAAGGCTCAGCTTCCAAATTCATTTTCTTGGTTCAATGTTACATTCAAGGTGTAACACAAGGCCTGTATTTTTATACCAGCTTACTGAACGCATAGGGTAAAGAAAGGGGAAAATATGTTTATTTATAATTTTTCTTGATAACATCTATTGTATTTCAGAGATTGTCTTTTATTGCTGTCCTCAAGACCATCTGAAGCCAAAACCAGGTAGTTCTCTTTTGAAGCTCAAGAAATGCATATCATAACATGTTTATGTAAAAATATTTTAATGTATTTTGCTATTAAAATTCATTGCAACATCTTTTCAGTGGAGCAATACTCTGTAAAATTGAGTTCTCAGAATTTCTACAAACCCCAAATATACAAGATATGAAACTACAAAACTTTTTCTGATATGCAAAAACCAAAATTAAAATGTTAAAAAGTTTTCACTCACTCTTCTGGCAAGTAACTGGGCTGAAGTTTTAAGCAGCTCAGTGTCAGATTTTAATTCTCCAGACTTTCACTAAAGTGATTGCATCAAATCATCAAAATCTGATTAAAATGGAAAACATCTGGATATTAAAGTAATAATGCATGTAACTGGCTTTGAACTTAAGGACAGGTCAGGGTTCCCCTCTTTAAAGTGGCAATATTTGCAGTATTTTTTCAGAATATATCCCATAGTTTTGCTATGGTATGCTTCTGTTCACTTGTACAAGGTGTCTTTTGCTATTTATTGCTCCTGAGGAAAAGCTGCTGGGCCACTACTCTTTAAAAATCACTACAGTGGGAATTTAACATGAATGCGGCAAGGAAATTTGATGTTTTAGTTCAAAAGAAAAAGTGCTATAAAATTTCCCTCCAGCTGAATTATTTCTTTCTCTGAAGAGACAAGGACTTGAGTTCTTGTAGCACAGAGTTTTATAACTGGATGGGTTGTCTTGATCTTGTGAAAACTGTTCCTGTCCTTCCATCTCTGCCTTTTACCACACCAGCCTCTTTCTCACCGTCACCCAACTACATCCACACCAGCCAAGGGAAAAAACTCCCCACGTTCCCATTTGAAACTTGCTGCTTCTGCAGTTTTGGATCCCCTTTAGTGCCTCTTGATTCAGGGTCAGCTTTTCACAACAGCATTCAGGAGAGACAACCATACTCTGAATGAGTCTCTCAGTCAAAAGCTCTGCTCCCTTTCAGCAAGCATGCCATGCCAACAGACTACTGGGGAAAGAGGAGCAAGAGGGGAGAAGATATCAAAGATTCACTTGGTTTTGAAATGCTAATGAATATAAAAGAATTAAAAGTGTTCCTCTTATAGAGCAAACTGCTAATGTTTTGTACCTGCTACACATAGAATTAAGTTCAAAATAATTAACTGGTTACTTCTGGGTGTTTTACGAAGGATTATGAAGACCTGCAGTTGAAAATTTGAAGAATATTATTAACATATTACATCAGAAAATGGTACAGTCTGTAAAATTAAGCTATTTTCAAAAAAAGGGAATACTGTTAGTGGTTGGGTGTGGTTTAGAAATAGGATGCAATGTTGAGAAAATTAGATATATAGAAAGATTTTAGAGAGAAATGAAAGATCACTTATGACATAATTGCAGAATAAAATTATAGACTTGAAAGTACTACTTCTTTTCTGTTATTCAGTTAATATCAACTATTACCATGCTGAATTATTTGGAAATACAATTTATATTTTAAAATAACTATTTCTGCCTTTCAATGCCAAACAATTTCTTTAAATGAAAGTAATTTCAATTTAAATTAAATGTCAAGTAAAGATTCTCTAAATTTTGGTAAGATTTGTTAGCTGAAATGTGGGGTAACAAAATCTTCTTTTGCTATAAGAAGTAGCAGGACCAACTTCTCTTTCTCCAGACGATGCTTTACAACATTGGTTCTTAACTGCTTTTGCAAAATGAATGCATGGTTTATTGTAGGAGTTGGTCAAGCACTTAGAAATTCATTAGTTGTAGGAGTTAAAAATACCTTATGGAAAAAAATAGGAATAATAGATTTGTGATTAAGCACCGGATAAGGCTTGGGAAAGAAGGTTTTCAGTCACTGGGTCTTTTGCAGATTCCCTCTGGGCATTTGCTAAATTTCATTGCTTAAATCAGTGCCCTAACACATCAGAACTGCAGCCAGGGAGCCACATTGCACTAAATGCCATGCCGCTCATAAAGAAAACTGAACTGAGAACAGCTCACTTACTCTGTGTTCCCATTATCTACCAGTAAAGTAAGAACTACTTTTCTTCTACAGGGGTATGCAGATACAATGACTGGAGAAATTGCTTTGTTTGTTTGTTTCATTTTTGTTTGTTTGTTTTTGTTGACAAGATGCATTTTCCTGATCTGGTTTTGGTATTCACTTTTGTTTTCTCTTATCTGCCATTGCTTAGATTTCCCTATTCTTCTCTGGTCCTCATATTATTACTCTTTTTTACTCTTTTCCTTTGCTATTGTTTTACAGTGCACTTCTCTTTCTTCCAGAAGGTGTTCCTCTCTTATTCAACTCCCCTTATTCTTTATTTCTTATTAGCAAGTTAAGTTGTTTTTTTTTTTTAATCCCTCTGAAAATCACTTTGAAATTGGTGATAATGTATTTACTGTGTAAGAAAATGGAGTTTAATCTGCAGGGTTTCTTCTTGATCCTAGGATATGATTCCTCTTGATCTCAGTAGTACATATTGAGGTAGAACTGTGGAATTCAGATTATTTTCCTGGAACTCCATAGATAGGTTGCTAAGAGCTTTGTAGTGTACATTGTACAAAACCCTGTGGACAGTGTTCACTAGATCTTCATCCAACCTAACCATCTAGGGAGAGAGCTATTAATACTGACATGTAAGGAGTCAGAAAACTCTGGAAAAGGAATAGACAAATAAAATTCCAGGACTTCTTTCCTATAAAAGGACTCAAAACTATTCAAAATATTGGTACAACCACAATAAAAATAAATATTTCCTTCAAGTTTTTATGATTTTTCTTTACACTATGGTTCTCTCAGTGTGTCCAGATATTATGCTATAGCTGTGATTTTCAGCAAATTATTTCCTATTAACTTTTTGAAGTTTAATTGATAAGTTGATGATGCTTTGTGAAAAACATACAATACTTTGAAACCTGTGAATAGATAGTAATTTTCACTGTCTGTGCAAGGTTAGCAAGCATTTCAGTGTTCCTTTTAAAAAGAAGATCTAAATTTTTCAGTTTGATTCATCTGTAACAAGTTTTATTTAATAAAACATTCTACAGTGTCATTCCAGGGCCTCAGAAACCAGCCAGGGCCTCTGTGGAAACCAGCCATTTTTACATCAACATTGGATGATTTATGAATATGCTTTGGGGCAGAAGATAATTCTGAGAACCCAGAAAAGTATCTTGCCAAGATCTGGGGGATGTATATTAAAATATTCACTTTCCATCAATCACATCCTCATTTTCCTAATAAAAGAGCATCAGATATTCAAGTCTAATCATGTGCTATGAAAAATTAACATAAACCTAAGCCATAGTAGTATTTTTCACCTTAATTTTCGCCTTTATTCTAGCAGTGTTTTTTTTTTCTTTAGATCTGGATTACATAGTACAGTGCCTATTTTCAGAGCAGTCTCAATATCTACAGTGGCTTTATTAGGGCTTTTTTTTTAAAGAACTATTTTTCTTGTAGAACCTGCAAAATTTTCTTGTGATCAAATCCCTGCTAAACTCCTAATTACTATATCAAATAGAAAGAGATGATATTCAAATGCACCCTGCTTTATCTTTGAGAAATACAGACTGTAGTTAATGTATTTTTTTTAGTTAGGATTGTAGGAGTTGGCTTGTGTAATCTTTACTGAAATAATACTGAATGTGCTAAAAACTTGAGAGTGCTCTGTGAGCAAACCTGCAAGTGCCTGTTTCTCCTTAAAGAAATTCTCAGTGCAGTAGCTGTGATACTACAGCTGCTGTAATTACCACACTACCACAGTGATGTTAGAGAGAAGCCAAGCCCAGCTCAGGGCACCAGCAAGGAGATGGATTGAGCTACAGACACAGGTCACAGCTGTCCCACAACTATCCCCAGAGGGAGGAGTTGGTCAGCAGCAGGAAAACAGCAGGAGTCTGCAGCAACAAAAAGCCTTTCCCATGGTCTGGTGCTTCCAGAAGCTGCCTCCATTCTTGCTGCTGAGAGAATATGGAGACCTCAGCTCAGGTTTAAGATGCAGGGATCCCTCAGTTTTTAATGGAATGAGAACTTTCAGCTTGCAGCTTTTTTCTTCTTTGTAATTTGAGTTGTCAAAGACTTTTGTTTCCAGCAAAACATCTTTGCCTTGTGATCAGTATTTAAATTCAGACTTTATAGCACTTAGTAACTCAACTCTGCTTGAGGTCTAAAGAAGGAGGCTTTCATACTGTTCTCTTTTAACTACATTAAGATGGTACTAAAAAAGCATAACGATAATACAGAAAGTTTTAAACTAGTTTAAATTTGTTTCTATGGCTTTAATGTTATTTGTCTAAGTGCTCTTTTGGATTTTTTCCCTGCATTATGAAGTTATTTAAACTCATATTCATTTTTCTTCATACAAAACAATATTTTTAAAACCCCTTATTGAACCTTTTTCTGGAGATTTTCTCCTGCTTCTTATTTTTGCTTTGCATGCTTTATGTTTGTTATCTTTTTTTCTTTAAATAACTTCTTTTCTTTCTTTATTAGAAAGCAAAACCATTATTTTTTTGAAGTGAAACTTGCATTATAGAAATTGCAACTCAAATAGTCCTTAAAGATAAATATTGATTTAAGACATCCTCATACAAATAAAGCAAAACAGGCTCTTACAACTTCATAAAATCCATAGCTTCAAGTGACCCAAGAAGAAAAAAATTGATTACTTTTTTATTCTGCTTACTAAAGGAACTCAAAATGTACTTTTACAAATATGCTTTTTCTGCGGACCTGATGACACCTTCCATCTGTGTTTGTCATGTAGAACAAGTGGCTGAATGTTCAACTTCACAGTGAATTTAACATCTCAGTAAGAATGCCTTGAGGAAATAGAAACGTGCTTCTGACAAGTAATGTGATTTTGAAATTTCAGTGTATTAGATTAACTCTTCCCCCTAAGGGATTAAAAGGACAAAAATATTGCAACAGCTATACTTTACAAAGTTTTCTGAACAGCATCACCTCTGAAGTTAAAACCTGCTTTGGGCTATTGGGAGTGTTGCCAATTGCTAATTTCATTTTAGGACCTAAAGTTCCTGCAGTGAAGTGACCATTTGAGGAAAAAAACTTCAAAATTCCAATATGAGAAAAACAGGCCTTAAATAATTCTATTTTAGGTGCTTTGTTTAAGGAGATAGACTCCAGGTTAGTTGTCTATGGGTAGAAGTAGGCTTCTCCTGAGCAGGATGGAGAACACCTTACTAGCTTTCTCTTTATTTATACGGTGGAGCCAGTCTTTGTCCTTCGGTGACAGTGGGACTGTAAACAAGCAGCCCCTGCTGTAAAAAAACCATTCAAAGATAAATCTGAATACTATTGAAAAACTAAAAATAATTGGACTTGGGTAAAACCTTCTATCTTCTTTATTTAAAAAGAATGCTTCTTTCACAAAAATTAAAGGAATAATAATCAAGAAGAAAAATTAATTAGTATATGTATATTATGCCTTTCTGAATAACCTCAGTTTCTAGCTTGTACCATATTGGTAAGCTCTAGAACACTTTGCAACATTAAACTATTTGTTGACTGCATAATTTCATAATGTCATGTTATGGAAGTTAATGGCCTAAACCAACCATTCATCTAAGATAATCTGTTTCTCTAATTACCATATTGATATTTTTGACTGCTCCATTGATGCACAGAAAATTGATACATTCAGTGCAGTTGTGGAAGTTAGATGTAAATTATGTATTTCACATAAAATGAACCCTAAACCTTAAAACACTTCTTTTATAATGCAGCAATAAGACCAAATGTCTTTATAATAGGAAAGAGATGACCAATATTGTCATCTCTTATTCCACAATCATTTTTCTTTCACTTAACATTATGATTAAGAGTCCCATTTGCAAATAGTGTGACTTACTTGAAAATTTAATCTAGCACCTGATTGGATAAATAAGGTCAATTTAGGATGAAGCAAATGAATACTATTAGACTGAACATCTGTCACTCTCTTGCAGCACAATTCATCTGATAAAATGGTTACCT
Organism: Pomatostomus ruficeps; assembly: GCA_013400735.1. Lineage (NCBI taxonomy): Eukaryota > Metazoa > Chordata > Aves > Passeriformes > Timaliidae > Pomatostomus > Pomatostomus ruficeps. The sequence continues at coordinate 22,544 of VYZT01002145.1, forward strand.
CTTCATCAATTTCTTGACATAATAGGAATGAAGTCATCATAATAGAGCACTGTCATAAGATCAATGTTTTCAACTTCGAAAATAAATGTCTTGACTCTGCCTCAGCATTAATGTGGCAGCTGGAGACTGTTAACCTAAGGCAACTTTTGTTTCCATTGACACTATTTCCCAGTTAAGAACATAATTCTGAGTGCTTTTTTGGGGGTATAAAGTTTTTCAAATTAATTTTAGTAGTAGAAACCCCTGTGTTGTATAATAATTATGTTACTTGAAAGAAGAAATTGCAAGTGAAAGGGAGATTTTTGGTAAGAGTAGCCATATCTGTAAAATTAAAATACAAGAAACCACAATATATAAATATGAAATATTTATATTAAATATGTTTAATAAGTAGTTCCAATAACAGTAATGTTTTACAAGCACAATAATCTAGACACAATATAATGTTTTTCAAATTTTGCATGTAGAATAGATTTTAATATGTTCATTTAAGATACTTGTCTTATTGAGATTAATGATTTAACACATATACATCACTGAAGTTAATGCAGTTTTTATACTCTGAATTTTATTCCTTCTTTACTTCTGGTTAAGCTTAATTTCTGAGGTAATCACAAATAATGACAACAAGCCTGTTGACAGATATGCAGTCCTGTTTTATGTTCCCTGATTCCAAGAAAGCTATATGACTTAACATAAACAGTGCCATATGACTTATGTAACTAGCCAAAACACAGCAGATTGCCAATAGCACAAGCTGAAATTAAGTTTTGGGACATAATCCAGTGTTTTGTATAAAATTTGCATGTAGAAAAATCTGAGCACTGAAAACCAGTGGAAAAGGAATATAAACCTACCATAAAGATAGTTTATTTCTTTCTTTCATACACTTATGCCATCTCTTCAAAGTAGGAATCAAAAATTAAATACATTCAGCAACAATTATCTGTTTCAGGAGAAAAAAAATACTATCAGAATGACTGAAAAATTTAGGATTTTCACAGGGGGACAAATTCTTTAAACATTTAGGTAAAAGATCAACCTGCCTCTGATCTTAAGTGACCCAAGAGACCACTTAATTCTAAAAGATTAGGAATCTCCAAGGTGTGTGAAAGCATCGCTTTGTGTCATGAGGAAGGCAGTTCACAAGTTTTGACCCACCAGGGTATTCCCATCACCTTGATGTAAACAACACTTACCCTGAGTGAACACGTGTATGCATATACAGTCACATACTGCCCTTAGGGGCACCTCTCTCTCTGAATGGTCTGTACGAGATAGCCAGCCACCTCATCAGGGGTATTAGTTCATATGCTTTATTTAACCTTTCACATTACTGGGATGAGCACGTCTCTAACCCTGACCAGATGGACCAGTTGTCAGAGACTTCTCCTTTCCTCTGCACATCTTCCAAGGAATGCCAGGACAATTACCCTCTCCAGGATTTCCATCAATTTTAAAAGACACGCTCGAAAGTGACTGCACAGGACATGAATGTAAAAGTTGTGACTTTGACAGCTTATGGCCCTCTCATGACACTTCTGCTGTAAACAACTTGGAGGGGAACTGTGCAAACACGTAGCTGTCACTGGTCAAGGCTGTGTTGAATATAACTCTATAGTAGGAAAATCATTAGAATTTACCTTAATCCAAAACTGTGCTCAGCTATGTGCTGCAGGTTGGATGCTGGGACTATTTCATAATACTCAGAAGATCCATTATAACAATGTGAGGAGGTGTATTTGGGAAAAACCCCAAATGTGGATCAGTGTATATGCCAAAATATGAATCCTCATATTTCTTGTTATTTCTACTAGAGGAATATGTTGAACCTATGTATCACTGAAGTCCTTGTGCTTAATTCTTATCAATAAACAAAGGGCTGCATAGAACTCCCATCTTCTTCAGTAAATTGTCTTCCATTACTAGAGATTAAATTCCTGTTTTCTTTTGATTAAACACTTAGCAAAAAGAAAAATCTGTGTGAAGACACAGTAGTGTAAGTTCACAATCTAACAGGCTAGTTTAGAGATGACAATAAATGCGCAAGAATCTGAAATGATCTCTAATATATTTGTAAAACTTAAACCAGATTTGTTCTACTATAGACCTAGCTTAGCCAATGTAAGCCATGCCAGCTCTCTGTTGAGCTATATGAGATTTTTAAGGCTTAAGAGTATTTATTGTAACTGAGTGACACCTGGCAAAGTCAATTTCAGTCTAAAATTAAAAACTAGAAATATGTACTGTTCATAGTTAGTCTAACTCTTCATCGAGGCCTTAATGCATTAAAGTGTTGGAATTCATTACTCCATTTTGCAAACAATTTTCATTGAAGAAATTTTAATGTAGATGAATGGTGCAGAGTCTGGTGTTGCAATCCCGTGTCTATAATTTTCAGGACTGCATGGCTGTGAGAATTTTTCTTTTTAATGATGGTGTTTCAACTGTAAAGTGAGGAATATGAGCACCAAAATGTCCTTCCCTTCTCAATTATTAGACGTTAATGTTACTAGAATACTCTAGTGTTATGTCTGTGTTGGGATTGAGAAGTGCAGATTTTTACTATATTGCATCAAGCTTTCCAAATGAAAAGGGAATTGCTGCTGCATAGTTTGAGGGCAAAATTTGGCTCAGAGTGACATCTCTAGTACTGAGTAACAGAGGGCCCTGAGGTGCCCTGGTGAAGCTGCCCCAGACCATGTGTGTCCAGCTGTTGCCATTGTTCCTGTCTTAGCTGTGGGTTGGCCCATACAAGGAGTCCCCCAGAGTGCCAGCCAACAGTGCAGGGCATGGTGTGTTCCACACTTTCTTCCCACCACTCTACAAGGGAAGAGAAATTTAGTTGTGTGAATGTGAACTGCACCATGGCTGTAAATTTTAGGGCCACAACCATGTAATTTTTAATATTACGGACACCGACACAATCCTACAAAACAATGTTTGAACAAAGCTTCTTCTAGAAATATGGACCATATGCTTGTGGCATAGGTGGCTGCACACTTCCAATCAAAACTACTATTAACTGAGCAAAATTTTTCCTCAGGTGTAAACTTCTTTAAAGAATTTTAAAAAACATTAGGAAGTCACTGGTTATTTGTACTTTCTCTTAATGCTAGCTTGTTTCCACTGCAAGGTTGACATAACCCTGCCCCCATAATTCAAACTAGAATTTTTTTCCCCTTAAAACATGTCAATATTCTAACAGATAATTTGTATTTCACAGCAGTCAAATTCAGGTGGAACTGTATATACAGTTTTTATTTTCAGAAACATTTTAAGTCAACTAACAAGGCTGATGAAGACTGAGAAGAATTTTCAGAAATTTTGGTTCCAGGAATGCTTCAAGAACCTTGGTTGTACATGTTTCTTCTTCAAGACCAATAAGAAATATTATGGAAGTGCTTTATTTCTGAGATGATAACTGCCAGGAATCTTGTGTTAATCCAGGGAGAAATGAATTGTACAAAGCACTACAAAGGAATTTGTTAAACAGAGCAATTTCCTTTGTGTATCTCTGTTGCAAACACCTAAATCCAGAGGGAGCAGGCACGGTGTTTTAAAAGAGAAAAAAAGTGCTAATTGAGACTGACAATTCTTTTTGTCATAGGGAAATTTTTAACAGTATAATGGACTTTAAAGAGAACAAACAAGGCTTTAATATATTGCCACCTCAGTAGTTTCCTTTATTAGCTCTTTGTAAACCTTAAGAACTTCCAGTGACATGGAAAAATGGATTCAGGTTAAGATTATATATAAGGTTAGGATTTGCATTTAGGATTAGCAGTTTAGAACCCAAGTGTCATTTTGACAACAAAGTTCAAAGTGCATACATTAGAAACACTGTTCCAGCTCTGGCACTTAAATATCTACTGGCAGAACTCCCAGGCAGCCATATTTCTGTGACTATATGCCCTCCACATGGCTTGTTTCAATGGCTTTGGTGCCAAATTGTCTGGCAATAGCCCCAGTGGAAATACAGACCACATGACATCTCACAAGTGTTCTGGGTTGGATCATCCTTAAAACATGGAAAAAATCTATTTAATTATGAAATGTATAGCATTTTGAAAGAAAACTGGAAGTGTGCCAGCTTCTATTGCCTTTTAGCCCTCTGGGTAGAGACTAACTTAGATGTGGGGTGGTTTGGTTTGGGTCTTCTCCCTGCCTGGGCAAAGCAAAGATTTGAGAGAAGATATCCCAGTTACTAGGCAAAAATTCTATGTATAAGAAGGCTTGGGAGATGAAGACAGCATGACAATCCTTCTGATGGCACCATTCTAGAAGAAGAGACAAGGGGATTTTCCAGTCTATAAATATCACTGGGTATTAGGAAAAAGGAGTTCAGTAATTTTAAAACCCATCCAGCACCAGAACTGAAGGTTCTGCAGAACTTTCTTTCACGGGAGAGTAAGGATTAGAGGATCCAAATTTTGAATTTTTGTACCTGTCATTATTGTGTCCTAACCCCAAATATACAGAAACCTAATAGTATGACAAGAATTAGGAAAAGACTGAGATGAAGTCACTTCTTACTTGTAATCATAATGTAGTTTTGTTTTTTTCTGATTTTTTAAGTTCCTCATATTATTTAATTAATACAGCCTTTAAGGTTCATTTATACTTCATGTAAATCAAATATAAATGAGCTGGAGATATTACCATGGGAAATGGAATAAAATTAATTAATATATTACTTTATTAGTTCTTATCATTAGTTATTAATAATTAGGAATTTTTTTCCTTCCTGTACAATTATGAGATGCCTGTACTATAGGAAAATGCCATAAAAATTTAGTGTGTTTTGTTAAACATCATTCCTGGTCTCCAGATACCCCAAATTATCAGCTATTATAGAAGGATTCACAGTCTGCAGCAGCCATGAATTGGTGCTATTAGTCATGTTCCTTTGCTAGGCTGTTATTTCTCAATGGTGTATTGATTAGCAGGGAAAATCAGTATGCTTATCAGAAAGTGCTGAGATTTTTGGGACGTTAAACAGATGCAGTTTTTGCACAAACATAGCCTGGTAGTTAAACCGCTGGTTCTGAGGACAATATGTTATCTGCTGGAAGAATTCCTGTGGAATTTTCTTCTCTCGTCATTCATGCTTATTTGCTGTTTATCTTCCTCCTCTCAGATAAGGTCGGACAACAAAAGTGGCAACACACAGAATGACAGCCAGACATACAAAATGAATCTTTCGAAGGCTGTACACCCTGAATACTATTGTGTTACAAAGAACCAATACAAAACATCAGGAAGCCACCTGTGTATTTACTCCCTCCCTGCTTAGTGTGATTTCTGAAATGACAAAATTCTTAATGATTACGCAGCAAGCTTTCACTACATTGGTGCATTTTCCCCACTAATAATGTCTTACTGTGAATATTCTAGTACTAAAGGAAAAAGAAACACTGATCAGTGAAAATATTTTGCAATTCACAAATTGGACCTGGCACAACATATGTATAACCTATAAAAATATATATGAATATCCACTTTAATTATACACAATATGTGGTAGACATATGTACTTTGACAGAGGCAAAGCAAAATACTGTAGATGTAGCCTATATAAACAAGTCCTTTTTTGTCTTTTTTCCTTTTTTTAAGAAGGTGAAATACTAAATGTTTTAGAGAGTATACCTAGACAATTTAGAAACCTAATGTAGGAAGATTAGAGCTATGTATGTTAAATAGACTCCTAATGAAAGATTTTTTGAATCAGCATCTTAAAGAACTTTTAAAATTATATTACCAACAATACTGAATCAGTTTCCTCTCATTAAAAGTTCAGTTTCATGGGGAGTGACATTTGCATTAGTCTCCAATTATTATAAGCACTGTAGAAAAATGGGAAATATATTTTAAAATAGCTCAACACTGCTATCACTTCATCGAGAAAAATTCACCATGAAATATGCTGTTCCCAATGGAAATCTAGTACAAGAAAAACCCTACTCCGTCCTAGCAAGTGTCATGTTTAATGAATGTATTTGACAAATTCTGAGATCTTTAGTAATACATAACGACACAGAAGGATTGAAGCAGACTATTAAATATATTCTTCCTCTTCAGGTTCAACTTAAACTCCATGAACATACAGAACAGGTACACATTTCAGTTCAGCTGGTGATATGAAAATCCCAGAGCAACATGTTTATCAATCTATGCCCATTGCAGTTAGATGTGTCACACTGTCTTATCAAAGATGGAGTTTTTAAACAAAATTAAAGAAACTCCTTTTCTTGCTGTGTAAATTCAAATGAAAACTGTGCATACATGATCCAAACACATAACCATTGTCTTAACTGTGTCATACAGTTTGGGAATAACAAAGAAGCAACAACCATCTTTAGGAAGGACTTGGCATTTTCCACTTTTGGCCATTGACTGAGAAGAACAAGAATATTCCATTATGTATTTACATAAATTATTTTCACTCAGACTTCTATATGAATTTAATGGCTTAATCTTTTTCTACATTAACTGCTGACAACATGGATACTCAAGCTGTAAACTTAAATTAACTTAATGTAAGTTTAGTGTAGGTTAATAATTTAACAAATGAAAAATGCACTTTTTGATTAGCATAAAAATTTGAACTGATGGCTTTTTAGGAGATACAAATACCAAAATAGCAAATTAAACTCTGTTGAGCTTTGATTTTGTAATTTTTCCTCTTTATTTGCATTTTGGGCAAGGTTATGAGCTGAGCTGATATCACTGAAAATAAAGTTAGGCCAAAGATGAATGTTT
>VYZT01002152.1:1552-12560 GCA_013400735.1 Pomatostomus ruficeps
CCTTTTTTTTTTATTATTATTATTATTATTATTATTATTATTATTATTATTATTATTATTATTATTATTATTGGGTTTGAGTTTCTCCTAAATTCAGACTGAGCTTTTTTATTTTAAATTTTGGTTTTGAGGTTCAGCTCTTTGCTCTCAGCTGTAGAATTTTAAGATTTTTTTTCCTACAAAACCCAGCTGGTCTGAGCCACCCCTGGGGAGTCCTCGGGTGAGGGTTGTGGGGTCACCCATGAGCCACTCCAGGAGGTGGTTTGAGAGTGGCTTTGTGCATCCAGAACCCCAAAATCGATCCCATAAGGTTGGAAAAGACCTTGGGAAAGATTAAATCCAACCTGTGCCCTCCGTGAGCGCCGAGTGCCACCTCTGGGTGACACCTCCAGGGCCCGGGGGGACTCCAAACCTCCCTGGGCAGCCCCTGCCGAGGCCCGGCCGCCCTTTCCATGGGGAAATTCCTGCAAATGAAATTCCTGTAAATGTCCAACCTCTGCACCTGGACTCTGTCTCTCAGCCCACAAAACCTGAACAGTTCTTATGTTTCGCCTCCCAAACCCTTCCCGATTTCCAAAATCCCTTTTTTTTCCCCTCCTGTTCCGCCAGCCCCTGCGGAATCCTCTCCCGTTGGTTCCTGAGCTGCTGCGCTGCGGTCTCTGCTGTCCCCTCCTTTCACTGTCGCTCTGCTTCTCTCCTTGCAGTCCCACACCTACGTCAACACGGCGGGCGGCGAGCCGGAGCCGAGGGGCCGGCACCGCGTGCACTCCCTGCCTGAAGCCCACCCTCCTTTCCCCCCTAGGAACCACAGCTGCTCGCTGGAAGACCGCAACCCCCAGGTCTTCCTGCAGCCGGGGGAGGTGAAATTCGTGCTGGCCCCGAGCTGCGGCTACCGCCGGCTGTGCCGGCACCCGCGGCAGTGCCGGGCGCGCCTCTGCGCCCCCAACAACAACAACAACGACGAGGGCTGGCACGAGGGGTGTCCGTCCCCGCAGTGCGTCTACGAGAACCTCAACGGGCTGGTGGCCCCCGGCGCCGCGTCCCTGTGCCGGCCCGGCCGCTCCAAGGGGTCCCGGGAGGATGGCGGCTGTTCCCGGCGCCGCTCGGCGCTGCTGCACTACGAGAACCTTCCGGCGCTGCCGCCGGTGTGGGAGCTCCAAGCGGGCCGGCACGGGGACGAGGACGCCGGCGCGGCCACCACGCCGTCGCCCAACGGTTTCTCCGAGGCGGGCGAGGAGGAGCCGCTGCAGAATTCCACGCGGAATTCCGCTCAGCCGCGCCGCAGCTCCTTCCTGCCCAAGGCCCGGCGCAGCCGCCTGCCCAACGTCTTCAGCTTCGACTTCCCGCGGCCGTGCCCGGAGCCGCCGCGGCAGCTCAACTACATCCAGGTGGAGCTGGAGCCTGAGCCCCGGCAGGGACAGCGGGAGCCGCGGGTGGCAGCGCCCAGCAGCCCCGGCGCGCGCCGCACCGACTCCTACGCCGTGATCGACCTCAAGAAGACGGCGGCCATGTCCAGCCTGCAGCGGGCCCTGCCCAGGGACGACGGCACCGCGCGGAAAACGCGGCACAACAGCACCGACCTGCCCCTCTGAGGGCCCCGCGCGCCGCGGCTCTGTCCCCTGCCCTCGCCGTGTCCCTGCCCCGCGTGGCTTCCATCGGCTGTGGCCTTCTGCTCCCCCGCGGGCCCGCTGCTGCTCTGGCTCGTCTGTCTGTCTGTCCGTCCTCCCCTCGCCGTGTTGCTCGTTTTTCCAGCCCTGTGGGATGCTCGGTGGCTCTGAGGGTTGAGTTCCGGGCGGGAGATGCCGGCGGTGACACCGAGCCAGGGCTGGGCAGTGCCACGGGGGGAGCGCTCCGGGCAAACCGAGCCCGTTCCCTGCGGATTTCACACCTCCAGGAGAGCTCCAGAGCTGGGATTTGCCTTGTTCCTTTCCTTTCCTTTCCTTTCCTTTCCTTTCCTTTCCTTTCCTTTCCTTTCCTTTCCTTTCCTTTCCTTTCCTTTCCTTTCCTTTCCTTTCCTTTCCTTTCCTTTCCTTTCCTTTCCTTTCCTTTCCTTTCCTTTCCTTTCCTTTCCTTTCCTTTCCTTTCCTTTCCTTTCCTTTCCTTTCCTTTCCTTTCCTTTCCTTTCCTTTCCTTTCCTTTCCTTTCCTTTCCTTTCCTTTCCTTTCCTTTCCTTTCCTTTCTCCTTTCCTTTTTCCTTTCCTTTTTCCTTTTCCTTTCCTTTCCATCCCTGGAGCTCTTGCTCCTCCCGTCCCTGTCTCGGATTCTGTTCCAGCGGGGCAGCTGCGATTCAGCGAGGAGGAGGCAGAGCTGCGGGCGCACACTGTGATCACACAAACCGGATTGCCTAAATCCTTAAAAATTCCCTCCCCTCGCTTCAGGAGAGGAGGGAAAGGCCACAACCATGAGGGAAATTGGAAGTTTGGTCCAGAAAACTTCACTTGTGCCATACCCTGCTTGGGGTTTTTTTTGGTTTTTTTTTTGAGGGTTTTTTTAGCTGCTGAGAAGTGCCGTGGATTTATTTATTTATTTGTTTCCTTATTTATTTATGAACTGTTCCCTCGCATCCCAGTTTGTTGCCAAACCGGTGCCGGTCGCGTGCGCTCGCTGGGCCTCGCTCCTGCCTGGGGTCCCAAAAAAGAGCCTGGTGGGGGGAAAAACACTGCGGGAAGGAGCAGCTGGGAACCAGGAATTCCTGAATTCGGGGTGGGCGGGAAACGGAACGGGAGACGTGGGAGTGGGAGTGGAGCCGCCGGGCTTGGAGCGGCATCAAAGCCGCTGCCCACGTGCCCGTGCCAGGCTGGGACCTCTGCCCGGTGCTGGGGGTGAATTTGGATTTTGTTCCTTCAGCTGGAAGGGCTAAAATCGGGGAAATCCGTGAAATTCGTGGCCTTTTGCTGTGGGTTTTTGTCTCGACCCTGGGGTGGCCACGCCGAGCTGCCCTGGGCTGTCCCCGATGGGACCCGGGGCACCTCAGCCCCTTCCTTGGTTCCTCCGTGCCTGTTCCAGCCCTGGGACACCCCGGAGCCCCTTCCCTGGTTCCTCTGTGCCTGTTCCAGCTCTGGGACACCCCGGAGCCCCTTCCCTGGTTCCTCCGTGCCTGTTCCAGCCCTGGGACACCCTGGAGCCCCTTCCCACCTTCCCGTGCCCACGTCCCTCCCGGCGTCCCCGCAGAGCCGTCACCGAGCCTCGTGTCCCCCTTTGTCCCCTTTGTCCATCGGTGTTTCCCGGTGTTGCCGTCCGTGGAAGAGGAGAGACCTCGGTTTCCAGTTTTGGAATCCCAGCCTTTTTTTGGGTTTTTTTTTTGGTGCTGTCCCGTCCTTCCGAGCCGCGGCCGTGCGGGGAGCGAGGCCGCGTGTCCCGGCTCCGAGTGGTGCCATGTTTGTGTCGCGGAACGTGGAGTTCTTGGCTTTGCTGTCGCGCTGTGAATCCCGACTGTGTCGCCCGCTGCAGATCCTGGGGTTTATTTTCCTTTCCGTGCTCGTCTCCCTGTTCTTTTGTCCTGCCCCGTCCCTCGTGTCGCCCGTACCCAAAAGGAAACCCGAGTAATATATTTTTATATGTATAACAAATGACTTTATTTGGAGGAAAACCAACCTCAAGTAATGTATCGCCCCTAAATCCAGCTTTCATTTAGGGAAGTGAGAGAAGAAATTGTTTATATCTATATATAAATATATATAATATATATATATAAAAGTTAACGGCGTTAAGCTTTAAATAAAGTATTTAAATAAAAGAGTTTCTGCGCTGTCGGTGTTGCCCTGTGGGACAGCACAGCTCCCTCTGGAGCCACTGGAGGAACCTGGAGGTGAGAAATGCAAAATCCCTGATCCCTTTTTTCCCCAGAAAAGAAGAAAAGGATGAAATTTTTCCATGTCTGCGGAGGAGGAGGAGGTGAGGGAGCTTTCCCAACCCTTTTCCAGGTGGGTTCAGTTCCAGGGAAGAGGCTGGGGATGTCCTTGGGTGCTTCCTGGGGCCACCAGTGTGGTCCTGGGTCCCTGGGGGTGGCATGGAAGGGTCTGCGAGCTCCCGGGATCAGGGAATTCCCCCTGGAGTTCCTTGAAAAAAATCAGACAATCCCGTCTTGGTGGCTCCACGCGAGCTTTGTGTTGGGAATTCTGGCTTGGATCGCTCCAGCTGCTGCTTTGCACCTCCTCTAGGTGATCTGGGCTTTTCCTTTTCCTTTTCCTTTTCCTTTTCCTTTTCCTTTTCCTTTTCCTTTTCCTTTTCCTTTTCCTTTTCCTTTTCCTTTTCCTTTTCCTTTTCCTTTTCCTTTTCCTTTTCCTTTTCCTTTCCTTTCCTTTCCTTTTTCCTTTCTTCACCTTCGGTATTCTCCCGGCGCGGTGCCGCAGCTTCCTCTAGCGGCCGTGCGGGAGACGCTTCCAGAGCAGGATCCAGGTTTGGGCTGGGAGGTGGGAATTTGAGGAGAGAATCCTCCAATCCGGTGATTTTTGGTCTTTTTGGAGTTTTTCCCCGTGGCCGTTTTGTTTGATTTGGGCTGGGAATGTTTCCCCGGTCCGTTGTATCCCCATGGCACCGTGGATTTTATGGATTTCTTTTGGGAATTCCATCCCAGCTCCTCGCAGGGAAGAATTCATTCCCAATTCCACCTGAATTCACCTCATTTCACTGCCTGAACCCTTTGTGAGAACGAATCTCAGCAAACATTTCCCTGGAAGCAGCTCCTTCCCCAATTTTCCAGTTCCCAGGGGGTGCTGCGGAATTCCTTGGGGTTCTTTCAGGGAAATCCAGGCAGTGCCTGTCTGGGGAGGCCAGTCTGAAAAGCAGAATTTTTCATGAATATGACGAAAAACAGGATGCACAGAATGAAGGGAATTGGGACATTTGTCCTTTTTTTGGGGACACCTTCAGGGGACAATTCCCGCCGCTGCTTCCCCTCCGCCGGGTGACCAGCGGGGCCGCGTGTCCTTGGCTGGATGTCGAGGCAGTGATGGTGTTTGCCGCGGGATTGATACCGAGATCGGGCGATTAAGGCGGGATAACGAATCGGATCCCGGTTATCGGAACGTCAACAGCTCCCGGACGGCCCCGCGGGACCCGCGGAAAGGTGCCCTCTGCGCGCTCACACCTTCCACTTTCTGCCACTTCCTGACCCAAAATGGGGCCGCGCAGAGGGAATTAATCAAGCAGGAATCGCGGATTTATGGTTTTTAATGATATGTGGAATTATGATTTTTAATAATACGTGGATTTACGATTTTTAACGACAAAGATCCGGTGATCCCGCCCGGATCGCGCCCTCCCGGGATTGCCGTTGTTGTACACGACACGGAGCAAACGCACACAGACGCTCAGTCAGCTCAAGAAGCGAGAGAGAGGATTTTATTTTGTCTTCCTTCTGTATCTGTGCTAAAAACTCACGGTTTGTTGGATGAAATTTTGTCACGCTTAATTCTCAAACACGTCGTGTCTTGGATTTAAAATGGACTTTGAGCAGCAGGCGTTTATGGCTGTTTATAAGAACGATATCGTTGTTTTCTCAGATGGAAAAGCAGAATTTTTCATGAATATTATGAAAAATGGAAAAAACTGTCGCCATTTGTTTTTCAGCATCCACACGGGATTTCCCACAGCTCCAGGCTCTGGAATTCCCTCTCCTGCGCTCTCAGTTTCTCTGCCGGGCAGGTTGGTGGCCCAGCTCCAGCTCCAGCTCGGGGAATCCCATCGCTCCCTCTCCATCCCATCCCTGACTCCCCGGTCTTTCCCGGGATTCCTGGTCCTGGAGAAGGGGAAGTTGCAGGACCTGGAGGGGTTGTTCAGCAGGAACTGGAGTGAGGGACAAAGGAGAAAGGGTTTGGGCTGAAACGGAGGTTTGAAATTAGGAAGGAATTCTTCCCTGTGAGGGTGGGGATGGAATTCCCAGAGAATCCGTGACTGCCCCACCCCTGGCAGTGTCCCAGGCCGGGCTGGGATGGTGGGAGGTGTCCCTGCCCTCGGCAGGGGTGGGATGGGATGGGATTTACGCTCCTTCCATCCCAAACCACCTGGGATTCCGAGGTTCTCTGCCCGCGGAGCAGCTGTGTTTACGAACCCACCCAGGCACTCGGATCCTCCGCCCGAGCTGCTCCCGGTGTTCCATTGCCAAAACAACGCACGGGAACAGCTCCCGTCACACCAAAACACGGATCCCTCCTCTCCCGTGAGGTAAATAAACTGGAAATTAATGGTCGGGCTCCAGGTCGGGTGTTTAAATTCCCAATCCAGGTGAGGATCAGCCACTTCCTGATGATGAGAAGCTGAAGTGGCTCCCAGGGAGCTGGAGAGGGACTTTGGGCAGCAGGGACAGGACAAAGGACACGAGGGCATGGCCTGGAGTGAAGGTCTGGGATGTTGATGGAGAGGAGAGGGCAGGACCGTGCTGGGGACTGCCTTGGAGAGGAGAGAAGGAACCTGGGGATCACCCTGGAAAACCGGGAGGAGGAACCTGGGGACCACCATGGAGCAAACGGGAGGAGGAACCTGAAGACCACCATGGAAGAAATGAGAGAAGGAACCTGGGGACCGCTGTGGAAAACTGAGAGGAAGAATCTGGGGAGCACCCTGGAAAAATGAGAGGAGGAGCCTGGGGACCATGTTGGGAAAACCAAGAGGAAGAACCTGGGGACCACCTTGGAAAACTGAGAGAAGGAACCTCAGTTCCTTCTGGAGCAAACGAGAGAAGGAACCTGGGGACTGTGCTGGGAAAACCAAGAGAAGGAACCTGGGGACCACTCTGGAAAAACCAGGAGGAGGAACCTGGGGACCACTCTGGAAAAACCAGGAGGAGGAACCTGGGGACCACCCTGGGAAAACTGGGAGGAGGAACCTGGGGACCATGCTGGAAAACCGGGAGGAGGAACCTGAGGACAACCCTGGAACAAATGAGAGGAAGAACCTGGGAACCACTCTGGAAAAACTGAGGGAAGGAACCTGGGGACCACCTTGGAGAGGAGAGAAAGAACCTGGGGACCACCTTGGAAAACCAAGAGGAGGAACCTGGGGACTGCCCTGGAGCAAACGAGAGGAGGAACCCGGGGACCACCCCGGGAAAACTGAAAGATGGAACTTGAGGACCACGCTGGAAAAAACGAGAGGAGGAACCTGGGGACCGCCCCGGGACGCTGCCGAGCTCCAGCTCCTCACTCCTCGCCTCGGGAGAGCCGCTCCGCCCGCAGCCTCCAGCGCAGCTCCGGGGCGGCGGAAGGAGTGCAGACCAAAGCGTTTCCCTCGCTCGCCAAGAGCCGCGGGTCCCTTTGTCCCGGGGCGAGGCTGGCGCAGATTTTGGCCAGCGCGGCCGCTGGCCGGGGCGGTGACGTCGGCTCCCCCGTGGGCGATAAGCGCTGACCCCTTATCGGCTCGTTCGCCTTTGATGTCGGCCCGAGGGCGAGCGCGGCTCTGCCCGCACCGGAGCGCCCGCGAAGGACAAGGATGTCGCGGGGTGCTGGTGGCCCGAGGCACAAAGGAGCCCTTGAGGCTGCCCCGGGCGCTAATGGAAAGTGCGGCTCGGCAGATAAGAGCCGCCGCTGCCTCCCGGGATAAAAGCGGGAGCCCCGGCCGCCCTGCCCGGCTGCCGCCGTCTCCCCAGGGCCGAGCCAGGACTCCCCGGCACCATGAGGCGGCTCCTGGTGGTCCTGGCGTGCCTGCAGCTCGCCCAGGGGGCCGTCAGGTGGGTGAGCGGGGCGGGAGGAGCCCCGAGGATGCGGATCCGCTGGGAACGCGGCTTCCTGCGCCTCCGCGGCGGGGTCAGCGGCCGGGGCTGCTCCGGGGACACGGGGAGGAGCTCCTGGGGAGATGAAGAGCTCCTGGGGTCACGGGGAGCTCCTGGGGTCATGGGGAGCAGCTCCTGGGGACACGGAGAGCTCCGGGAGATCTGGAGAGCAGCTCCTGGGATATGGGGAACTCCTGGGCATCTGGAGAGCTCCTGGAACAAGGAGAGCAGGTCCTGTGACCTGGGGAGCTCCTGGGGACCTGGAGAGCAGCTCCTGGCACAGGGAGAACTCCTGGGTCCTGGAGAGCAGCTCCGGGGACCTGGGGAACTCCTGAGGCATGGAAAGCAGCTCCTGAGGACCTGTCGGGGAGCTCCTGGGGATCTGGAGAACTCCTGGCACATGGGGAGCAGCTCCCGGGGACCTGGAGAGCAGCTTCTGAGAAATGGAGAGCTCCTGGGGACACAGAGGGCTCCTGGCACATGGAGAGTGGCTCCCGGGATCTGGAGAGCTCCTGAGACATGGGGAGCAGCTCCTGGGGCATGGGGAGCTCCTGGGAGATGGAGAGGAGCTCCTGGGGACACAGAGAGCTCCTGGGGACAAGGGGAGCTCCTGGGGCATGGGGAGCAGCTCCTGGTACCTGGAGAGCAGCTCCGGGGTCCTGGATAACTCCTGGGAACCTGGAGAGCTCCTGGCCCATGGAGAGCAGCTTCTGGCACAGGGAGAGCTCCTGGGGACCTGGAGAGCAGTTCCTGGGACATGGAGAGGAGCTCCGGGAGATCTGGGGGGCTCCTGGGGATCTGGAGAGCTCCTGGCACAGGGAGAGCAGTCCCTGGGAGATGGGGAGCAGCTCCTGGGAGATGGAGAGCTCCTGGGACATGTAGAGCGGCTCCTGGCACATGCAAAGCAGCTCCTGGGGGTCTGGAGAGCAGCTTCTGGGGACCTGGGGAGCTCCTGGGAATCTGGAGAACTCCTGGCACAGGGAGTGCAGCTCGTGGGGGCATCCAGAGCAGCTCCTGGGACGTGGAGAGCTCCTGAGGACCTGGAGAGCAGTTCCTGGGGACCTGGAGAGCTCCTGGGGACCTCGAGAGCTCCTGGGACAAGGAGAGCAGCCCCTGGGGATCTGGAGAGCAGCTCTTGGGGACCTTGAGATCTCCTGGCACACGGAGCAGCTCCTGGGATCCGCAGAGCTCCTGGACCATGGGGAGCAGCTCCTGGGGGCTCCTGCTGAGGCTCAAAGGATCCCAGAGGTCGGAGCCTTTGGAAACACCCAAATCCTCTCATTTTCCGCTGTGTTCTGTTGTTTTTTTCCTCCTCCTGCGCAGGATCAGCCTGAAGAAAGGCCAGTCCATCCGGGACAAGATGCGGGCGGCCGGGGTGCTGCAGGATTTCCTGAAGCACATCAAATACGACCCCGTGAAGAAATACCAGCCCCGGCAGGGCTCGGTGGTGAGGGAGCCCGTCACCAACCACCTGGACGTGAGTGCCCCTCTCCCCTCCCGCCCTTCCTCCTTCCCCAACACCCCCGAGCCTCCAGGAATGAGAAATTCCCTTTTGTTCCCCCCATTTTTTCAAGCTTCTGTTTCAAACTTCAAGGAATTTTTTCCCCCAGCCACAAAGAGCGAGGGTTTTCTGTATAAAACAAACCCACGATGATGATTTAATATTTCATTGATTTCATTTTTCTGGAGGAGTATTTATTTTATTTTTCAGGGTGAGAGCTCAGTCTGCTCCTCGCTGCTTGGTTTTAGGGGTGATCCTGGCATTGGGATGCCAGGGAAAAGCCTGGTCTGTCCCTGAGCCCGTGTCCAAGGGAAATTCCCGTTTTTTTTCCCCCAGTCCTCCTACTTCGGGGAGATCAGCATCGGGAACCCTCCCCAAAAATTCCTGGTGCTGTTCGACACCGGCTCCTCCAACCTGTGGGTGCCCTCCGTGGACTGCAAGAGCCCAGCCTGCTGTGAGTATCCCCAGGGCGCTGTGAGCTGTAATTAATTCTAATTAGTGCTAATTATCACTGGGGACACCACGATGCCGGACAAAAACTGATCCTGGGGTGCGGCTCTGGGGTGATTGGGGGTCACAGAGCTCTCTGCCCGGCTGAGGGAGCTGACCCCATCCCCATGGCCATCCCAGGAATTTCGGGGAATTTCGGGTGGAGGAAAGAGCAGGGCTGGGAATGTGGAGCTGCCAGCAGAGNGTGGGTGCCCTCCGTGGACTGCAAGAGCCCAGCCTGCTGTGAGTATCCCCAGGGCGCTGTGAGCTGTAATTAATTCTAATTAGTGCTAATTATCACTGGGGACACCACGATGCCGGACAAAAACTGATCCTGGGGTGCGGCTCTGGGGTGATTGGGGGTCACAGAGCTCTCTGCCCGGCTGAGGGAGCTGACCCCATCCCCATGGCCATCCCGGGAATTTTGGGGAATTTCGGGTGGCGGGAAGAGCAGGGCCGGGAATGTGGAGCTGCCAGCAGAGCTCAGCCCTCACGGTGACGGGGACTCGGCTTGGAGGGGTTTGCTGCTGTGCCTGTGATCCCTGCAGAGGGATCTGGCCAAAACTGGGATGGAAATTCCCTGAGATGAGA
Source organism: Pomatostomus ruficeps (assembly GCA_013400735.1). Classification (NCBI taxonomy): domain Eukaryota; kingdom Metazoa; phylum Chordata; class Aves; order Passeriformes; family Timaliidae; genus Pomatostomus; species Pomatostomus ruficeps. The sequence goes on from VYZT01002152.1 coordinate 11,842, forward strand.
GAGAACGGGGCAGAGGAAAGGTCTGATCCCTGGGGATTATCCTGACGCAGCTCCCAGCAGCGAAACCCCACAGGGAGTGATGGGGACTTGGCTGGGAGGGCTTTGCTGCTCTGCCTGTGGTCCCCACAGAGGGATCTGGGCAAAACTGGGATGGAAATTCCCTGAGATGAGAGAGAACGGGGCAGAGGAAAGGTCTGATCCCTGGGGATTATCCTGACGCAGCTCCCAGCAGCGAAACCCCACAGGGAGTGATGGGGACTTGGCTGGGAGGGCTTTGCTGCTGTGCCTGTGATCCCTGCAGAGGGATCTGGCCAAAACTGGGATGGAAACGCCCTGAGATGAGAGACAACGGGGCAGAGGAGCAGCCTGATCCCTCAGGACTATGCCAGTGGAGCTCCCAGCAGTGAAACCTCATGGGGAGCACCCAGCGAAACACCTGGGTGGGACACGGCACCAGGAGGGCTTTGCTGCTGTGCCTGTGATCCCCACAAGGGATCCGGGCAAAACTGGGATGGAAACGCCCCAAACCGAGAGAGAATGGGGCAGAGGAAGGGCCTGATCCCTGGGGATTATCCCAACGGAGCTCCCAGCAGTGAAACCTCATGGGAAGTGACGGGGACTCAGCCAGGAGGGCTTTGCTGCTGTCCCTGTGGTCCCTGCACAGAGATCTGGGTAAAACCGGGATGGAAATGCCCCGAGATGAGAGAGAACGGGGCAGA
>VYZT01002153.1:0-16183 GCA_013400735.1 Pomatostomus ruficeps
ATGTATTTAATCCTTTGTTTAGATATAGATATATTTAAAAATCTGTCACCCACAGCTGGCATGTTGCAGAAATGAAAACAATGATGCCGTGCTTGACTGTGGTCTTCTTGTGGTATATCAGTAAGTGTTCATCTGATATGTATGAAACAGGTAAAATATCACACTACTTCAGCTTAAAGATCTCATATCCTTTTGCATTTTTACTCTAGCATATGGTTGTAGAACGTCTTTTTTCACTCCTTGTTTCCTAAGCTAAATTAAACAGTAATCTTTTTAGTGCTTTTCTATATGGTTCCTTGCCACTGTGATAATCCTGTTTTGCACATCTTTATCTAAAAATCATTTTTATTGAGGAAGATGTTACTACACAAGTTAAAAATTATTTTTCACTTCCTTAGAAAACCATATTAGTACTTTCCTAAAAAGACATGCAATATTGCTTTTTCAGAGTTGTATTGTAGCATTTATCATCATCCAATGTACCAAAATACCTGCAATCAGTTCCATTCTCACATCACTTATGACTGACGTTTTCTAAACTTATATAAGAACACAAAAGGTTGTGACTGGGTGCTGTATATTTTGATTTATTCCTACCATTACAAGCCTTGAAGTTATCCAATCCCATGACACCCTGAGGAAGTTTATTTCTGTCACACCAAAGCACATTCATGTCCAGCTCAGACCACTGTGAACTCTCACCAGCTCTTAGATGGTTCACTGTTAACCATTCCCCTCATCACTCTACCTCTCATTTCCATTTAAAGAATCAACTCCACAAAACAAGGCACATCTGCTCTATTTTTGCACACCCATCAAAGGGAAGATGTAATGAGAATATAAGAGAAAGAGGGAAAAGCTAAGCAATAGGAGGAATATGAATCTCTTCTGAGTCTACAAAATTCTGGTAGGTTCTGAAGTGATGATTTTTTTAGTGCAGCATTTCATAAGGCTGGTGCTAAGGCTTGTTCACTCATGCTGTGGGAGAAATGAAAATTGGTATGGAAGCACAAGAAAGCTACATTGCTTCATGTGTTTGCAGCTGTAGATCATTGTTTTCCCCACGAGGCTTAAATAGTGAAACAGGATTGTTTGTCCTAAAGAGCATCTGGGGATATAGAATAGTCCATGGAAAATTTCCAGATGCTGAGAAATGGTCTTGGAACATTCAAACATAATTTACTGGAAGCATTTATCCTTTTTTCTGGTTCACAGCATCACAAGTGGCATCCAAACCACCTCATCTCATCTGAAGTTTAATGCACACCTAATGAAAAAAGAGGCACTAAGGCAAGCAAGAGGAGGTCCCAAAAACTAATGCAAATAGAGCTTAAAGGACAGAGGGAATAAAGAAAATAAGCCAAGTACATTTTCCAGAATAGACTGTAATTAACTAAAGACTGCCTGAAACTAATATTAGGCTTGTCCTACCACTGTCCGTGTTGGGCTTTTTTTCATGATCAAGGATTGGAGTCAGTGCAAGAACCAATACTGATCACAAATTCAGATTTAAACACCTTTCAGATGTGTCATGTCTTCATCCATGGTTTGAGAATTTTATCAACAGGGAAAAGGAGGCATTGTAATTTTGTCTTTATCTCTTCCCAGTCATTGAAAATCCACACTTTAACCAAGACAGGCCCAACGGGAACTCAACACTTTCCACAAAAAGGACATTATAACAGATTAATTAATAGCAACAGGGACATTGTTGGCCATTCCTTCTTTGATCCCAGCTACCAATGATCTTTTCTGCTGCCAGAACAAGACAGAGGCTTCATTGTCTTTGCACAATCATATAGCAGAGAAAGATGCTATTATTGCATATCCAAACCTATAGGAATGGTTTGGTGATGATTAAATATTGTAAAAGAACCACTTGCCTCATAACAGGTCCTCTCCCACCTTAAAAACATTAGGTGAAATGCTGACCCAGCTGAAACTGATTTACAAATTTATTATGGACTGTAACTAAGTTACATTCCAGCTTCGGTCTGTGAGGAGAGTTGGGGTACCAGTTTGTAGATGTGATTATTTGTTATTATACTTTTATTAATGATTCCCCAAACTATTTTAAATAGGAAAAAAAGAGAATTAACATCTGTGAAGCAGAAGCTGTCATTTTTAGAGGGCGTTATTCAAATCTGGTTCTACATTTGTGATACAAGAAGGAATCTCTACAGCCATTTGGCAATTCAATACTCTTTAATCGAGAACCTTCTCCATATGCATCAGAATTGTTTATTTTCTGCAGAATTGCTTTGCACCTTACAAAATCTTGGCACAAGCTTCTAGATTTCCAGTAATGTGTTAAAGCCTGCTGGCACCAGAAACTAGGTAATAAAGAATCCCAGGGGCTTTATGGTTTGATTTCTTTTGAACTAATGTCTAAAGAGAAGAGGAAGGTGAAATAATATTTTCAGTAGCGGGACAATAGATACAGAAGCACAACCCCACTCTGACATGATGTTAGTACAGACAGAATTGAGCTGAGGATGCTCTGCTCCCACCACCATACACGTTTAGAAGATGAAGCCCTGCTCCACTCTGCTTGCTTCTGTAAGGGCTTGTGGGAGGACAGGCAGAGGAAAGGCAAAACAGCTTTGTCTACATTTCCTTCTGTGCCTTCTCTCCATCTCTGAACTGATTTAGAGAGAAATCCATAAAGTGTAGAAATAATGGGCCTGCATTTCTGCCCCTATAAGCAGGGAAATTACCTTTACTTTTAAAGGTCACTGGAAGCACTTCCCTTTAAACTGTGTGAATGATACTGCTCCATGTATGTAGGAAGGTGAAATGAAATGCTGACTTCACCAGCCTTATTTCACTGCCTTTGAATATCTTACTTTTAACACTCTGTTAAATGTTCTCCTTCTTCTTTTCTTACTTTTTTTTTTAAACAAGATAACTTCAGAATCTTGTAGTCAATGTTTCTGAAAAGGTGAATTGCAGTGACCATTATGTGACTTGTAACGACTCCTAGAGAAATTTCTATTCTTGGGAAAAAAGCTCCGCTGAGGCAAACACATTCTGAAGCACATGATCTAGTTATACAAGTGTACTGCATGTACCGACCATTTGCTCATCCAAGCTATACATTACCCTTACACTCCTGACTAAAAACTGTAAGCTATAAGTATAGCTATAAAAACGATAAGGAAAAAAACTAAAAACAAACCCCAAACTAAAACAAACAAACAAAACAAAACAACAGAAAATTTTACTTCTCTCCAAGTTAGAAAGATACATTCCGTTTCCTTTTACATTAATGAGGATTGCTTTTTTTGCTTTTCCAGGAAAAACACAGGTTATGGGTGAAATCAAGATTGCATTAAAGAAGGAAATGAAGACAGATGGAGAACAATTGATAGTAGAAATCCTTCAGTGCAGAAATATCACATACAAATTTAAATCTCCAGATCATCTACCAGGTATCACTAAGAAAACAGCTTCACGATACTTTGAAAACAATAAGTAGGTTGTATCTTAAGTCATTTAATGTCATCACTAAAATGGAAAAAAAATTGCTTCTTAGCCAGGATGATAAATTCTACAGGATTCTTTTTGAAGTGATTTTTTTCTCCTATGAACAAATTTAATGAAAATAAAAACATTTTGCAGAAGCAAATTAACTCTCAGAAGTTAATCCTCTTTTAAATTTACTTTTTATTTTTAAAAATTAATCCATTTTTAACTGTAGTAAAAATTATAAATCCCTAGATCATCAAAGAATAGTTGTAAACTAGTAGAGAATTGTATTTTTGGAAAAAACCTTTTTAAAAACTAAAATCTCATGTTCACAATGATATTTCCATACATAGATAAAGATATCAAGGTATTTTTTCCTCTAATGACTGCATTATAAACACAAAGTAATTTCTTTTGATTTAGTGGGGTGGGTCCATTTCTACACCATGCGAATGAGAACAGAATATGACTTTGTAAAGTATAATTTTTTTCATAAAAATTAGTCTCTGTTGAAATTATTAACAACAATGAATATTTAATAGCTTCTGTATTTAACTCACTGAACTATTCTTCCCCAGACCTGTATGTGAAGCTGTATGTTGTCAATATCTCTACCCAGAAGAGAGTAATTAAGAAGAAAACCAGGGTATGCAGGCACGACCGAGAACCTTCATTCAATGAAACATTTAGATTTAGCTTGAGTCCTGCTGGGCATTCTCTTCAGGTAATTCTGTGTTTTATTAAATCATAACTTTGGATGTTGTCTGTGCTGTGTTATGGGAATTTGAACTCAATCTTCTGCCTCAGTTGTTTGCTGAAAGGAAAAGACTACAAAGAAAGTAACATGATTATATAATAATGGAAATATTAGGCTAGAGGAGACATTAAGAGATGGATTACTCCATCACACCACACTAAGGAAGGGTATTTATAGATCAGGCCTGAAAATTTTAGGCTTGATCTGTTCTTGAAATCCCCCAGAGAAGGGAGTTATACATGCCTTCCAAGAATAATTTTCTATGTATTTAGAAAGTTTAGTACAATATCAAAATTAAATATGTAATATTTTTAAATTAAGCTCACTTATCACTTATCTCACAAAGCACAGAGGAAAACTGATCCGCTTTCTTTTTAATTAAAAAAAAAAGGGTTTACATGGAAAGGCTGTTATCACTCCTCTCTACTTTTCCAGGCTAAGTCAACCAAACTTCTTTGGTATGTCCTTTTGTCTAACTGCAGAATCATTTTAACATTCTCCCCAGTTCTCCAGCTTCTTCACCAGTTGTGGTACCTAAAATTCAACACAATAGTCATAATCTCAGAAACTGAGGATTACCGATTATGCCAAGCCAGATGTTCTCTGGTACATTTGTAATGGAGTTGACTTTTTGTCAGTCTGTGATACATGAAATGATGCATGGAACAGGGTCAGGAATAGTCCCCACCCTGTGTTTCAGTTGCTTAGACAGGTTTGGTCATATGGCTAGACGTGCTTTTTTTTTTTTGGCCAGGTTGGATTCAATTTGTCTACCTTCATTTATTTTACATTAGGAGATAACAAGTATAAGCCATATATTCAGGCTTCCTCCAGTCAGTGGAATGGGATAAGCAATTCAAGGGGTATCTGCAAGCCAACCTTAAAAGTAAGTGGAAGGCATGGTTGGGTATAGCAGCATCCACTTAACGTACCTTTAAATCTGTCAGACTAGCCTGAAGAAGACAGCTCCATTTTGGTGACTAAAGTTAGTCTGGATTATCTAAGTGCCTGCATTAGGCTTATTGTTTGCATCATTAACATTACAGTCAAAATGGATGTTACTTACAAAACAAGGGTAACATCTCATTGTTTCAATAGGCTCAATAACAGGCTATTTAAGAATCTACATTTTCTGGGAAAAGCCAAAGTGATTAATAATGTCTTGCCAAAGTTTAAGAGCTCCTGTAAAAATATTTCCTTCCAGTGGTTATTGGAAGAGGAAACCATACAGGGAAGACCAGTAAAGAAGAATTAACTGAGGCCTATGAGAAAATAACCCATCAAGTTTTAAGGAGGGAGATAGTGAGGGACATATCCATAGGAAGAGTTAGCCTAGGACTTGGCAATATTTCCTCTGGAACTCTGTGATATAAAGACAAGAGGAGACTCAGGGGAGACGTCGTTGTGTTATTCAACACCCTTATAAGGGGAAGCAGAAGGGCAGGCACTGATCTGTTCTCTGTTGTCTCCAGGGTCAGACCTTGAGGAAATGGGCTGAAGCTGAGTCAGGGGAGGTTTAGGTTGGACATCAGGAGAAAGCTTTGCACCCAGAGGGTGGCTGGGCACTGGAACAGGCTTCCCAGGGAAGTGGTCATAGCACCAACCCTGACAGAGCTCAAGAAACATTTGTACAACACTCTCAGGCACATGAAGTGATTCTTGGGGTGTCCTGCACAGGGCCAGGAGTATGACTTGATGATCCTGATTGATGTCTTTAAACTCAGCATATTCTACAATTCTATAATTCTATGATATGTGCTGATGCTGCACACTAGAGCTGAGAAAGAGAATGAAGGCTGTAAAAGTATCTTGTAAAAGTATCAAGGAACAAGTTTAAAACAAAGAAAATGTTTCTGCTTCATGAAAATTGGAGCTTGAGCTATAAAATGTATTGCCTTTATATATTGTGAGTGCTAAATATTTTCACAGGAAAAGTAACTAGATAAAATTATAGGAGAAATTTATGGCTGAAAGACATCAGATTCTGTTAAATACAAACTTACTGCCCGTGAGGCAGGAAGGCAATGGTCTGCAGATCTTAGTAGGTATTTTGAGAAAGTGCCGCTACTTAATTGCCCTGTTCTTATACTCTACCTTATACACTGCCCTCTGCACTTTTGGAAGCAAAATATTTGCCTGAAGAGAGCTGTAATCCCTGAAGAGAGCTGTAATCTGACTCAGTGCATCTGTTTGTGCTCTTCAAACTTAACAGTTAATTTGTTCCTATGGGCAAGCATGAACCTGGGTGATTTGAATGCTGATTTTGAGTGACGAACATTTAGGGCCAAAGAGATGGACACAGTCAAAAGAGATTTGGGGGAGAGGGAAATGAATCAAAACCAGAATTTATGGAACAAAAATGGAACTGGAAGATGATGGGAGAAAATAAGATCAGAGAGAGGAAGATGAGATCAAACATGATAATAATATAAGGTACAATGTAAAGAGCTATGAGAATCAACCAGAGGCAGAAATTAAGACAAGGGACTGCAGTCTAAAAATCAGCAGCAAGAGCTGTGAATATGAGCCATAAAAATAGGACCATGGGTTATTGAGAAAAAAAAAAAAAAGGAAAAAACCCCCAAAATTAAGAAAAGCTTGAATTGTCTGGTACATCTGGTACAGAGTAGTGGGAATAAATAAAAAACAAAACCCCTGGGGTTTAGAAATTAAGATTAGCTGATCCAGAATAACAAGACTGGTATTTAGGGCCTGGAGCAGAGAAGAAACAAGGATGAGAGACATGTAAGTTAGAGAAGATAGATCCTAGGGTTCCATCTGGGAGGAGTAGGGAAAAGGATCGAGGACAGAAGTAATGAAAAATTGGATAAAATTTTTTCTGTCCCAGAACTGTTGATGTGTCAGAATGAAAACATTCTGTGAAAAACATTTTGACAGGTTTCAGACTGGCACTTTCCTCAGCCCCTGGCAGATTTCCCCCCGCTTCTCTGATTCCCTGTTCCTTGGCAACTCACCTGGGACCCTTCTGGAAAGATCTAAACTGCTGGCTCCTGGCTCACTGCAATTAGAAATACATAATGTCCTATGTGAGGCTAATCAGAAAAAAACCAGGAGAATTATTTCACAGATGTTCTGGTTTGGCTTTCCAGCTTCTGGGCAGTCCATTCTTCAGCAAACACTGAACCTACTAAGGCATCAGCAGTGGAGGCAGGCTGCCTATTTTCCTTAAGGACAGATTTTCTGCTGAATGGAGTTTCCTAATAATTCAGTGCCTATGAGTTTTCCCTTCTCAAACCTGTTGACTAATAGCCATGAGGTGGCTAAGCTGTCCAGGTTGCCAATTGATATCAAAACTGGACAAGAAGTAGGAAGCCTATTCAGAAAAACCTCTGCAAATTGCTTCCCTTTTGAAATTTATTTTAAATTTTATTTGCAATGTAAAGTTTGCATTTTTTACTTTGCTTTCCAAATCAGAATGGAAAATTTTCAAAAGTGTTGAAGTCCTTGATTACAGGAAATTCCAGTTGTTCAACAGTTCTGTTACATATCTACTGCCATGTGGTTTCAGCAGAGTACAAATTCCTTGTGCTCTGTAATTTTTCTTCTAGTCTAGATCTTTGAAACCAAACAACAAAATGCCCTATTTTCTCTCCTGCTGGTTCACACAGAGTGACAGCCTCCTGTTATCAGTTACCTCCCTTGCTTGTTGCTGATTGAGGTCTGCTCAGTAACTTTGAATATTACAAACCTGCTGCTAATCCTGTCATGGAAATGCAAATATTCATTACGTCTTTCTCTTTTTTTGAAAAATTAGGAAGTTAATAATAATTTTAAAAGCACATTTTGTTTGTTAATTGTTACTCGAGATTTAAGAAAATGCTGAAATTTTTCTCAATGTGTAACTATAACTCATGCCTTGAAGTATACATATTATCAAATGCATTTTTCTTAGAAACATGTATAATGAACCTATAGATCCACAGAATGAGACAAGTCAAACTGACCTTATGCTCATCTTTGGTAACCAGCACGTGAACAAATTGCTCGTTAACATTCAAGACTGTCATCTTCTAATTGCTACATCTCATGATAATGAAACAGAAGGGGGAGAAGATTGAATTTTCACAGGGCTTTCTGTGAAGGGAAAGGTGATTCTATATAAAAAATTATGGTCAATGTTATTTTTCCATGCATAGCATATTTGAGCTCAACATTTATGAATATTTCATGTTTTTCTATTAATATGTTTCTATACACATTAATGATGATGATGATGATTATTATTATTATTATTTTTACAGATTCTGCTCGTCTCCAATGGAGGGAAGTTTATGAAAAAGACACTGATTGGGGAAGCTTATATCTGGCTTGACAAAGTGGATCTAAGGAAAAGAATAGTAAACTGGCACAAACTGTTGGTCAGCTCCACACAAACACACTGAGCAGAGCTGTCTGCTTAGGGCACAAAATATGCAGAGTCTGCTCTAACAGCATCACTTCAAGAATATAGTTTGATATCATTGTGTTTAGCTAGTCTTTCAGAATACAAAGTAGAAAAGAGCAGTCTCTGGGCTACAAAGCACACTTAAATGAGGGCTAGTACACTTATTTTTGCTGTAAAACACAGCAAAAGGAGAAGAAAATCTGGGCCCAGAAGTTAAAGTGAGGCTGTTTGAAATGAAGACTGATGCGAGGGCTCCATGTTGTTGGACTCTTTGTGAAGAGAGTAACTGTGAAGGAAATGATGAAGGCTGGAGGCAGGTGCTAACGCACAGCTCGGCTGCAGCTGGAGGTGGTGTGATGGGAAGCACAGTCTGGTTTTCTGTGCAACCAGAAGGAGATCATTTTATGCAAAAGCACCTAGGGTGACTGACTTTCCAAATCTCACTTATCAAAAGTGCAAAACTTGTTCCTCTGCACCTTAGGATCTCTGATAATTTGCTGTAGTGAGATTATGCCACTTGACTCAAACTGCAAGGTGTTTGCTAGAGTGGTAATGTTATTTTACATTACTTTTTTCCTTCTTTCTTTTTCTTTCAAAAACTATGCTCTGGAGAATCAGATCTGATTGTTTATTTGTTTCTGTGTGTTAACAATGGATATAAACCACTCTCCTAGAATGTAATGAATAAAATTATATAAATGGTCTATAACTTGGGACACGGTTTTAGAGAGAAAGGACAGTTTATAAACCACAGTACATCAGAAATAAAAAATGCTGTTTCAATGTTAGTGACAAAGTACTTCACCCCACTCTTTGAATCAGGAAGTCTAAATCAGTTTGAGATTGAAGACTAAAGCATTGGGACTAATACAGTTATTCCAACTAGTCCTGACATTTTTCAGCAACCACTCTTGTTCTGAAAGTGTAGAGAGACAATGAATTCCAGGCTATATTGTGAGCGTTTTGGAGCAGCAGCCCCACCATGCCAACACCGACCCTCTCGATGTAGGGCTCTGTATCAACACTAATGACACACTTGAAATCTGAGGGGAAGGCACAGCAGGGCAGCTCCTGACTGGATGCTGCTGCATTAGAATGAAGAATATCCTCTTGCTATCTCAGGTGAATGTCTGAGTATAATCCACTCAACAGCATGGTTTCTCAGTTAGGAAAGAAGTAAACAGGAAGGTAACTTGCAACTTTTAAGTCTGTGTCAGCACTTCCAAGCTTAAAGTCCCCCTTTCAGAGGTTTGAAGCCAAGCAGTTAGCTCAGTTGGCAAGAAACTACTGCCTGGCATGGCTTAGGCTGGTTGTCATATTTCCCCTTGTACCATGTTTGAAGAAATGAGAGCTTTTTCTCCCATTCCTAAAAGTACAGCAATTTCTTTAAAACCCAAGAATCAATGGTACTAACTCCCATGTCACTCAGAAGTCATTTAATATTTCACAGCTTCAATAAAAAGTAGTTTCCCTGGAAATACAATCTCATGACCTTTGCATACTTAAAAAGAAAATGACCAAATTTCTGCATGTCAGACATCTATTTTTCTTGCCCAAAAAAGACTTTTCAATATTCTTTAAATTGTTTAATGTAAACTGTCTTATATTTTTTGAACATATGTAGTACACTTCCACAGGTTGTGCAAGACCAGCTGAAAATATTCTTCTGAACAATATTATATGCTTTAAAAAGAAAAAGGAAAAACAAATCTTAGGTTATTAAGCATCTGGATTGACTGTGAAAAAGCTACACCATTTAATCTGGTGACACTTCCCACATACAGTTTTTGGTTTACCTTTATCAGCTTAAAAGATCAGCATGGAACAGGAATATGAGAAGAAACAAACAGATTATATTAACACTATACACACCAAGGAAACTCCTGTTGTTCATAACCTGCTGGTAGCCTGCTTGACTTGCAAGCAGAGCAGTCTTACCAAAATCTTATTAGCTATCTTAAAAACACAACATCACTGACAGTGGAAGTAGGATGTGTGCTTTAATGTTGAATTTTATGCTTTCACCAGTATATGTATACCCTACCTCTCATATATTTTAAGAACAGTCCTCTGGAGTTATTGTAAAGATTCTATATGTTTTGATGTTGTGTATGTTTTTATAAGAAAATACTTCAAAGAAAAAAACCCCCGATTGAACCAAAAAATCCTGTGTGGATACATTTGACATATGTGTTGCTCTCTTGGTGGGTTATCTTGCATTCCTGATGACTATACTGTGTTTGTACTTTGAAAAAAGACCCGCAAACAAAAAAATTCTGTGTGAAGTGCAAGCCATGAAGTGTGCAATTTTGTGCAAACTGCCGGTGATTTTGTTCTTGCTAAGATTTGCTACAAAGGCAGCAAGTTGCGCTGGTAGTTGCTATGGAGATTTCTGAGAGGAACGAGCAGAATCTGGCTGCCTTACTGGAAGCCTGTAATCATCATTCTTAATTGAGGAAGTGGACAGGCATGTTTTGCTCTTGCACATACACAAATGTGGCCAATATTTGTATTGAATCCTTTTGTTGGGCGGTATTGCTGCGGCTGCAGGGAACAGCTGCACTGGAGGCCAATCAGCTGTCAGCAACTGGTTTAATTCGAGCATCTTTGGTTCTCTGAACAACACACAGAATGTTTCTGCATGTTGAAATGGCAGTTTGGGACTCCTGTCATGAAACACAAAGAGTAGAGTTTGTGAAGAAGGTGGCACTGCCTTGGCCAGCTGCAGCAAGGACAGGGCTCCTTCCGTGCCACCCGAGGTGGGCACGTGTCAGACCTGGGCCCACACACTCGGCTTTCTGGGGCAGCATCATTCAGAGGTCAGAGAATGCTACCAAAGTGTGCCAAGTTCCTTTTTTTGACCAAATTTCTAGGTTGTACTGAAATCACTCTATGCAACACAGATACATGTTTGAATGCATAGTTCCTTTTTTTGTTGTTTGTTTCTTTTATGAATGAAGTCAGGAAAAACTCTCGTGACAATGTTTTTTTTAAAAAAATAATCAAACAAGGACTATTAGTATTTTTTATCTTATTTGTATATATCTCAGTATATTTTTTTTTTTTGCTTTTTTCTCATTAATTTTTATTTCTTTTATCTGGCCAAAAGTGCTTAGATGTGGCAACAGCTTTTATCATTTCTGAGTGATTGATTATTAATGAGTTCACACATTTCTGATTGCTTTGAAGAGACATATTGCAGGGAGGCAATAGCAGAGGCATTTTAATTTTTTTAATTCATAAATCTGCTGAGACAACAGAAATCGAAGCTGCTTCTTAGTTCAAGGCCTTGTATAGTGGAAACAAGCTGAAAAATGAGCAAAAGCACAGTGTGTGTGTTTACAAATGACAGGGATTTATAACATTATCATTATGATTAGAATGCACACAATGAGCAGCAAACAGCCACTTTTTTTTTTTTTTTTCCCAGGTTAAAATGAGACATGAGAGTTTCTATGATGAATGTTGAGCTAATTCTTTATCATTACACTTTAAAGGGATAGTATCCAGGGGCAATGAGTGCTGCTTCTTTATTATTACCCATGGTTTTTCATTGCATGGATCCTGTGTGGAAGAAACAAAAACCAGTTAAAAACAGTAACAACCAATCTGAAGTGGCTTTAGATCAAGACCTAGGAAATATTTGATTTATTTTTCTGGATGCTGGATGTTTGCATGGTTAAGTTGTGGGATATGGTAGCTGGTAACCAGCTGATATTGATTCATACTTTGAGGATGATTATGAAGATAAAGAAGACATCTATTATATTGTAAGCTAGTGTGAGCCCAATAGAGATTATTTAATTAGGATTTAGTTTCATGGAGATATCATAAAGATATTAATAGTATTTTTTTAAATTATTATTTGAATCATAACTGACACTATTTTTAACTAGTTTATTTTCATTGCTACGATGTTGAATGTCCCAGATTCATTATTTGAGTATATATCTAGATATGTACATACCTATGTGAATAGCAGAGAAAATTTGTGTGAGTGTAACTTATAAAGGTAATGAAACAGAGAGGAAATTTAGCATAAGTATCCACCTACATTATATTTAAACTCTAGTCCTACATGCCTTGTGAATTTTCAATACACCTGGCATGTAGGATGAATTGCTCTTTATAAATACATGTTGCCTTTAGAAGGAAAATAGAAAGAATAAGTGAAACCGGATACTCTCTCTTTAAATCATAAGAAACATTTTAGTGTTTTCTATATGTTCTGTTTTATTATTTTGAAAAAATTAATAAGCAGATATATTGATGAACTCAGAAGTTATAATATATATAGATATCCATAATTAAAACTAGATGATTTGACAAGAGTCATTTTCTTAATTTGTTACCCTGTAAATAAGTATACATTTTTGTAAAACAAATTTGAGTTTGAATTATTAATTCCATTTGACATCCAAGCATGTGAGTGTGTCCTTTTTTGATTGTATCTTATAGATGTTCAGTGATGTGCTCAGGTGCTCAACAATGGCTGACTAACGTGTGTGCTGTCATGCTACAGACAACATGTACAGCAGACACAATGTTTAAAAAAAATCCAAAAAACACCAAAAAAACCCTGCAAAAACAACAAAAAAAGAATAGTCCTTGGGCAAATGTAATGTTTCCACAGTGAATGTTGCATGCATAGGTGGTGGTTTGTTGATATTCATTTTGGTTTGAATTTTTTTTAATTTTCATTTTGCTTTCAGAATCATCAGGAAAATGAAAACAAAACAGACTTGTTCTAAAAGTTGTAAAAACGGAAACAAAAGCAGTATGAGATTGTATAAAAATGCTTGTAAATCTGTCCCAGTTTTCACTTTATGTATAAATCCATGCCATGGTTTTGTGATTGTATACAGGATGTATCTTGAGAACTTATGCAAATTGTGCTCTATAAAGGCTGTTATCCCAGTCTGACAAATAAATATTTAAAATATCTGGTTTGGCTTCTTTTTCCTAATTAACATGAAAACCCATTTTGCTGGTTTATATTTCCCATTTGTTGACCACAGTGGTTTTGTGGTAATGCTGTGCACACTGCCTGTACTCTTCTGTCCTGTTTCAGCATTAGCACACCTCCCAGGGTATCACTCATCTCCTACACTTCATTTCAAAATAAAGAATGGCTCATTCATCAGAACTTTTTTCCAAACAAGTCAGAACCAGAATCACATGCAGCTTGTTGATATCTTCATACAGTTTCATCTCTGGCATCCTATATAGGCAACAAATATATGTGCATATATCAGCACATATATTTAGGATAATCCAGGGGTTTGTCTCCTCAATGTGAAGAAAAGGGGAATTAAAAATGTCGCCTAACTCTGTATCCTTGTAAGTTCCTGATGGAGACATAATAAGAAAGAATGTGATAAACCCTAGAAGGATTTTCTCTGGCTCTTTCCTTCAGCAGAAAGAAGGTTTCCAGGAACAATATATTTTAGAACTTATAAACAAGAAATCATTTTCTTCAGCAAACATCTTTGTAGTACTGAATTTCCCCTGACTAGTAGAACATCTGTGATGCTTTCCCATTGAGACTGTATTTTTGAGCCATGTCTAGATCTATATCCGTTATATTTGCATAGTTTCCCTATTTGACACAAATAATTAAAGAACCCAAAAACATGATCTCCAAGTGAAATAAATTGTTGTTTCAGTCTGGCACATAGAACTGGAATTTTTTTCCTGTCGGTTGATTCCCTTTTCTCAAAAAATCATGTGATGACAAATAGGCAACAAGTTTGAGAAGGCCTCAAGAAGAGAGGTGCCTTTTTTCACATTGGCTGATTTGCTACAACACTGACACAGGCTGACTTCTATTAATGTCCATCAGGAAATAAACTCATCCTCCCAGTGTTGCCTTATCTGGACTACCTAAAAACAGAGGCCAGACAAAATTAAGAGAATAAAAAGGCGTTATATTTATTGCAGGGCCTTCAGGTACATTTAGGCAGTCAGAGCCCACCCAGGGGTTACACCCTAAAAGGGACAACACGTTAGAGGTTTTTCATACTTTTATAAGTTTGGTATATTTGCATATCGGGTGTTAATCCTCCAATTACAGCTTCAGGTAATGAAGTCATTTACCCNTAGAAAAATATAAAAGAATACTAAGGCATCACCAGCGCCTGCCTCAATCACTAAGGTATGACTTCAAGGTACTTTGGGTACCCCTCTCTGAGAAAATAGTTATGACTACAACAAACACTCCACCCCACACTCAGCCCAGATTTTCTGCATCCTCTTTTATTTCAGTGAGGAATCTCCTGCTCAGCGTACTGGCCCTCTGGAAATGGTTAGAAAGCCTTTCTGAAGTGTTATGGGAGAGGGAGCTAACTAGAATTATTTGCTGTGGAAGTTGTAGGTTTATCCGAATCAAGCTCCAGGAAATTAGTTTACAGAGAGAAAGTCCCAGCATCCCTTCACAGACACAGAAAGAATGATTAAATAATATGCTTCTTTCTTAAAAAATTAAAAATATTTAACAAAAATTTGTGTTTACTTACTCAGAGCACTCAGCAAAGTGCAAAGTATGCATGAGCTATTTCCTCACATTGCTGTTTGTGGAGTTTAACTTAGAAGCTATGATGTGAAACTGGGAATTGGGAAGTTCATGGAATGTTTTTAAAATTGGCTGGACTTAAAATTCATATAGAAAGAAGTTACTGAAAAATATACATAGATTCAGCTTAGCATTCTGGCTCTGAGGATGAGTCTCTACAACTTCAGCAAGAATATCTTCAACATATATCTTCAACATTATTCTCTTCACAGAATCGTGGTATCATAGAATAATTTGCATTGGAAGAGACCTTTCAAGGTCCTGCAGGACAGGGGCATGAGCAGGGACATCTTTGACTGTATAAGGTTGCTCTGAGCCCCATCAAGTCTGACCTTCAATATTTCCAGCAATGGGACATCTAGCATTTCTCTGGGCAAACTGTTCTGTGTATCATGCCCCTTATTGCAGAAAAAGTCCTCCTTATATCTAGTTTAAATCTACCCTCTTTTAGTTTGAAACCATTACACCTCATCCTATAGCTACAGGCCCTACTAGAAAGCCTGTCCTTGTCTTTCTTTAAGTACGGAAAAGCTGTTCTAAGATCTCGCCAGCACCTTCTCTTCTCTGGGTTGAACTACACCAGCTCACAGCCTTTCCTCACAGAAGATGTGCTCCAGACCTCTGACCTCTGACCATGTTCTGCTCTGGATGCACTCCAGCAGAGACACACTTTTCTTCTGTTATGGCTCCAGAGCAGGACACCATGCTCCAGAGGAGGTCTCTGCAGAGTGGAGCAGAGGGTCAGAAGCAACTCCCTCCCTGCTGGTCACACTTCTTGTGATGCACCAAGATGCAGTTGGCTTTCTGGGTGGCAAGTGCATATTGCCAGCTCACCTCCCAGTTTTCAACCACCAGTACCCCAAGTCCTTCTCCTCACGACTACTCTCAAATCATTCCTGCCTATAAATGGAAATTAGGAAACTCCTTCTTCCCTTACGATTTACAGGTTACTTTCCTGACACACTGTAGCACTCATCAGGCC